>VXAB01012425.1:145189-264175 GCA_013399175.1 Odontophorus gujanensis
AAAAAAAAAACCCAACACCTCCCTTTTGTGCTCCAGATGTTCTGCTCACAACAAGTTTCTCTCTTGCAATGTCAGTCGTGATTATGTGGATGACATGATTTTGTAATCCCATCAGGAGGAGCTCTCCTCCTCCCTTCCCGGAATACATTGCAGCTTGTGGTTGGGATGCAGCAGGGCCTGAGCACTGTCACTCCATCCATCAGCTGCAGGATCAGACCTCTTCTTGGAGAAGTGCTGCAGTACTACCAACAGTGTTTTATTCTTCATAGTAATTAATGCATGAGTGAATCTTTTGCATGGCTTAAAGGAATGTGGAGATGTATTCAGGCATCTTAGCTTTCTGTTTTGTGCCCAAACATGTTCCAGGAGATCTGAAAACGTCCATCGATGAGGAGCATATGTGTAGGAATACAAGGCAGCTTTGGGTTTCTCTCTCTGAAGTTCCCATTTCCAGGTGGTGCTCTGTGCCTCTCCACAAGGTTTTCTGTTGCTGCAGGATTTACTGTGAATAATTTTTTTAAGTTAATTGTGATATCCATGCTATTCTTTTGGGATCTGTGATTCTCTTTAGATTGTTTGCAAATCAGGTGTGTTATGTTGCAGTCTTTTACACTAGGATTTGTAGTTCTTCTATGGCTTTGAGTTCTACATTTGCTGCAGTTGTGCTTATCCTAGTCTATTTCTGCAGTGATTGAGTGGCTGTGTACATCATGGGGAGGGAGTTTGAGTTCCTGATGCAGTGTTTACAAAGGTCACATACATTTTTATTATTATTTTTTAATATATGATTTTTAACACTTGCTTCTGTTGTTTATCACAGCATAACGAGGCATGGCAAGAGTCCAACAATCTTGACAGTATGACTGGATTTATTCTTGATGACTGTTGCTCTCAGAGTTCCGGGAGGGGGTGGTTTGTGGGACAATTGCTTTTGTCTTTTGCCTTTGGCACTCTGAGAGAAGTTACATGGTCTGGTCCAAATATACAGGAGGGAAGAAGGGGCTAGGGGCAGCAGTCCTCTGCCTCACCTAATCAGCAGTGCACTGTGTAAGGCATGTCCCTGTTTACCTAATGTTTTCATATTCATGCTGCTGCACAGCTTTCTGTCACCTCTTCTGTATTCTAAAGAGTGGCACACTTCCAGTCCCGAACTCAATCGGCCAAGTTAAACTGGTCCTGGCCTTTAAGGCAGTTGCTTTTTAAATCAGTTAATCCTTTTAGCTTGCACTGGTAAATCACAGAATTAAGAACAAGAGATCTATATGTGCGTTGGATTAGATTAAGGTGTGTTTACACTAGCAGTTTACATCAGTTTCACTAAGTCTTTGCCATCTAACTGCTAAGACTTTTTCTGTTTGTTTAGGTAGTAGAGCTTTTTGGAAAAAGTGGATTCACTTTCCAGGTTTGTGTTATGTAGCGTGGAGTCAGTGCTTTATAATAAGGATGCTTTTTAGATTGATTTTCAAGTTCCAGAAAAGGATGTCCCCAGAAGATGAGTGATGAATGTTTCCTGAGAGTGGCATAACGGCAGTGGTTTCCCTTAGGTATGATTCTGGTTTTCCATTTACTTTTGTAGGTCAGGGGAGGATTTGTAATCCTCATCTTTGATGCATCATTGATCCTTGGCACAGCCTTCAGCTGCTGCTAGTAACACGGAAATTAGTTGTTGCTATATCAGCGTATCAAAATTGTCTTTTACAATTTTCTTTGTGCTCTGGAGTGCATGCAACAACATCCAGCACAGCTGGCAGCAATGAGTAATTGGTTCCTGGAAGCTTCAGCAAAGGCCCCTGGTTGCAGAGTCTGGAATTTCCCTCTCACATACTTGGAAAGATTAGGGCTGAAGTCCCCTGGTGGTGCTAGTGGTAATGGAGGTTTGTCCTGCTTTGATGTGACAATAAACAGTTTTGTGTCTGAGTGTGATATNTTAATATATGATTTTTAACACTTGCTTCTGTTGTTTATCACAGCATAACGAGGCATGGCAAGAGTCCAACAATCTTGACAGTATGACTGGATTTATTCTTGATGACTGTTGCTCTCAGAGTTCCGGGAGGGGGTGGTTTGTGGGACAATTGCTTTTGTCTTTTGCCTTTGGCACTCTGAGAGAAGTTACATGGTCTGGTCCAAATATACAGGAGGGAAGAAGGGGCTAGGGGCAGCAGTCCTCTGCCTCACCTAATCAGCAGTGCACTGTGTAAGGCATGTCCCTGTTTACCTAATGTTTTCATATTCATGCTGCTGCACAGCTTTCTGTCACCTCTTCTGTATTCTAAAGAGTGGCACACTTCCAGTCCCGAACTCAATCGGCCAAGTTAAACTGGTCCTGGCCTTTAAGGCAGTTGCTTTTTAAATCAGTTAATCCTTTTAGCTTGCACTGGTAAATCACAGAATTAAGAACAAGAGATCTATATGTGCGTTGGATTAGATTAAGGTGTGTTTACACTAGCAGTTTACATCAGTTTCACTAAGTCTTTGCCATCTAACTGCTAAGACTTTTTCTGTTTGTTTAGGTAGTAGAGCTTTTTGGAAAAAGTGGATTCACTTTCCAGGTTTGTGTTATGTAGCGTGGAGTCAGTGCTTTATAATAAGGATGCTTTTTAGATTGATTTTCAAGTTCCAGAAAAGGATGTCCCCAGAAGATGAGTGATGAATGTTTCCTGAGAGTGGCATAACGGCAGTGGTTTCCCTTAGGTATGATTCTGGTTTTCCATTTACTTTTGTAGGTCAGGGGAGGATTTGTAATCCTCATCTTTGATGCATCATTGATCCTTGGCACAGCCTTCAGCTGCTGCTAGTAACACGGAAATTAGTTGTTGCTATATCAGCGTATCAAAATTGTCTTTTACAATTTTCTTTGTGCTCTGGAGTGCATGCAACAACATCCAGCACAGCTGGCAGCAATGAGTAATTGGTTCCTGGAAGCTTCAGCAAAGGCCCCTGGTTGCAGAGTCTGGAATTTCCCTCTCACATACTTGGAAAGATTAGGGCTGAAGTCCCCTGGTGGTGCTAGTGGTAATGGAGGTTTGTCCTGCTTTGATGTGACAATAAACAGTTTTGTGTCTGAGTGTGATATTCATCTATCTTTACTGCAGTTTGTTTAAATATTATTTCAAGGAATAAATATTGATAAAAAATGAAGTTAATTGTCCCTTAATAAGGAAACAGTCTTGTTGCTTGCTTGAGATGCATTCTGTAATAGATTTTGTGAGTTAACGTTTTCAGTAGCTGAACTCTTGCCTCTTTTGCCTCTGTTTTTCTCCACAGATATTCCTTTCTGACTTCCAGTGGGAGAGAAAAACTGAATACCTTGAAGACAAACGCGTGCTGCCCCTTACTCTGCAGTAACAATGCTGCAGAGATGAGACTGTAGCAAGCCCTTCCTGTGTGGCCTCCATGGGTCCCACTCAACTCAGCACACAGGACCATGGGAAGAGGGTGGCAAGTGTATTTGAGATGGAGGAGGAAGGGCTTTCACTCTTCTCTGGCTCAGAGAACCCCCCGAAGCATGCAGGTATGGAGAAATGTGTATGAAATGCTTGCAAGCTAAAGGGGATTCCATTCTTTAATCTGTGAATAATATTGATGCTTGAAAAAATTCTAGAGTGAATATTGCTACGTCTGAGACACCAGTGTCTAAGACTAGAATCCATTACTGGTATTTGAAGACGTGTGAGTTTATCTAGCTGGTAAAGATGTTGGCGTCTCGTGTTAATTTGATGTTCTGGAAGCAATGTCTGTATGACAGTAAACTTGATTTCTTTTTGTTAGCCTTATCAAAAGCTGCTGAATAGCAAAGCTTTATTGCAAGTGGCAGTCCAACAAGGGTTAGTGCTGCAATGGAATGCTAGGTTCTTGCAGATTGACATTACAGACGGAGAGTGGAGTTATTCTCTTTGCGCTTATTTTTCTAGAATATATATATGCACAGTAATTAGACATACTAGGACATGATATTCTGAAGCTATGTGGCTTCAGAATTAAAAAATAATCTTCCGCAAGGAATTGAACTTAAAAGCGTTATTGATAAAGAGAATTGAAGTTTTACAGTTACAATTGCCACTGACACATATAATCCTGTATCTTCAAAATGTAAGAAGACACAGTAGAACATCACTGGATGGACAGGTAACAGGAAGAAAAAGAAATCCCAAATAAGGTTTCCAGCATTGTATCAGCAACTTAATGAAGGAATGACAAATTAATGCAGTCAGCTGTTGAACAATGAGGTAATGGCCAGTCCCTGAACGGTATTGAACTAGGACTCATCAGAAAAGTAGAAACAGGGAGTAATTGAAAGGGGAAGAGATGCTGCTTTATACAAACTTCCAATAAAAGTCCTTAAAATGGATTTGAGGACAGAAGAAGAAAAATAATAAATGCTTTGCAAAAGATGCAAGGAAGTCACAAAATGTGGAGAAAATGATTGACTCTACTAAAGGAGAACCATAACGAGAACCAAAGGTCCCAAGGTGGTGGTCAAGCTTGATACATCTCAGCCTTTGACTGTGCAAAATGACAATAATAAACAGTATAACTAAAATAGTGTTCAAAATGGAAAATAATTTCTCTAGATGAAAACTTAAGCCAGTTTGACTCAGTAAAACGGATCGTAAGGATGATTGTGAGACCTTTAGGTGACTCATTAAAGACAAGTCAAAAGATACGTGCTGGATCCATCATGTGGAGTTACTGGTTTACCTTGCTGTCACTCGGAAAAATTAACATGATTCAGAGCTTCATAAAATTTATTACACCACTTAATATATATGCAGAAGGAGTCTGAGTAACTTGAAATAAATACAGGCATTGCATAATTTCTTCTTCATTAGAGATTGTGTGAAGAGAAGTACAGTAAATCAAGAGAGGAGGACATCAGAGGCTTAACCTTTCTGCTGACATTTTCCTGATCTCTAGTCTGCGAGGAGATGTGTGTGCCAAAACAAATGACCTGCTGACCTTTGCAAAGTCAATGGAATTGAAAATCAACACCGCGATACTTAAGTCTGAAAACCAATATGAAGTGAAGAACACTAATAATAATTTCTGAGCCTTATCAAGGCCATTCTGTCTGTAGTCTTCATGAAAGCTGCCGTAGAAGGATCTGTAACATCAAACTGAAAAAAATACATGCAGTGAGTTGTGTAGATGTCAGATGACAACTCGGCTAGAATTACTGGAATGAAAACAGAGATGGCTAATAAGAAGGGAATGCACAAAGAACATCAGTGAGCGCTTGAGTAGAATGCTTTAGGGTGAGACAGGCTGGAGCAGTCCGAAGGTGTTTTCAGAACGCACAGTTCATGACAGAATTAAGATCCTGGAGAGTGAGGTAGGGAGAACTGGGAACTGCTACAAAAAACCATCTGAAATGGGAGGCAGTAGTGAATACATTTTTTTTAATGGAGTAACAAGATGTAGCAAATGAACTCTTAAGAGAAAGAATGTTATAGTTTAAGGAGTGGGGTGCAGTCAGCTTGAAAAATAAACAATAGCTTTGGAGTTACAAAGGTTACCAGAGCACATGCAGTGCTTGTCTGCTCCTTGCCCCTGACTGCAGGGTTGTTGTCTTCTATCTTGAAGGTTTTTCCATGTATTCTGGTTATGGGAATTGCTTGCTCAGTCTTGTAGTAGTGTCAGTGCTGTTTTTTTCAGGACTGTTTGATTGCAGAACCATTTTTCTTTACTCTTGTGTATGAGTATGACAGAATGGATGTAAGACAACTGGAGATGAATTTTGAAAAGAATTAGTTTCTGTGCAGTCTTGAATTTCATCTCAGTTTTTCAGCAGCTATTTCTTAGATGACTAACTAGTTGCTGCTGATAGAAAGTGCAGAGGAACATCAGGCTTGAACACATTTTATCTGCTCCATAGTAGGGTCAAGTGTAAAGCTACATCTGCTTACATATTTGGTGTGGAACTGTTTGGATTATGTCAACATTTGATTTGTTGCTGAAGATATGCTTGCCCAAAAGGAGTGAAATGGGTGACTGTCTTTTTCATCCGTGTATTTAGGAGATAGTGGGTTTGAGTGAATGTATTAGTCATTGTAAGGGCCATCAGTTGCAATCACCATCTCGTGTGTGTGACTTGTTTGTTTTTCTGCTACCGTTGTTCCTGTAGAAAACCCCCCACTGAAGCGGAAGAAGGGCCCAGCCCCCAAGATGCTGGGAAATGAAGTCTGCAGTGTGTGTGGGGACAAGGCCTCAGGCTTCCACTACAACGTGCTGAGCTGTGAAGGCTGCAAGGGCTTCTTCCGCCGCAGTGTCATCAAGGGCGCCCAGTACGTCTGCAAGAATGGTGGCAAGTGTGAGATGGACATGTACATGCGCCGCAAGTGTCAGGAGTGCCGGCTGCGCAAGTGCCAGGAGGCAGGCATGCGGGAGCAGTGTGAGTGCAGGAGGCCGTGCTGGTGGGCGCTGGGGTGCGGGGGTAGGAGTGGGCTGGTGGCCAGTGGGAGTGGGTGTAAGGAAGAGGACAGTGCGAACCCTGGGGAGCACATGTGAGCCGTGCATGCTACAGACTCGATTGCGTGAGGGAAGGTTCTGGGAGCTCAGCGGGGATTACATGGAGGGGTGAGGCTGTTGGTGAAACAACGCTGATGTGCTGAGATCCCCAGCCACGCTGTATACTTTGAAAACGCTGCTTTGTAAGAACTCATGGAGTGTGACATCAGAGGGAGGAGTTGCAGCTAGGCTTTACACGTTCTTCAGTGTGCTGTAGGCTGTAAACTCGGACTTCTGTCCATCTTTTGGTTTGTCGCAGCTTTCTTTAAATAACAAAAAGCACTTTCTGTATTCACCCCTTGATGGAGGTCAAGGGCAGCACCACAGTACTGCAGCTGTGTTTGTGCAGACTCAGTCTTGTCACTGCCTTTCGTGAACTTAGTTATTTTTCTCATGGGACCATAAGGCTGCTGTTTCTGAATATTCAGTAATGCTTCTGCTCACATATGAGAAACAACACTCCCCTGACAATGCTCCCAGGTTTCATTCCTCTGCTGACCAAAGCTGACTGAATGGATGCTACAGCATTAATTTTGTGTGAAGTCTCCTTTTCTGACATTCAGCAACCAGAGCAGAGAAGAACAGAAAGTGTTTCAGAAACATCTCTGCAAAAGCAGTAAGCCCCAATGAGCTGCAGCGAGAAAATGTGCTTTTCATTTTTTGCAACTGAAACACAACATGCTTGATGTATATAATATTCCACACTGGTTTGGATCAGCTTTATGTAGGCTGTCTCTGCACTGCTTCCCCCTGCTTCTGAGAGCTACAAAAAGAGGTGTACTTGAAAAATGATTGTTAGGCTGCCTGTCTGCCCTATTACTCTTCTGTTGCAGGTAGGTACTACTGGAGAGCCTCATTATGTTTCAGTGATTGCTCATTGTCTTTTGGTGCAGACAGAGGATACACTTCAGCTCAGGAAAAAGATGCCAGAAGGAATCATTGGGTCATTTTATCAGCCACTTGTCTTGTCAACACTGTAATCCATGCTATAAATTTGCCTTGTTAATCATGACAAGAAGTGAGGTTTTTTTTTTCCCCAGCTGTTTGTTTGGAAAGTCATTCCCTCTACAAATTGTTGGAAACATTCTTCTAATTCCCAGACTGAAATTATTCATGGACAGTTTATCTTTCTTAAACCAACATGCGCCATGACATTTAATAGCTCCTGCATGGAAAATTGAGTGGTTCAGATTACTTAGAATTTGGAATGATGAAGGAAGCTTGCACATTGTCAGTTTGCATGGTTTTCTGATAGCTGGTAACTTGTTAGTCAGATGTAATTCTTCATGCATCTGAGACCTAAGGTGAAGGACTGTAATTGCCTGAACCAGTCTCTTCCATTCTTAAATTTGTACTGTGTTCTCTGATTTTACAGATCACAGATTTTACAGAAGGCCTGTCTTCTTCCATAACATCCATTATTCCTTGTTACCTCTGCATAAAAAATGACCAAATGCTTTTTTAGAAAGATCAAGATTTATTTTTTTGTTTTTGTTTTTGAAGATACAATTTCATTTCCAGTCTGCTTTCTGCTTTTTGTTTGTTTATCTCTAGCTCACAGGATGATTTAGATGTGGCTTGCAGGTAGTTTTTTCAACTTTGACTTAAGAAAACAACAAATGTCTGCATCAAAAATCAATGATTTTTTTTTCCATTTTTTTTTTTTCCATTTTTTTTCAATTAACTTAAAGGCATCTAAATTAATTTAACTAATGATCAGATGGTTGAATAAGACTTTCCACAAGCACACACCCTTGACTTCTTTAAATTTCTACAGTGTTGTATCTTGGTATCACTCTTTGACTGAAGGTTTCCAGCCCTACTTGCATTCCTCCTCAGTGGGATTTATACAAAGCTGTCCTTTTTTATTCCACTTGCTGTACATTTCTGCTGAAGATGGGCTGTGTAGAGAGTTGTCCTTTCATGGTCTAACTCCATCCAGTACTGACTCTGACCTCTTAAGGAGAAGATGAAATGACACAGACTGTCAACTTAGCAAAATCAGAAAAAAGAGAACAGGATTATATAAAATATAATTCAGTTGTTCCTCTATGACTGAGCTCTGTCCCTATTGTAGATGTTCTGTCTGAAGAGCAGATTCGGTTAAAGAAGCTGAAGAAGCAGGAGGATGATCAGGCACGGACAGTCGTGGTGCGTCCAAACCCTCCACAGCCACCAAGCCCTTCCCACCAGCTGACACCTGAACAGTTAAACATGATTGAAAAACTTGTGGCTGCTCAACAGCAGTGCAACCAGCGCTCATTCACTGACAGACTCAAAGTGACGGTAAATATTCTTGCCAGTGGAAATATTTAATAGGAAGAAGTGGAAGTATGAGGAGTCAGGGTTGGGGGTGAAGTATTTGGTAGAATGGAAATTCTTGAGGCATAGTTCTATATAGAACAACTCATATTCCAGTGTGTCTCACTCATCATCTTTCTCTGTTCTCTTGTCATCTTTCACATATATACACTGTCTCTTTTCATCTCCACAGCCATGGCCTCAGGTTCCTGACCCTAATAACCGCGAAGCAAGGCAGCAGCGTTTTGCTCACTTTACAGAACTTGCAATTATCTCTGTGCAAGAGATTGTGGACTTTGCCAAGCAACTACCTGGCTTCCGGGAGCTCACCAGGGAAGATCAGATTGCTTTATTGAAAACATCTACCATAGAGGTGAGAGGCTGTCTCCACCATAATACGTAGTAACAGAGGAAAAAAAAAATCCAAGAGTTTGGAGTACCCACCTGCAGAAATGGTTTTACATCCCTTTTTCTGGGGTGGTGGGCTGAAAGAAAGACCTCCACTCTGTAGTGCAAGGCTATCCTGGCAAAGGGCTGTGGAGGAGAATGAGGAAAGAGCCTTAGCAATGGAGAACAGATAGTCACTTCTCTGGAGGAGACACCGCAAAGGAATTGCATTTTTACGTTGGAATTTTGAACCATTCTGAGAGAATCATACTTAGTATTTTTTTCATTATTTTTTTTTCCAGTGATGCTTTCAGCAGATTATCAATACTGTAATGTTCTTTCCTGTATTCAAGTGCATCAAACTGTGGTCTGGTTTCAGGTAATGTTGTTGGAGACATCTCGGCGCTACAATCCAGAGATTGAGAGCATCACTTTTCTGAAGGACCTGAGCTATAATCGAGATGACTTCGCCAAAGCAGGTGCTGCATTAGACAGGTGTTTCTTCCTTCCCTGTCTTGGGTTCTTTCATCTTCTCATTTTTCATGTGGGCTGCTGGAAATAGTATTTAGGACTTGAAGTTAGATGAGGGGTTTAGAACAGGAACAGATCAACGGCCCCGTTCCTTGCTTTTAACAGAAGGATCATTGCGAACCCTGGGAATAAGCAAGAGCCGCAGAAAGAGAGCAAGGGAGGAAACTGTCTGGTATTAGGATGAGTGAAAAAGAATAGTAAGGGTCATGTTGTTTAGAGATGAGATAGATATGGTAGAGAGGATTCAAAATACATTCTCATAAGAAAAAGCTTTAGTGGTCCAGAAGACTCGGGCTCAGCTGCTGTGATTCTTTGTACCTTCCATGGGCAAGTTCAGGGTGCCTCAGACCTCCAGGTTGCTGATGGCTTTCTAGGAACTTACTGCCACATCACACCATCCAACTGCACTTTCAAATGTTAATGCTTGCAAAGGTGCAAAACTCCAGGGAACTGAACTTTGTTTCTTTTCCAGCTTATAGTAAACATATTTCTTCCTTGACACTATTTATGGTAGCCTTTTCTTCATGTTATTAGAAAGACAAAAAGAAGATAGCCAGAGAGATTCACTCCATCTTGCTCTTCTGTACTATAGGAAATGAGACTTGGGTTCTGTTTTAGGGGAAAAGCTTAGTTTTCAGCCTGTTTGTACAGCACGTAGTACAAGGAGATGTGATATGACATAATGTCATTGGACTTCTGCTGGGCTGTTATCAAAGAATATACAATCATAGACTTGCTCAGGTTAGAAAAGACCTTCAAGATCATCAAGTCCAGCCACTGAGAAGGTGACTGTAAGCGTAGATTGAGATCTTCCTTAGTGCTCTCAGATTTTTGAGCTAAAGGAAATCGAGTAGTTCACAGCTCTTGGAACTGTGTTTTTTCATATCAAGACTTCAGATGAATGAGGAGCATGGAATTAAAACTTTTAAAAACTTATTTAAAAGCAAGAGGACTGCCAGGAACTTTATTTAAAAGCAAGAGTGCTGCCAGGTTTGAAGGAGGTGGTGGTGTTGAATAGAAAGTGTAGATTTTGTGCTTGTGGGATTTTGACTTTGGGATAGACTTAACTTAGAACTGATGATGTGTCTGCCTGCCTGTCTTCCCTGTTCCCTGGCATACTGAGAGTGTTTCTGTTTATTCTGTGAGCTGGAGAGAGAAAGAGCAGTTTCGACTGCTGACCCTTACGTTCTTTTCTTCTGTTTGCTGCAGGTCTGCAGTTTGAGTTCATTAACCCCATCTTTGAGTTCTCAAAGGGAATGAATGAGCTACAACTCAATGATGCTGAATATGCACTTTTAATTGCCATCAACATTTTCTCTGCAGGTAAAAAGACAGGAGGATCTGAAAAGCTGCAGCACTGAGTTGCAGGTTAAAGGAAACAGTTAAGGAAGATTATGAACAGCAGAGGAGTAATATAAGGTGTAAGGTCTTAAGATGAATGAGCATGTTACTACTTCTGCTGGGAGTATTCGTTGTGTTCTGAATCTTCCAGTGCTACCTCACGAGAAAATCAGATCTACCTCATTTAAAAATTGCTATTTTACTGTACCCTCGAGATGTTTAGTGTCTGTTGTGCGATGGGTAGCATGGCGTGAGTGACATCTAGTGGACAAGTGCAGGTACTCTGAGAGACCGGTATTGTTCTAGGTCAGGAAAGGGCTCTGAGGAGAAGCTGTTTCTACTCCTTGCATCTGTTTTCTGTTTCTTGTGACCTGAAAGATCAGAATTATTTATTTGTTCCTGTTTTCAGACAGGCTTAGCTGCTGGGGAAACTTTCCCATTCCCCCCTGAATAACTGGCAACTTTTCCCCTTCAGTCAGACACAAAAGTGAGACCAAAAACATCTATATAGTGCTTTTTGGTCTCTCTAACCATCTGCTATAGGAATATTTCTATAGGAATCAGATCTGACTCCCTGTATGCATTAGACGTGACTGAGAAAAAACAGTTGGAGAAAACTGACATAGCTGCTGCATTCACAGATGACTGTCCCAGCTGTGCTGGGTGAATGCTTGATGAGTTTTGGGGAGGAACCCTACTGAGGCTAGACCAGGGTCAAGTCTAGTGATGCTGCCTGTAGCAACTTGCTTACTTCTAACCTGCTTTTCGGTAGACCGACCGAATGTGCAGGACCAGTCCCTGGTGGAGAGACTGCAGCACACCTATGTGGAAGCCCTTCATTCTTACATTTGCATCAACAGACCAAATGTAAGTGTCTGACTGGAACGTCCCCGGTGAAGATGCAAACTGAATTTGTGTTTATGCAGGCACAGTCCTGACAGTAGTGTCAGGAACAGATTTCTTGCTGCCTGTGCTGTCATGCTGTTCCCTTCTGTGCCTATATAATAGCAGCTGTAAATGGAAGATCTGTGAGCTGTCACAGCCTGCTGCTCTGTAATGTGCTCTGTAGTTTCTAGCATGGAAAGTCTGGAGTTTTGGGGCATGGTGTAGTATTTGTTCTTTCACGCTCCAGGATAATGCTGGTTCTAGAAGAAACTGGGATTGTTTATAATGCGTCTTGCACAGTGGTGTGGTGAGGTTTGTTTGTGAAAGCTGAAGTTTTAGCATGGATTTACTAACAGCTGTCAATTTCTGACCCTGCAGGATCACCTGATGTTTCCACGGATGTTAATGAAGCTGGTCAGTCTTCGAACACTAAGTAGTGTTCATTCCGAACAGGTGTTCGCCCTTCGGCTGCAGGACAAGAAACTCCCTCCCCTGCTCTCAGAAATCTGGGATGTGCATGAGTGACTGCATGCTCTCAGGGCACTGATGTGCCGACATAACGCCGTGTCCCAGCCTTTGCTAACGAGAAGCCAGCCTCCCCTCTCCAAAGCACTGAACTCTGGGCTAGGCAGTGCAGAGAGTGACGAGCTTGGGGTTTCAATGTTGTAATGAGACTATGCAGGAGGCAGCTGGGGTAGATCAGATGATGGGGGTTGGTTTTGATGTAGTGCCCACACCCTGAATGAATAACATGAAACATCTGAAAACGGTAGAAATGAAGACTCTCTCCATACACGTACACCTCTTTCTTCAGTCTCTTTCTCTTTTCTAAGCATGTCCTGGGGATTTGCTTGTTGATCCTTTCCTTTCTCGTTGATTATGAAAATGAATTTGCAGGAATTTGCCAAACCCTCTCTATTGAGAGTAACCCAGCTCAAAAGGCTTATGCAGGGTCCCCAGTGTACCTGGATCTGAGGAGCTCAGGGAAGTCAGTGTGTAGGTTCTAGGGGTTTCACTGGGTTTCCTATAAATAAAATATCTTGTATGTACTGCCCTTTACAAAGATTCCAAGAGAAGTAGCTGTTATTTCTTTGCTGTGAGACTTCATCTCTAGAGTTGCCCTTTCATTCTGGCCTTCCTTTGGAAAGAGGATTCTTCTGATGTTGGAACTAGATGATCTTTAAGGTCCCTTCCAACCTAGGCCATTGTGCAATTCTAACGTGTAGTGCCCTTTGTCTAACAGGGAAATCCTCTGGGTAGGGAACATTTGTACACCAGAAAAATGTCAGGCATAAGGTAGGGAATGTTTTTTTTAATGTAATATGTCACAGTTCTGTCTCACGCTGATTCACAGCCAGTTCACTTTACCTTTGACTTGCTAACACCTGGAAAACTTTAGTTCAAAACGAATCAGGGCATAGATCTTTTTTTCTATCTTTAGGGGTGGAAGAGAAGAGAAGGTGGGAAGGACTGGTACCTAGGCAAGGTAGATGTGGTAGAAGGATCTCCAAAACTTCCAAGAATTTGGAGCATGTGGCATGTGTTCCAAGGTGAGTGAGAAGATGTATTGGCCAAGGAGAAAGGACACACTGCATTTAGTGAAATACGTGGGCATTGCACAAGCTGTGGGCTGCATACTCTCAGATGGTGGGTTGCAGCAATATTACTTGTTACTACATCTGCTTGCATCTTCTTCCTCATGCCAAAGTCTTTCCAAGGTACTTTCTCGAGGTTCTAGTGGTTGTGATGGGATATGGAGGTCCCTGCTGTATGAGGAGTGCCAACTGCTTTAGAAGGACACTTGGGTCTTGTGTCCTTTCTTCACTTTGGGCGCAGTGAGTGCCACACTGGATTTATGCCCTGTGTTCTTAAGCATCCGCATCCAAAAGTATTCTAGGACTTAAAGCAATATGTTGTCTGACAAGATAAACATACTGTTCCAAAATATGTTCCTTATTTTTCAAGAAACAACATCTTTTATGGCTGATCTCAGAGATGTAACCTGAAGTATTCTGGTAGTTTGGTCTCATGAGTCTTCTCTGTCATAGGGGTCTGTTTGCTTGCCTGGTGAGCATCCCAAGAGCCTACATTCACATGGCTCGTGTTGGGTTGGTTTTTTTGTTTTTTGTTTTTTTTTTTTTTTCTGTTTATTTGAGCGCTATGCCCATGGTGAGGGTATTGTGTCCATTTTGCACTTGAGGTTGGTCCCTTGCCACTGGCCTTCACTCTGCACCTTTGTAAAGCACTTGTAACAATCCGTAAAATAATCTGTTTTTTATAACTCATTGCAATTGCAAAAAAAAAAAAAAAAAATCTTGTTTAAATCTGTATTTTTAACTAATCTGTTTGAGAAATGTTAATGTTTATATAAAAGAATAAAGCCTAATACAGGATTTTGACATTCTCTGATGCCATCGTTAGACTGGAGGAAAGTGGAGTAAGTTCTTGGTGTAACAAACTCCAGCCTAATAAGAAAGTGAAGGGTATAGGTTGGGGAGGAGCAGGAAGTAGTGAAATAAGTAATAGTGCAACCCCAAGCAGGTTCTTTGAGCTTCAGAGAGGGATTTTAGTCCAACGTTCTCCCTCCTGTGTGCTGTAGCCAACAAAGAGGTGGATAAAAGTGCATGTTGTGAAGACTACTACCTGTACGTGTCTTCGATTATATATTTTTTAGCTGCAAACGAGTACAGGGTTAAGGTCTGGTTTTATTGCTGTTTCTCAAATGGAAGCTGCTAGCCCAGGGAGGTCAGTAAGCGGGCGTGAGGAGACAGCACGTGCCTCGAGCTCAGCGCCGCTGCAGTGCTCGCAGCACGATGCACGCTGCACCAAGTCTGCTGGACCCGAGACACAGCCGGGCCCGTGCAGCCTGCGCACGTGGGTGGGGCGGGAGGAAAGGGAAATCCCAGCTCCTCCGCCAGGTGAGAGCGCAGGTATGGGACGCCGAAGCCGAGGTTGTGCGTCTTTTTCAACCGCTTTGCGCTTTCGTTTTAAACCGCTGGGATATCGGTTGTAATTTCGGTTGCCTTTCGGGTTTATTTTAGTCGTTCTGGTTTTGCTAACAAACGGGTTGGGCTGTGTCGCGTACGGCAGCTCGGAATGAGAGCACAAAGCCAAACCTCGAGCTCACGGCAGCCAGAGCCGCGCGAGGACGTTTTCCCGCGCGCGCCGCGCTCCGCTCCCACAGAACCGCTCGGGGTAGCACAGCGCCCCCACAGAGCAGCACAGCGCCCGCGGGCGGCAGCTCCGTGTCTCCCCCCGCCGCCGCGCCGAGTGGTTCGTTCCGCCCCTCCCTCCCTCCCGCTCCTGGCGCTCGATGCGGAACTGCCCGAGCGGCGGCGCAGAGCGGCGGCGGAGCAGGTGAGTGGGAGCGGGCGGGGAGCAGCGGGGCGCGGGCTCTCGTCGGGAAGTGGGCGATCCGCTTTCGCGCGGAGACGGGCCGGGCGTCTCCTGAGGCGATTCGGCCCGGCCCGCCCCCTGCCGCCGCAGGGCCGGGCGCTGCGCTGATGCTCGGAGGACAGCGAGCCCTTGCACGGGGCCGCGGGGCCGGCTGTGGCGGCTCGAGGAGGGGGCGCGGGAGGCGGCGGCTGTGCTCCTGTGGGGACGCCGTCGGTTTGCAAACAGCGGAGCCTCTTATTTCCCGACACAATAGAATAGGAAACCCACGTTGCGTTGGATAATCTCTTAAGAAATAACGTACAAATCGGGAGCGTTTTCCCTTTGGAAATGGCCGTCCCCGCTGTGCAGTGTTGCTCGCGTTGTCAGGCACAGGAGCCCTGCGCGGTGCTGTTTGTGTGCAGTCACATAACGAAGCGCTCGGGGGAATGACAGCACCGGAGCAGACCCATCCGCTGCCAGCCTTCCTTCTCTCCCTTTTCCCCGTGCGCGTTCCCGTGCGTCGCGCCTCTCTCGGGCACGCGCTGTACCCCCACATCCCGGGGAGGTGGGATGGGGCGCTGAGTGTCAGCACGCAGTGCTTCCCCGGCACGATCAGCCATCTCCTGGGGGCTCCGCGCAGCCCGGGGCAGCGTGTGCGCTCACCTGCTCGCTGCGTCCTTTCCGTGTTCCTCCCGGCATCGCTCATCCGCACGTAAGCGTGTTTTGGGGTCCCGAGGGACGTGTGAAGCCAACGCGATGTCGTTCAAGTGCAGGTTGTTCGAGAAGCGTCTCCATTTTTGGCCTTCGTGCTGGTTTAGCCTTGGGAACTATTTTGGGCAGGCACAAGAAGTACTGGCGATTTTCAGCACCAATGAAAATCTGCAACCCCGACACACCAGGGCGACCAGCACAGCAAAAATGCAGCTCTTGCAAGATCCAATCTGGCCATCATCTGATGGCATCTTATGTAATTGCGAAGCGATCGATTATTAGAGCTGTTAGATTGTCCCTTTGCTTCACGCTGCCGTATAGTTGGAAAATTTACAGCTCTCAAATCCAGTTCAATCACTTTGCAATTAATCATACTCTTCTCACTCATCTTAATGTGTGCATAGTAAAATGCAAAATCATCAAGTCTCTAGCACAATTTTTTTTTTTTTTTTAAATAATGTAGTTTTGTCTTCATTAAAATTTTTTGTATGTGCTTTTCTGCTATTGCAGAAAGTCAGGATTTCTGTGCTTACAACAAATTAACATTGTCCTCTTGCAAGCTGTGAGTTTGTGTTGGTTTTCACACTGTTACTTTTAAAACTG
Organism: Odontophorus gujanensis; assembly: GCA_013399175.1. Taxonomy (NCBI): domain Eukaryota; kingdom Metazoa; phylum Chordata; class Aves; order Galliformes; family Odontophoridae; genus Odontophorus; species Odontophorus gujanensis. The sequence continues at coordinate 161,831 of VXAB01012425.1, forward strand.
TTTTGGACAAAAAGGAAAATCATGGCCCCACTGACAGAATCTCTGCACAAGACACACAACACAGCCCCTTCTGATGGTGTGTGTGTGATGTGAAGTTTTGAATGGCAGTGAACTGAAGGCTCTGTAGCAAGGTCTTCTGGTTCCAAGTTTTTATAGAAAAACATAAGTAAATATTCTGTGGGGCCAACCTGTTCTGCAGCCTTGATGCCATTCTGCAGTTCCTTTGGAAGAAGGCAGGCTGTATCTGTGATGAAGTCCAGCCTCAGTCTGCCTCAGAAGAATGCTGGGGATGGGGAAATAAAGATTTTTGAGAGATGTTAAACAGTAAGCCTTGCCAAAGTAGCTTTTTCCTTTATTGGATGTCAGGATTGATGGCTCTGTAGAAGGCATCAGTGTGTTTCTGCTTAGAATGCTATTTGTGTCATCTTTCTTAATTAAATTAAAATTGGTTTTGATTAGGTCTGACTTGGGGTTCGGGGCATGGAGGCTCATCATTTGTAGTTTTTTCCCTCTTGTCTTGCCTTATCAAATCACCTAACTAGGTATAGTTGGGATATGTTAGACAATACCTCTGCAAAGGTGCTCAGTCTGGGCTGCTTAGTACCTTGTGCAGTGAGTCAGTTGAAAAAACAAATGTGTATGAAATAGTAACAGTGTAAATTTGAGTCACTTGGAATTACACTGACATTATCCATGGGTACGTTACCATGACACACTGTAGCACTTTGACTACGTGGGGGGGTAGTGCCACCTGCCCACAAGGCGGAAAGTGATACTTTTCCGTCACAGGTAGGTATGGAGCTGAATGCTTCACTTACTTTCCACTATACATATGTTACAGCCTGGAGTATTTGCTGTTGGTGTCCTCTGGCCTTACTGTTGAGACATTTAGCATACGTTTCCTTCAAGGTGCATTGCATTTCCGAGCAGCCCCTTAGCTAGAAAGCCTTCGCCCTGGTTACTCAGCACAAAGGCAGAAAATGCAGAATGCAGCTCATGAGTGGGGGTTTGCAGAAGTGAGGAAAGGTAGTAGAAACAGGATGAACTCTTAATATATAAGAAAGCATTTAAAAGCTAAAATCAAATCTTAATGTGTAAGATTAACCTCTGCAATCTCCATCTTTCTCAAAGTATAAATTCTCATTAAGGAAAAGCATTGTTGGTGACCTACCAAGAAGTGAAATAAAAATCAGCAGCACGGGGCTTCGGCTGGAAGAGAATGTTCTTAGTGGGATAATCTGGTAATCTGTGGAATAACTGTGGTGTTTGTTTGATCGTGGGAGGGTTTGCAGCTTCTCCTGTGCTTTAAGAGCTGTGAAGAAGCATGGCGATGACCTTCTGCGTGCTCTCTAACTGAACCTGTGTAATTCTGCTAGTCTTTGCTCTGTTGTCTGAGAGAGAAAATAATTCGAGAGATATGAGGTTCCCTATCACTTGGAGCCTTCAGATCTGTTGTGAGCTCATGAAAATTACTGTTGATAATCAAGAAACGTGCTTGTTTCTCGGAGCTAGACTAACTGACTAAAACTGCACGCCCAGCACACTGATGAAAGGTCTGTGTGCTGCCGTGAGATCTGGCATTTCCTCACAGCTGAGGGCTCCCAAATGGGGGGCTGTGCCTTTTGAGGCCAGAAACATCTGAGTTGTGAGGCATTGTGTTAATTGCTACTACATATCCTTTTCTCATCTGCTAGCAGAACCCTTGTGATGTAGAAGTAAGAAGAGCCGCTTGTGTGCACCCACAGTTCCTATTCTGAGGCAGTTCTCTTGCTGTGTTCTTAGGGACTGCAGTCAAGTGAGAGACTGGTGCTTTTCTAGGGCAATGTGAGAAAAAACTGCATCAGTGTGGCAGCAAGGAACAAAGGTTCATGGTTTTCTTCCACAGCCTTCAGTGCTCACAGATGGGGCAGTCCTCAAAAAACAACTGGTCATCGCCTTGCCTTGGGTTAGTCCTTTGATGGTTCCTGTGATTTCTCTCTTCTGTGTTACTTATAATTTCTGAATACTTCCCCTAAATAATATCTGTGAGAATTGGGATATCAACCTTGTTTTTTTTACAAGTGGGGCAGAGAAATCCAGATTGGCAGGAGCTCATCTGATGCCCTCCAGAACTGAGTGTTATCTTATAAGCAGAGCAGCCTTTTTTCTTTATCTGTGACTTTTCTTTGTCATGTCTATGAGTTCAACAGCAGTGCTGCACAGAATTGCAAGCCCTTTATCATCCTTGTCACCATCTTTGTTGCGTCCTACTTCTGTTTTTATGTTAACTGAATTTCCCACTGCCTGTGTCATTTGGTTGTTCTTCACCTTATGTGTGGCTTTGACACCAGTTTTGCTGCATCTGCTTGCCAGGTATGGTTTGACTTGCACCAGAGAGGCTCCTGTAGCATGGGGTGGAAATTTTTGCTTCCTTTGTCTCATCGTGTCTCATCAGATAGTGGGAGTGCTTTTGGTGATGAAGATACTTGCTGGATTTCATCAGAATTACTTCACGTAAGAGCACTGAGCTGCTCTGCTGCAGTGTCTGTATCAGTTTCCGCTCAGTAGCGGTTAAACCATGCTTGGGGCACTCGTGTTCTTCCTGCAGACCACCTTGCTTCTCCCTTCTGACTCATTTGTTGGACCCAGTGGGTGTGGTGCTTCCCGTCCCTCTGACAGGGTGACTCTGGGTGGCCCCCTCAGCTCCTTCTGTCCCTCGCTGACCATGAGTGGTGCTGGTGGCTGTTCCTGTCTCTTCTTGGCTTGGAGCTTGCTTCATTCATGTTTACGTGTGGGTGAGTGCAACACGACGTTCCACCTAGCACAGCTCTGGCAGGGAGAGAGTGGGCTTGTCCCTTGGCTCTGCTTGCAGCTTTGAGCAGCTGGTACTACCATTTGTCACAAAAAGTAGTAGTAGGATCAGTCTGGGAGTAGGAATTTCAGCTCTTTCGCAGTGTTTATGAAAAGAAGGGGAAGGCGTGTAGTCAGAAGGAGTAATTAAGGTGGGTGACACATGGAGGGAGACAGTGAGGTAAGGCAGAAGTGATACAGTCTTGTGGGTACCAGTGCTGTGGCTGAGAACAGCTGAATACCTAATGTATTTCAAAGACTCGTGTTTATTTTCCTGTTCTCAACATGTCGCTGTTTCTGCTGATTGAGTTTGCCCCATTTCAACCTCATACACAGCGTGGCTTTAATGCAGGAATCCCAAGGTGCCTGCCAGTTGTCCCACTGCGGCCCGCTTCCACGTAAGAAGTGGCTCCCTGTGCCTGCCAGGGATGGTGCCACTCAGGGAGTCGTGGCACATCGTGAAACCTGCGTGCAAAAGGATGCTGCTGGTCACTGCCTCCTGGCAGCGTGTCTGCCGTGGGTCTCTTCCCCTCTCACAGAAGGGCTTTCTCTGAGCCCCCATGACTGGGGGGAGATGGGCAAGAGCAAAGACTGAATAATTCAGGAGCTGCGCTTGCACCCAGCAGTTCTCGCAATTTAAATACCACGTGCTCTGTTGTCTTCTTATTAATTCTTTATGCCTGTGCATTTGCCTTGTCAGGCTTCTGGAAAAAAAACTGCTGGTGTCTGTACTGGGAGCACTGGGGCTGACTTGTCCTGTGCCAAGCTGACAGAGGGGCCTGGGCTGCTCTGCAGCAGCTGAGGGGATTTCTCAGCTCAGGACTCAAGATGGAAGCCGTTCCAGTTTGGAAATGAGCATAATCCCACAGTGGCTGCAGAAGGTGAAACTAATTTAGTTCAGGGGCTTTCTGTAGGTTTTGATTTTATTTTATTTTTTATTACTTTTTGTCACTTTGCAAAGTGTATGAGCAGATGCTAGTGGCGATCTGAGGATTGATAAAGAGCTGATGAGGGAGAACTAAATGATGTGGCTTTAGTATTTTGTGATAGTGATACTGTACAAGGAATGGGGAAATGGATGGATTTGGAAGAAGCAAAAGGCAGGGAGCCAAAGCGCTTACATTGCTGTTCTCTGCTGCAGATCTCCAGAGATTAATGTTACCTAAAAGATGAATTTAACCGTGAGCCATGTGGCGCAGGAGGACTGGCTGGGTTGGCAGAGGACCTTTGTGCCAGAATTCCTGTTCTGTGAGATTGTTACTTGTAATCTGCAAGAGGGGAGGAGAGTAAGGTCTGCAGCCTGAATCAAAGGGCTCCTAGTGAAGGCGAGGCTGAGGCTGCAATCTGTTGTTATTTTTGTGATAATGACGAGTAACATGAAAGTGCATGCTTTTACGCTTCTCCAGGATTACTTTATTGTTGATGGTTTTCCCCAGGAGTGCAGTAGAATAAAATGGATAACAGTATTCATGTACCAGCTTCCCCACCCTCTTGTCTCTCAAGGCCAATTCCAGGGCTCTTGTTTGTAATTTTTTTCTTCTTTTTGGAAACAATTAGCAGATGAATGCCTGAGCCAGGTAGTTTGCAAACACCTGCTGCTGGATGCAGCCATGCCCCTGGGACAAGGGCTGCTGTGTGTTTTCTGCCATCTACAAGCTCCTTTTGGGATCACACGTTTGTGCAGGCACACTTTTTGTGCAGCAGTAAGGAACCAGCAGGAGCAGCTGCCTGCAGAAGCACTGTGTGTGTACATAGGGGAGAGGATTTCATCAGCTGCAGAGGGTCCTTGCTTTCAGTGGCCAGTAGTAGCTTCTGATACACGTAGCATTTGTGCACATGGAAAACCTTGCTGGCAGGAAGGCTTTTAGTACACTGTGGATGCAGTGCTGCCACCAGCTCGGGGCCTGCACTGCTGGGGTCAGTCAGAGCATACCCTGGCAGTCCTTGTGCTGGGGTGAGGCCTGGTGGCAGCGCCGGGAGCCATGGTGCAAGGGGTGGAGCGCGTCCGCCGTGCCATAAATAGATCCAGCACGCTGAGATCTGGGCACGAAGATTGGGTTGCTATGGAGATTGAGCTGAATCAGATTACCTGCAGCTCTGCTTTTACAGCTTGCGCATATGTGGTGGCTGCGTGGTCTCGTGTGTGCGGCAGGCTGCTTTACCCATGCTGGAGTGGGGGAAAGCAAGGAAAGAAGCAGTTGAAGGGCCAGCATATGCCAAATCTGTTACCATAGCAGCCAAGAACCTGAGCCAGGCTGGCTTCAGTCTTGTGATGCTGTGGAAAGGCTCCTGTCTCTGCTGTGTGATACTTCTGCTTGTAGGCTAATTCTGATCGTGTTAAGTCTGTCTATGCAAGCTGCCTCCATTTTGCTGGGATATTGTTGTGCAGACTGAAGATGCATCGGTGCTGTGTGCATGTTTTCAGTAGAGCACAGAAGTAATATCACTCCGCAGTAGGAAAGAAATCTGCATTATTCACATTCTTCCTAAGAGCTTCTGAGGATGTCTTTCTGTATTACCAAAACTGTTTTCACACTTCATTCTCTAACTTTTTTTCAGTTCAGTTTCGCATGTCCTTTTCCTCAGCCTTTATGGATATGTGGAAAGTGTAAGCTGTTGGGATGCATCTGGGGCTTTATCCATAGGGAACTCTTACTGACTCAGGTGTTGCTGTCCTCCATGGAGGATGCTTTTAGAATGTTCCTGTAATCCTCTTCTCTGCTGGGCTCTTAGACTTACGACTTTCTTAGACTTATGACTACGGCTAAGGTGTTTCACAGTGTATCATGGGCTACCCATGGAAGATATGTCATATATGTATATTTCATATATATGTCATATAGATATTTCATAATATAACCACCTATTTTAGGTAGATTTGCAGTACTTGAAAATGCCTTTTCTTTATCCCTCTCCACTGTGCCCAAGTGCTACTATCTGTTTAAGAGTCATGCACTGCTGTCTTGGCAAGATGAATGGTGACAAAAAAATGAAGCAGCTACACCAGTATAGCAAGTCCATCCAGATCTGACCTCAGAAATTGTTCTACCTTCTGTCAATCTCTTCCATCAAGTTCAGGAGAAGAAGGTGTTCTTAGCCCATAGAATCTAGAATCATAGAATCTTTTCAGTTGGGAAGAACCCTAAAAGGTCATTTAATCAAACCCACTCTCTGAAATGAACAGGGACCCCTACAGCTGGGATCAAGTTGCTCAGAGAACCATCCTTGAATGTCTCCAGGGACTACCTTTCTGGGCTACCTGTTCCATTGCCTCACCACCCTTATTGTAAAAAGTTTCTTCCTTATATTCAACCTGAATCCAGTATCTAAATCTCCTCTCTTTTAGTTTGAAACAGTTTCTCCTTGTCCTTTCAGCATTGCATGGCAATAGAACGAGGGGAAATGGCCACAAACTGAAGCACAAGAAGTTCTGCACAAATGTGCGTGGAAACTTCTTCACAGTATGGGTGATGAAGCGCTGGATCACACTGCACAGAGAGGTGGTGGAGTCTCCTCTGGAGATGTTCAAGACCCGCCTGGACGCCTACCTGTGCAACCTGGACTAGTGAGCTGCTTTGGCAGGGAGGTTGAACTCCGTGATCTCTAGAGGTCCCTTCCAACACCTTCAATTCTGTGATTCTATCACAGCAGACTCTGATGAAGAGTCTGTCCTTCTTTCTAGCTCCCCTTTAGATACTGAAAGGCTGCTATCAGGTCTCCCTGTAGCCTTCTCTTCTCCAGGCTGAACAGCCTCAACTCTTTCAGCCTGTCTGTGTAGGGTAGGTGGTCTGTCCCTTGGATCATTTTTATGGCCCTCCTCTGGTTATGCTTGGACAGGTCCACATTGCTCCTGTGCTGAGGACTCCACATCTGGATGCAGTACTCCAAGTGAGATCTCACCAATGCAGAGCAGAGGATCAGGATCACCTCCTTCGGCCTGCTGACCACACTTCTTTTAATGCAGCCCAGGATACAATTGGCTCTCTGGGCTGCATAGGCATGTTGGTGGCTCGTGTCCAGTTTGCCATCCACCAGTATCCCCAAGATCTTTCCAAATACCACTGAGTGTGGCTCAGAGACTCTGTCAGCTGGTTGCCTCAGAACTCTGGGATGCATCTCATTGGGACCCATGTACCCTCTGCCTGTGTTCATTGTGCTTGCAGGACCTCTGTAGCATCTGGATAGAGAACAAACAGCATAAGGGGTTTCCCAGGGAAATTACGTATTTTTAAGGATAAAACTGCCAGCAGAGTTTTATATAACTGTTAAGCGATGAAACTATAAAATGGCTTATGTGAGATGGGTACTGTATTTCTGCTTCTTTAAAACCTTAGTATAAGTAAAAAGAATCCGTGCTAGAACAGAAGTAATGGCTGGAAGAATCACTTGAAAAAGACTGGGAAGAAGTAACCAAAGCTTCAGTGATAAAAGTTCCCTTCAAGATAACTAAAATGTCTAAAAGTGGGTCAAAACTGTCACGATTAGTTTGTATTGTTCTTCAGACTGTGTTGGTTTCACTTCTACAAGAGTGAAGTGGGGTTCCTGGCCACACAGGTGAAGTTGGCTGGTCCTGAGCTCTGTGCTCCTATTTCTGGAAGCCAAGCAGACAGCTCACTCGGCAAACTCAGGGTGCATAATGTAGCCAAAGGAAGTGTAATTCAGCCAGCAGTGGGCATTGAAACTCCTGGCCACATTCGTGTTTGCTTCAGCTTCCAGTTTAGTTTGATTGGTATGAAGTATCTTGATTTCACAATAAACAACGCACTAAGGTTCACTAGAGATCTGAACTGGGTACAGATTGTCTTGGCTGAGTATATATAGAAATCCAAGATGTTCCAATGACATGTTAGAACTGAAAATTTTGTTCCTTCTGGACATGGTTTGTAATATGGTCTTTCGCAAGATAACATTTCAGTGAACCAGAATTCCTATGGCTTCTGTCCTGCAATTTTCACTTTGTCCTTCACAAATGTCCTCTTTCTTCACTTAGAAATTGATGTCCCACTCTGTGCTCTTTACTTATGCAGTCAGTAAGCTGTATTGTCTGATGCTGATTTATAAAAGTGCTGAATTGTGCAGTGCATTTGTTGTATCAGATGAAATCTGGAAATAGTAGCAGGATGGACCTCATTTTGCTACCGTCTTGAACTGGGGAAGGAGTACTCAGAAGGTTGCACTCAGCATCTGCCTGTTGCAGCATGATTTCCTGCTGTCTTCATAACATTCTTCAGAGCAAACATGCATTTGAATTCACGAAAACTTTCACATAGGTGAGTGTAAGTCTGGGCCGTCAAATCTGGAGTTCAAATTATTCATTTACAAATTCTTCTGCTCACTGATTTTGTTCTTCCAGCTCTGTACAAATAGAAGACACTTAAAATAAGCCTTGTGCCTCTAAGGCATAATAAGACAAGGACACTGCATTCATGTCTGTGAGAGCTGGTGCTGGGTATTGGTCTGACACAGATGTCTCTAGTCTGATAAAGAGTCTAGTGCAATTTTTTCATGCTGTTCTGTCCATCCTGTGCTGTGATGCATTTCCTGTTGTGTGTCTTTATGTAAGCCTTTCTTTCTGGGAGGAGCTTGCAGAATACCACACAGCTTCTCCTGTGAGAAGTTCTGATACAACCTAAAAGCAGGTGTTCTGGAAATTTTGAAAATAGGCATAGTGCCAATAAATAGAAGTTTTGAGCACTCTTTTTTTTCCCCAGTTACTGGAAGACCATGGATTAGTGCCTGTTGTGGCCTCTGTCTTTGTGTCTGGCCACCTTTGTCAGCTTGCACCGATTCCTGAGTGTTGCTGATGCTGCTGCAGTATGTGGGTAGTGCTCATTCTCACCAGAATTTTCTCACTGAACTGACCTTATGAGTGCCTGTGTAAACAGTGCTGATCCCTGCAATGGGATGGGTTTCTGCAGTAGCTTTCCACGGTAGCCTTCACTTCTGTTTCTTGCTTCCTTGAGCTGCAACTGCAGGGAGTTCCAAACACTGCTTGACAGTTCAACCTTCTGAGGGCTGGATCCAAGATATTTGTGCAGAGGAAAGCACACTGCAGGAGCTCTGCTCAGAAAAATCATCTGGAGTTGAAGCAGCTTGAGAACAGACCATCATGTCAAAGCCTATACCATCTCAGGGTCAAGATATTCTCAGTTGAGCTTCAAATGTTAATGTGAAAAGGGAGAAACAGAATAAATGACTGAAAATTTTTCATCAGTCTCTGATCTCTTTCTGGTCCAATGTGCTTAGTTTGTAAAATCCAGAGGAAGGATAGAAGCAAATTTGAGGAAGAACCTACTTTACCTTCATACTTGTAGAGAAGTAAGCTCCATGTGTAGTTCTGATCGTACTCCCTCGGCTGCTTGCTCCCAGTGCGTGAATGCTTTTGGTGGATACTTTGTAAAAGTGGAAGTGGCGCAGGGAATGGGGGGGAAAGAAGAGTGTTGGTTTTAACTCGTATCAGTTCCCTGGCCTGATTTGTCTTGTCACTGCATGAACACTCATACCTGCAAGAAGCAAGAGACATCACTGGACTGAAAGCAAGCTTTTGGCACGTACAGGGAGGGGCAGGGCCATAGTGCCCATTTGTGTTGGCTTCAATGAGTCAGTTGGCTGCAACCAGGAGCAGGAAGGTAAGATCCAGCAAATACTTGACTAATACTCTTTGGTTGTTGTCATCACCCTTCTAGATACTAAATCTCTGAAGAAGAAAGTATTTGCTGCTTGTTAGTGAATCTGTTATACTATTATACAAATAAAACAGCAGGTTGTAGACAGCACTTTAATATAGAACCTAACTAGTACGTAAGATTTTTTCACCCTCATGAGTTCAGTGAGCTGTCATTGGTGGGATTGGAAAGAGCAGTGCTTATTGAATTCTGATTGCCTATTAAGCATAGGCACTTATTGACAAATAGTAATGCTGCAGTAAAATACCAGTTGTGCTAAGATTTTTCTATGATAAGATGAGAGAAAGTAGCTGTTGTAGAAGGCATGAGTATGAAGAGTAAATGGTGAAGCAAGAGGAGATACACAAGACTCAGGAAATTCAATAAAGCTGGTGAAAGAAGCTTCAGTATAAATTTCAGGAAGCAACTCTGCTCTTCCAAGCCCCAGCATGGAGTTTTGTATTGTGAGAGGAGAAGAGGGCAGGGATTGCAGTCTCTTGGGGCTGTGGAGATCCATCATTCTTGCTGTAGGCTGCAGCCAAGTTTGGGAGGGTACGATCCTTTATATTCAACAGGGCTCCTCTTGGTGTTACCCATTCTTTAGCTACTCTGTTTACCAGGCTGCAGTTGTTTCTTTGATTGTGATTAGTTGCTGGTTAGGGCTGCTTTCCAAAGACCGTGGAAATCCCAGGGATTTGCCTAGACAACACTCCTGCTTTAAACCACTTCATGAATAGCTCTTTGCCACAGATAGGTTTCCTCTGCTTGTCTGTGGTCATTTGTGTGATTCTCTTGTACTTCTCATGTGTTTTGCATCTCTTTCTGCTTATGTGGGTATGTTCAATTTCCTTATTTCATGATAGTAAAAAATGAACAACAAAACCACTGAATTTCCTTTTTATTTTTTTGCATTCCATCAAACCAGGGAGGCAATGCCTTATTCTGCTCCTACTGTATTTCTGCACATGATATGTGCTCTGAGTTGCACTTTTTGTCATCTTGCTCTAAATATAGTCACATAACTTGCTGCGTGTATGTTCTTTGGAAAGCTGCTCCTATTTCCACCTGAAGTGAAATATCAGCTGGCACTGACGATAACCCTGCATTTACCATATATTTCCTGTGTTCCCATTAACAACACAAACTGTAATTCTGCTCGCCTCCTGCATTATGTTTCTTTGTTGAGACTGGATCTTACTAGAAGTGTTCTCTCAGCACATTTATGGGAGATGCCCTTTCTTATATCTGTGCAGTTTAAGAGAGGATGTGCTAGTTTGGAGTTAGGACTATCTGAGCATGTATGTTATTAGTATGATCAGTTCAAAAAAGGGAAGGTGGAAGTTAAATGCCAAATTGTGTATCTGTACTGAAGAACAGAAAGAGGTCTGTGGATGGCTATTGCTGCCTAAAAACAGAATCTTAGAAAATGTGAATAATAGATATATCCATGTATTTGGTGTTCTTGATTGTGCCTCTGACACCCTTGCTTTTCTTGATTACAGGTTGAACTTGCTGGACATTTCCAAGTGAATTGCTCCCCGGGGCAGTTGCTCACAGCTGATTGGACAACTGGCAGCTGGGTTGATGAACGGGAATTCACTGAAATGACATAGGAAGGGATCAAGGACAATGGTGCAGAAAAAGAAAAGCTGCCCTCGGTTACTCGACTACCTTGTTATCATTGGAGCCAGGTAATGTGAAAGATTCTCAGCCGAGCTTCTGTGTAGGCAGTAGAGTGGGAACAAAAAGAACTCATGAGGTTATACTTCGTGATGGGAAGTGTTGTCTGGAATGTGTGCAGAAGGCATGCACTACGACTAGGGCATTTTTGGAAAGATACTACTGCAGTCAGAGCTTTTTAACTCGTGGTTTGCATCCTCCTCTTCAAGGGTCTACAAAGGGTGACTAAGAATAGCCAATTTATGTGTGTCTCTCTGGTAGCTTGTATGTCTGATCGGCTTTGCTTCTGTTGACATCAGAAAAGTGTGATGCACAAACTGAAAGTTCCAAAAGCCATATGTAAGTAAAATGCTAGCAGGGGTTTCTTTTCTAGCTTTTGAAGAGTAATCTCTAAACTCAGTTGAAAAAAAGTCTGAGACTTGCCTTACTTGTCTGATTTTCCTTCTGATGCTTGTTTATCCTCACAGAAACTACATTAATGCTTTTCTTTTTTTTTTTTTTTTTTTTTTTTAAGTCCTGTTAGTTGCCGATTAATAAAATGTTATACTTAACTACTTAAGGAGTGTATGAAATGTGGGGTTGGTTTTTTGTCTAATGTGCAGATGCTCAGCAAATATTATTTTTCTTCTTTCAAAGTTTATGTGACAAATTTCTGTGACTTTATTTAACGGGTGTGCTATGAAGTGTACTGTACTTTCATTTCCAAACGTAAGTGGTTTTTGTGCATCATCTTGTTGCTTTACCTACTTTCTTTTTGAAATGCTTTGAGTGCAATGTTGAGACTAAGTGGAGGAAATGACACAAGTGATTTCCTAAGTAATAACTGTTTTATTGTTGTATTTTACGGGCAGAGTAATTCAATAGTTTAATTATTTTCTCATTGTCTGCGGAGAAAAATAACCCAGTTTTCAGTATGTGGGTCAGAAAGTGGCTAGGAAATGAAGGAAGAAATGTTAACTGCCTCTTCCAGTAATGCTTATAGTGTCATCTTTCTCAATTAAGGATTTGCTAGCATCAGTTCTGGACTCCCATACCACTCTTGCTTTTTGCTAGGCAATAGTTGCTAGATTGCTACTTCTTAGAAGGCTTTTGTCTCATCCAGCACTTCAACAGCTGCCAAGTGACAGGACGCGGAGTTGACTGAAGTAGCTTCCACTGCAGATTCCTTAGGTGGTCCTTAGGCTTTTACTATTTACGTCTTATTATCTGCAGTACATCAGTAGTTGATGTCTTTTGGAAGTATTCTGTTTTGTTAGATGTAATTCTTCTGAATGTCTGAGAGGACTGCCTTTCTGTCTTAAGTACATATTACTGCAAAGGCATGAACTTACAATATATTCACTGGTATTTGTTGGTGACTTTTTTAACCATTTACCACCAAGCAGGCTCTCAAAGCAGTACTAATATTATTTGACATTTCTTCCTTAGTAGATGATGCATTTGTTGTGTACACTAATATATAAAAGGTGGTAGAGCTCTTATCTTCTTTTCCTACAGTATTTCGTTATTTAACTGTTCAGGCAGTATGAATTCTGATTTGTTACCAGTTTGTCTTTTTACTAAAGCATGTTTACATTTTGTTTAATTTAATCGATTTTTTTTGTTTGAAAGGACTATAGTAAGCAAAACTACTTATGGCAGTGATTTTCTCTTGTAAATTAAAAGCATTTTATTAATACTTGTCTTTTTTTGTTTACTAAATCCTTATTACTGTAGAAAATGGCAGAACTTAATAGCAAAGGGGTCAAGCCAGAAAGAGATTGTTGGGGGAACATTTTCTTTCCTTCACTTTCTGGATCTCATGTTATTCCTCCAGCAGTTATCATATGGGTAACATTCATGGAAAAACTGTAGTAGGAGGATAGTTAATGCCTTGGAAATATTCTTTTGCTGGAAAAACAGGAATAAACAATATTGTCAAGTCTTCCTTTGTATTCCATTAGTGCTTTGTAGTACAAAGTTCAGTGAGCCACAGTAGTAAATAGGCCTGTGTATTACTACCCAGTTTTTGTAGTCACTTGTACTTCAAATCCAACTTAATAATCAAACACAGTCTTCTTGCTTGCCTGCTAGAACTTTTTAATGAAAATTTTACAGGATGAGATTTTGTCTCCATGAAACTTGTTAGGCACTCCATTGCTGTCTTAATGGAAGCCAGTGTAATTTAGAACTACAAAAAAAGAAATAAAAAAATACAGTTTTAATGTGCTTCAACAAATAAATGAAGATCTTTTTGTATGCTAGAATCACTTGGTCAGTGGACTCTTTGTCTGACTAAAGGCAGCTGTATTTTTACTGTTTTTCTTTCTGTATGCTTTCATCCTCTTCCTCCATTGTTACTGGGAAAGCATTACCATTCTTGTTTTTTCCTGTACCTGTGATTACAGTGTGTGTCTTCTGGAACTGTTGAAGTGTATTGCATGTTCTGCAGGGGGGAAGTATTTAAAAAGTATTGTGTTGGCTCTACTACACTTGTGTTACACCTGCTTCCTTTCATGAAACCTGCCAGAATTGTAGTGTTGCTTCCATGACTGACGTGGAGTTTTATTCCTACCTCGGCAGCTTCCTTTGTTTGCCTTGGCAGGATACTGTGATAAATTATTCCTAGAAACCACTCAAGAAACAGTTCAAATGTCTTCCTTTATAGGTCAACATAAATTACAGGGATGTGGGGTAGGTGGAGCAAGGGGGCACAGGTCCGCATGTTATTGGTACTGTAGAATGCTTCTTATGAGAGCACTTATAACTGTTCTTCAGGGATATAGTGAGATTTAGTGTGTTACCCATAATATCGTACCATACAACTCCATCATTTATTTGAGCCCTTTTCTAGGAAATCTTTGGTTTCTCAGTTTTCAGTTTCTCTATTTTCTCAGGTTTTTTTTTTGTTTTTTTTTTTCATCTTGATTGCCCATTGGATTCTCATCTGACTATACTTGGAGAAAGGAAAGTGTCTTTTCTACCCAAGTATTCCCTGACCCATGCAGTTAAACTCATTTTGGAAATCAAAGTCAGGGAAATGCGACAGTACAGTATTCCCCTGAGAACAGTCCACTCCTGAAAGTCCTTTTTTGACTCAGATTTGAACAGAGTAGCTCTTTGTTGGGCCTTTGTAATGATGGTGTAGGCCTTTTCTATTGAACCTTTTTGTGGTTGTTGGGCTTGTGCTAGACTGAGAACTGTAGATGAGATGCTGCATTTTCCCTGGATGTTAGGGTTGAGAACAACCAAAGAGGAACCTGTTTGAAGGGCCCTGACATGTTAATAGTGAGATGACAAAAATTTTTCCTGACATTAGCTAACTCTGTATGCTTGTTGGTGTTTTATGTTTGTTTTGTTTTGTTTTTGCAGGCAGCCAAGTAGTGATAGTGTTGCTCAGACTCCTGAGCTGCTACGGCGTTATCCTCTAGAAGACCATGTGGACTTTCCTCTACCACCTGACGTTGTGTTCTTCTGCCAGCCGGAAGGATGCCTGAGTGTGCGGCAGAAACGCATGAGCTTCCGTGATGACACTTCTTTTGTCTTCACACTCACAGACAAGGATACAGGTGTCATTCGCTATGGAATCTGTGTCAACTTCTACCGCTCCTTCCAGAAGCGAGTACCCAAGGAGAAGGGAGAAGGCACAGGAGGACATCGAGCTCGGGAGGGACAGAAAATCACCAAGTCTGGGGATGCATCTGCACCCCAAGAGGATGTGGGCACTGAGAGTTCAGAGAGTGGTTCTTCACTGCAGGCCCCGAGTACAGAGCCTACCCCAGATGTGAATCGGTCACCACAGAGTAAGCGTCTGGTCAAAGGCAGCCATCGTTCTCGGAACAGCACCCTGACTTCTCTGTGCATCCTTAGTCACTATCCTTTTTTCTCCACCTTCCGTGAGTGTCTGTACACCCTCAAGAGACTTGTGGACTGCTGTAGTGAGAGACTGTTGGGCAAGAAGCTGGGGATTCCTCGTGGTGTTCAGAGGTATGTAAGTGAGTAAGAAAGAACTTTATCCTCTCTCTGTTTGTTTCCAAATGTCAAATTGTCATGACAAACTGCTGTGACAGGCGAGGTTGCAGAAGAATTTGGTGGTTGACCTTTTTGCTGTTTTAACCTAGAATCACAGTAGAAAAGGGAAATTTTTATGCTGTTTTGTGTAAGACTTCTCTATTGTGTTCTGTCACTTGGGTATGACTTTAATTTTGATATTAATATGAAGTCACTGTGCTGTTAAAAACTGACACAGACTCTCTGAAGCTGAGCTTCAGGGCTGTTGCCACGATTATTGGCTTCGAGCATAAGCTCCATGGTATTGCACATCAGGACTAGCAGTCCTCTGACAGGTTAGAAACAGTAAGAAATAACGGGTGAATTTCAACTTAAAGGCAAAGGGAAATGGTGGAAGTATTTCTTGTGAGCTTATGAAAAATAATCTCAACTTCAGTGTGGAGAGAAGAGACAAGAGAAGCAGGAATGTCTGAAGGAGATGAAAGTACAGGATTTGAGGAGGAGGGAGAGGAGAGGAGAGAGAGAAAACCAAGGAATTGTCTGTGAGACATACGGAAACGGAGGTTTACAACAGCAAATTAAACAGTATCTTGGTGTATTATCTGTTATAATGCTAGGTATGTTGCAAAAGCTGTTGCGCTGTAGGATACAGAAGGAACAGGTATCAAGTGTATCAGTCATGGATGTATCTTTGTATTATTGTGCCTAATGTCTGTGTTCCAGGAAGATATTTTTTGCTTTCCATCTCGTGAACTAAAAAGGGCAAGTATAAAATGAATCTATGGAGAAGGGAATTATCTTACTAGTAGGAAGATGAGTGAGGCTGTGAGATAGTTCATAATCTGAGTTTTATATTTTTTATACTTTCCAACTTAAAACTTGTCAGAAGTAAAATATGCCAGGGTGTCTGACACCTGTGTGTTTGCAAGTTCCTTACCTCTTGCACTAAAGAGGAAGTCTTCCCCCGTTCACAGAGCAGTAATCTGTTTGTTGGTTTGCTGCCCTAGCGTAGTTGAAGGAGAGTGTCCTGGGTTTCTGGCTGATGCCTGCATTGACAGATTTATCACCTGAGTCCACTGCTCATGTGGGGAAAAAGTGATTCTCTTGGAATGGAAATAATTTTATTAAATTGAAGTATGAAGGGAACTTATTTCATCAGTTGGTTTAGCTTGATAATTCCTGAGGCAGAAAAGAGCTAAACTTTATGATTTTCTTCAGCTCTATGAACTCATCTGAATTTTGAAAGGAGTGTTGATATATTCTAGTGTTTGAATAACGTGTGGTATTTCAGAAATTTGATGTTGCTGGACATAATTCATAGAGTTGTGAGAAGAAGAACTGAGTGACAGTTGAAGAATGCTAAGCAATTAAGAAAGCTGCACGTTTGCATTATTGTGTGGTTTGTGAGCTGTGACCTGGAGAAGTAGAGTGGTTTCAAAGGGGTGGCAGAATAAAAGTGAAACTGAATCCTTAGAACTTGCAAAAGGTTGAGTGCGCCTTGAGTGTGCCCATTAACAGCTTAATGTCCATTAACAGCATTACAAGTGGTTGAGGGAAGGCTGGTGGATGAGAAGCAGGTTTCAGATTGCTCTTCTTTTGACCCTTGCAAATTTTTGTAAGTTTTTAATCCTTTGAGGCCTCCAGTGCCATTTTGATTTTTTAAGGCATAAACTGTAAGGTAGAACCTCCATTTGAGCCGCGCTGTTCTGACGGATCTATTACAGTGACTGAAGATATTTATCAGGCTTAAGGATTTTTCACAATTGCTAGAACAGATCCACAGTCATTGTGAATACAGTGCTGCAACATTGAGGGCTGATTATCCAATTTACCTCCCTTGTCAGATCCAGTTTCAAATTTTGAAGCTTTTACAGCCCTGAGCAGCACTGTACACACTTTTTGGCCAGCCTGCCTGTGATCTACAATTTTGGAGGTCAGTAGTTTAGGGCATAGAAAAATGTCTGCTTTTTCTAAGGTTCTTAATGCTTCCCAGACAACTTATGTATGTTCTCAGCTGAAGTGCAGCCACTTCTACTGTGGGTTACTCATCAGGATGATACAAGGTAATTTAAGGCTCAGTATAAAAGTATTTTGCAATGCCAGAACATCTGGGACATTTTGGTGTGGCTTACTTTTATTATCTCGGGTGTGGTTCTGGGGAAGATATGAGAGCATCCTAGTTACATGCTGAATTTCAAGCACTTGGGTAACCCTTATGAACCATCTAAAAGAATGGACCAACGTGACATACTTGTGTTGATTTCTGCCATAGAAAGATCTATAGTTCCCCTCAGTTGTTTCAGCCAGTTTAAGTGCCTACCTTCTCTTCCCTTGTCTGGCCAAGCATGTTAAGCAGTATCTTTTAATTCGTGGTGACTCTTGAGAAGCCGTGCCAAGTGGCTGTTCACTGAAGCTGTCTAGGAGTATTAATCGTCTCATTTCTCCCTCTACAGGGATACAATGTGGCGGATTTTCACAGGCTCGCTCCTGGTGGAGGAGAAGTCTAGTGCATTGCTACATGACTTGCGGGAGATTGAGGCCTGGATATACCGGCTGCTGCGTTCACCAATGCCTGTTGCTGGTCAGAAGCGTGTGGATGTGGAGGTTTTGCCGCATGAGTTGCAGCCAGCTTTGACCTTTGCCCTTCCTGATCCATCCCGCTTCACCTTGGTGGATTTTCCACTGCATCTGCCTTTGGAGTTGCTGGGAGTGGATGCCTGTCTTCAGGTGCTGACCTGCATCCTTCTGGAGCACAAGGTAGGAAGGGTAGAGTTGATCTTTGAAGCTTTACCCTTTCAAAAACCGGGGTGGATTGGAGAACAGCTGTATACTGCAGACTTTGGTATGAATTTCCTGGAGTTGCCTGAAGGGGTGGGAAGGAATATCTTCTTTTCTGAGGTGCCAGTTTTGAAAAGTTTTGTTCTCACTCTAAAAAGAACCAGAAGTGTGTTTTCAGATAGAATAATGGAGGGTCACAGCTGACAAAACAGGGTCTTGCAGTCCTTGAAACTTGTATGCTCCTGGTGGGGAGTACTGGAAGCAAATGGTTGCTGCAGGAGTTAATGTGAGTTTCTGTGGTTGCAGGTTGTACTGCAGTCCCGAGATTATAATGCGCTCTCGATGTCTGTGATGGCCTTTGTGGCTATGATCTACCCATTAGAATATATGTTTCCGGTGATCCCTCTGCTCCCCACCTGCATGGCTTCTGCAGAACAGGTACATATTTTCCTTCACTGGTCTGCAAAGGATGTTTCTGTGATCTCTGAACGTGTAGAAGTAGTCCTTGTTTTCATCTACCATAATTTCTTAGGGACATTAGTAAATACTGCCTTGCAAAGTATATTCTTTGAGCACCACTGTCTATTTAAATTGTATATAACATCTTTTATTTAAGATAACATTAAAGCCTGCTTGGTGAATAGTATAATTCAGAGAAGTAGATTCTTTGAAACACCATAGATCTACAATATTACGACAAGACTTTACTCTTCCAACCTTGCCCTCCCAACTAAGTATTAAGGTTTGTTCAGGAGAGTCCATTGTAGTACTTAAGGAATCTTAAGGGGTCATGATTCAGAATGTAGAAACTTCTGCCTGCAGTTTATTTTTCTTGCAAGTAAAAAGTGTCAAGTTACTTCAGCTGGGAGCCTGGATTTCAGCAGTAGTCAGCCCTGCAGGAGCTTATTATTTTGTTTGGAATAGCAGAATTGAGGCCATTTTATTCCTTCAGTGCTGACCTGCAGCTGATGCTGCAGATTTGTTCTGTCCCTTGGAGGCAACCAGGTGTTCTAGATTATAGGATAAATTAACCTCCCAGGCAGCTGATCTCAAGCTGTTATGTGTGTTATTGATTTAAGCCTTCTCCCTGTGCTGATCCCCTTATCAGAAACAAGAAATTCCCCTTAGGTTTTCCACATACGCTTATGTTTAAAAAAAAAACACATCTATTTCTTCTGTTTTTTCTGCTGCCTAGACTTGTTATAGTTTTGAAATTAAATTACCATTGTAAGGATAGAGGTAAGGATAAAACTCTTGTGAAGGTAATGCTACCTTTACAACAGCACAGACTCAATTTGAGCTGAGAGTGTACACACCTGTTTGCTTGGTCCATGACACTGTAAGCTGTTAGTTTAGCTAAGTATTTTCATTTGATCTATGCAGCTGTATATAAAGGTGTTGCTGAAAAAATTATGAATTTTTCTAGATGAGAATTAAAGCTCTTAGAACATGAAGGATTTTTTTTCCTATTGTATGGCATCGTGTGTTACTTACTTATCAGTGCTTTGTGTGTTATCTCCTCTGCTGTAAATGTTCTGTAGTTGTTTAAAAAAAAAACTTGGCAAGAGTATGGTGATACCAAATGTAGAACTTGTCCTTATTACCATGTCTCTGTCTCTCAGTTGCTTCTAGCCCCTACACCTTACATCATTGGTGTTCCAGCAAGTTTCTTCCTTTACAAACTAGATTTTAAAATGCCTGATGATGTATGGCTTATTGACCTGGATACCAATAAGGTAAGTGGATACCCATAAGGACTTGAGGCTTTGTTTCTGGATAACTGTGCTCTTCTACCATTATACACACTGAGAGTTTAAGAATGTCTGTGCTTGTAGACTGTCCTCAGTCTGCCTTCCTTTGTCACTTCTGTCCTAAATTTTGGGATTTTGTTGCTTGTCAGTCTGATGTCTTTCCCTGATTCTTTTGTTCTTAAAGCATTCTTTTTCAGTTAATCCATCTGGCTATTTCATAGAAGGTAAATCCATAAATGATAGAGCTGTCTCCTTGGGTAACTGTGATCCTGCCTGCTATAGCCCTAGATAAGAATCTAGATCCGATAAGAGCCTTCCAGCAGCATCTTTTGGCATGATTCTAATGAGACAAAGCATCCCACTTTCTACTGTGGCATGAGCAAGGCTATTCAAAGGCAAATGCTTTTAAATTTTATTTTATGTCTTTTATTCCCCAATCTCAGGAGCAGGGGAGATATAGGAGATTCTGTTTTGAAATGACTCCAGCAGGAGAATTTTTAGTTTGTTACCTGTGCTTAATTCCAGGTGATTGTTCCCACAAATGCAGAATCTTTGCCAGCACTGCCAGAACCAGAAGCTTCAGAGCTGAAAAAACATCTGAAACAGGTAATAAGCACTTTGGGGAAAAGACTCAGGCTTAGCAGATGTAGTGTTGCACACCTCTTCCGCTGTGCGAGTCAGCAAATGTGAAGTAAAAGATGTTAAAAGCAGGCTTGCAACATAGCACATCAGATGCTTGTGAATGAGATATCAGACTACTAGAATGCACTTACTCAAGAAGGTGCCTATCAGGTGCTTTTGAAGGAGTCTACTTGAATATGGAGGTGGCCACTCAGTAGAGTGACGGGAATGGCTTCTGAACCCTCTGAGCTCTCCTGTGTCTTTTTTTACCATTGCCGTTTTCTGACAAATCTAAACCCGACATTTTCATTGTGTTTTAGGTCTATGTAGTTTCTTCAAAGAATTTCAGTCATTTTTGTTACCTGTTTATCCTTTTCTGTTTCTACTACTTCCACTTTTGTAGGAGAAGCACAGGACTAAGAATTTTCTGTGATGTATTTAAGATCCCTTTTTTATGTGGGCCTACACAAAGAACATCTGCAAGCTACAGCAGCATTTTAAGCGTGAACAGTGGTATTAAGTGACACAGTTATAAAGTATTAGGTATCCAACTGTTTTTCTCCTTTTATGCATAGAGCTAATTTGGAAAAGTCAGTGATCACAGAGGCCTGTGACTACAGTTAATTTGTTATCCTGGTAAAAGATAATTTGAAATGCTTTTGGGTGCAGTAGATAGTTTCTATTTATTATTGTTCTTTGGGGTTAATTTGTTTCCAGTTGGTGCAGAAAGGTCCAGACTCCTCCTTTACATTTGCCACGTAGGATTAAATTCTGACTTGATCCATCTAGCTATGATCATCTGTGTTTCCCCTCCATTCGCAGATCTGTGCAAGTTCTCAGTCTCTCCTCTCAGGTCCTGCTAAGCCATTAATCAGCTTGGGTCATCCTGGCTGATTGTGTCAAGCAGGTTTTATCTCTTTATTTCTGTTTTCCTTATGCACGCTGCATGCAGTATCTAAAGGTAAAGTTTCTTACAGACCTTATGAGGCCACCCCTCTCTCTCCTTATAGACCAGGAGAGGAAAGAGTGTGACCTGTGTAGTAACCCAGTACTTACTGTCAGCTCAGATGGAAGTAATGTGTTGCTTGGTGTTTTGTTAGATCCACCTTCCCCTTCTGCCTCATCCCCTTCTGATTTCAGGTACTATTGAGCAAAGTTCTCTCGTTACAGCAAAGTTGAATATCAGAACAAATTGCAATTTCCTTGGACAACTTCTATTTAAAATTGTTGGTATTGACCCAAACTCAGTCTTTGTTATTATATATTCCCATATTCATCTTCACTGACAGTTGACCGTTGGCAAAGGTGAATGAGGGTTACTGGTTGCAATACAAAGTAGAGAAGACTGAATTGCAGCCCGAGTTGCTAAGGTTAACACCTTTATATACCTTTGAATCTTAGAGTCAGTGGCTAATACTCACAGTGCCTGATTTTAAACTGCAGTGGAAAGTTCTTAGCTTCGTCAATAAGGATTCTTTCCAAAACAACTGTAGCCAAATGTGGATCTATTGGGGATGGGGCAGTTAGACTTCTCTCCCTGTGCCTATCTTGCGTCCCCTTTTATTTCCTCTCATTTGTGATATTTGGTAGTAATAGATTTATTTTTTTTTCCCCTTCATCTTTTTCTCTGTGGTTGTGTGTTCGTCTTGGCTCTGATGTACTGCTGGTGTTATCATATGATCTTCCATCTTGCCTCCAGTGTCTGGTTAGCATGACTGCAATCACTCAGCAACAGCTGCTCACTCCTGACAACAAGGTTCTTTATTTTTATTCTTTTCCCCTCGGTTTTCCATTTTACCCTTTTACTTTTATCTTTTGGTTTTACTTTATTTGTTTGTTTATTTTTGAGATTAAACTGATGAAGACTCAGTGGGCAAATGAGAGAAATGAGGGAGATTTAGGTTGGACCTGGGTATTAAGGACTGATTTACTAGTCATGCCACTCCTGTGCGTTTTCCTGAGGATATTATGAGGGTTGAAAAGGGTGGCTGCTGTATGGAGAGATGAAGACGTTATTCAGATAAGAAATGTAGTTTGCAGACACACCAGAAGATAGGTGCCTGTGTGTTAGCTGTCTGCATGCTGTCCTGGGTTGTCAAACTCGCTGATTGAACTGCCAAGTTGCAAAGCAAGTTATAAGGCATCTAGGTCCCTGTGCGTGTTCTAATTACACATGGGTGTAACCCTCCTATATGTTGTATGGGTTACCACACAACTAGTGGTCAGATTTGGATTATGTTTTTTCGCATCATGAGTGGTCTAGAGAAGCGGACTTCCATGCTAACCCTTGTGTGGTATTGAGGAGATCATTTGGACAGTCCACATAAAGGAGGGCCTGGAGGTATTTCTTGACTCAGTGTAGAAGAGATGGTTTAAGGCAAATTATTAGAGTGTGACCAATTGTTGTGATTGCCTAGAGTGCGGGGTAGCTGTAATCTTTTGTTCCTTTAATAGTTTCTTGCTGAATATGTGCCTAATGTTGTCCTTCTGCTAGGCACTGGCCAGCATGAGTCTGAATACTCAGCCCATTCTTAATCTAGAGAAGTTCCACGAAGGGCAGGAGGTGCCACTGCTGCTGGGAAGACCACAGAATGATTTGCAGTCTACCCCCTCCACAGAATTCAATCCTCTGATCTATGGAAATGATGTGGACTCTGTGGATGTGGCTACCAGGTGAGACTGAAATGGGGAGTAGTGTTGAGTCTTCATCAGGCTTGCACTTGAGGGCAGCACAGGATTGAGAACACTATCGTTGTGTGGATCTTGGTGTTGTTCAGGTAAATTAAAACCAAGTGACTGATTGATTGATTGATTTATAAAGTTTTCTAAGAAGACAGCTTCTTGCATTACATTACTGTTCTTCATAGATATGAAACTACCTAATGCGTACCTTTTAAAGGTTCTCTGTCTTCTGTTAAGTTCTGTGTTTTTACCTGACATATGTCCTTTACCTCTTTTTAGGGTTGCTATGGTGAGATTCTTCAACTCACCAAATGTTTTACAAGGATTCCAGATGCATACTCGCACTCTTCGTCTTTTTCCACGCCCAGTAGTGGCCTTCCAAGCAAATTCCTTTCTTGCTTCTAGGCCAAAGCAAACACCTTTTGCAGATAAGCTTTCCAGGACACAAGCAGTAGAATATTTTGGAGAATGGTCACTCAACCCTACTAACTATGCTTTTCAAAGAATTCATAACAGTAAGTTTTGGTCTTCCCCTTCCTGCACTTCTGATGTCTTTCAGAAACTTGAAATGCAGATAGATCTAGGGACAAACTTAGCTTAATACCGTATTATTCATAAAATCATACCCTATCCTGAGTTGGAAGGGGCACACAAAGATAATTAAGTCCAGTTCGTAACTTCACACAGGCCCATATCAAACCATATTACTAAGAGCACTATCCTGACACTTTTTGAATGCTAGCAGGCTCCTGGAGAACATGCTACAGTATAGCATTCCTTCTGGGTAGGGAAATCCAGTTCAAGAAATATCTTTCTATTTTTATGTATTTTAATGTTGCTCATTTCTCCAGATAATTTTATCTTCTGCCTTGTTTGCTAGTAGAGTAGAAACCTTATAGTTTTTTTTAGAGAAGACTGTTCCCTGTTTTGTACAAGACTTAATAAGGGATAGCCTCACTACTAATGAAGCCTTTGACACAAAGAAATGAGTTCAATTAACTCTCTCGTTTGTTGTTATTTTTTTTTTTTGTGCAGATATGTTTGACCCAGCACTGATTGGTGACAAACCTAAGTGGTATGCTCACCAACTGCAGCCCATCCACTATCGTGTCTATGACATTAATTCACAACTAGCTGAAGCACTGAATGTCCCAGTAGAAAAAGAAATGGACTCTGACCCCACTGATGACAGGTTAGTGGGGAGGCATAACTTCAGCCACTTGACAATTACTTCAGATTATGCTGGGTCTTCTCTATAGCATCTTGTTTGCAGCCTTTTTCTCTAGCCTTTCATGCTTTTGTTTAATGTCTTCTGTCTGCTCAGAATACTGACATTGAAATAAATTGTCTCACTGCTCTGTTATTGTTGTAGCAACTTCTTATCCCTTTGATAATGTCTTCTCAAGCCTTCATTTAGCATGGTTCTCTATTTGTACTTTCCTGTTTTCTTCTGCTTCCCGTATGCCACTTATCATTTGGTATTTTTTCCCACCCTGATATTTTTTTTTTCCTTCCATGCTGTTCTTTCTCCGGTGATTTCTTTTGCTGTACTACAGGCAATCCCACTCATCCTACCACTCTTTCAAATCTTTAATCAAAGCCCGCAGTTACGCAAAGCTCACCAGTACTCCCCACCGCATGAGACTTTGTACATGCAGTAAAGTGAGAATAATTTTTTGTTGGTGTGTTTTTGGCCTTGTTTCCCAGAGTTTTGCATTAAGTTTTATCGTCCTTCCTTTTCTTTTAGCATGTGAGATCTCTCAGACTTGTACTTGTTTTTCTTTTATGTTCCACACAGCACCAGTAGTCTTCATGGTGGGTATTATCGTTAGTATTAAAAATGAGTGCTTTTCTTTTGTTTTCTAGTTGTCTTGAAGCTTCCTCCCCTCCTGACATACAGTAGGAATTCATATGCTACTCCCTGTTCACCTATGCTTGACCTCTTTACCTTTGCTGAGAACTTTTAAATGTTTTCCCATACTGTTTCTTTACCTGTCCCAAATGCATTTCATTTGCTCTCACTTTTCCTGAAGCTGTCCCCTTAACCTTGCCAGGACTTGGATTTTTTTTGTAGAAATGGTTGTATCATGAGATTTTTGCTACCACTTATCTCTTTCTCTGTTGTGGCATCTTTTTCTGTTGTGGCAGTGGCAGTGACAGTGTCGACTATGATGACTCAAGTTCCTCCTACTCTTCCCTGGGTGACTTTGTCAGTGAGATGATGAAATGTGACATTAATGGCGATACTCCAAGTGAGTAACCTTGGGCTGCATTTTCACAAGGTCTGCATAGGTTTCTCTTCCACATTCATCTGTACTGAGGGGGTAGGGAAATGCCTCCCCAGATCTCTCAAAATGTTGTTCCATTATAATGTTGCTCTGAGTTAAGAGAGTCAATTTCCAGTAGCAGGCTGAAGAAAGACATTTCTTTGGCTTATGTACTCCAAAAGACACTGGGAGGAGGAAGAACAGAAGTAGGTGCTGTTGAACAAAGCTTGACTGACTAGATTTGGAAATCTGCTGCCAGTAGAAAAGGTGCAATGTGGGCAGCAAATTATGAGCTTTCTCCTGCCTCTGGTTTTTGGTACTCAATGCTGACTTTAATGAGTCCCTTCATTTTATTGGGGACAGGAAAATGCGTTCTCTTTGGTTAATACAGAGGCAGCAGCAGCAGCATTTATCTTCACAGTGGGAAATTATTAGTTTAATAAACAAAAAATGAAATGCAAGCATCCTCCCTGTACCCCAAGTAGAAGAAGTAACTGTCACAATTTGCAACAAGGAAATTCTGTCTGAACTTAAGAAAAGGGTTCCCATTGTGAGCATAGTTGAACAGATCCCAGAGTCAAAGGGGATTTTCAAGCCTTGGAGACTTAGAAGACTCAGTAGGACAAGGCCTTGACAGCCTGTTTTGACTTTAAAGTTAGCTCAACTTTGAATAGCCAGTTGGATTAGATGACCTCCAAAAGTACCTTACAACCTTTTTATGTGCTTCTGTATTCTGCTGTGCAGATCTGTCAGTGTTTTTAGTCAGATAGGCAGAAGGCTAAGGAAGGCGGTATTCCTTAATGCAAAATGGTATATTTGCAGATGTTGACCCCCTGACTCATGCAGCCCTTGGTGATGCTAGTGAAGTGGAGTTCGATGATTTTCAAGAATATTCAGGAGATCTGGATGAACAGGCCATGGACAGCGAGAACTCCCAAGAGAACAACCAGCCTCGTTCAAGTTCCAGTACTACAGCCAGTAGCAGCCCCAGTACTGTCATCCATGGAGTGAATCATGTGTGTACTGAGATGAATTCAGCCCCAGCATGAGAGTATTAGGATATAAAGAGTGGGAGAAAGCACTTAATTCTTTCCGAATTAGACTGAAAAGCTAATTAGACTGAAAACATTCAGAAATTAAATTGCATGCGCTTTCTGGACTCCAAGAAAAGTGAGGTTACCAGTAGTCTCTTATGCTGAAACAGACCATTCCTGCATGTAAAAGCACCCATGCATTACAGTGCATTATTAACAGAGAGCAGTGGTCCAGATTGTCACTGCAGGAATGTCTTTTACACAGTCTGGAAAGATCTGTTGCTGGGGAGCAAGATGGGGAAAATCTTTAATCTGAGTTCATTTAGGAAGTATGGAAGTTGATTCCATAACTGCAAAGTAGAGCAATAGGGAGCAGTTATCCTAGCAGTTAACAGTAAGATCTGTTTTACAGAGAAGAGAAAACCTCTTGAGGAATGCGTAAATACTGCAACTTTTCTACAGTTCTAGATTAGAGCAACCGGTAGTGGGATTTGGGTGGGGGCCTAAAAACTGCCAAGACCTTGCAGAATTCCCAGTTTATAATAGTCGCTCTTGTCAGGCCTTTCAGTTTTAAGCAATTCAGATTGGCAAAGAGGTGAATGATTTGACTGGTCCACAGGAGTCTGCAGATTCAGCAGAGCTGGAGGAGAAGCTAGCTGCTGGATTTTCAAACCATCTTCCTTCTTTGCCACTACAACCAAGCTTTCCCAAGATGAGCTTTGATCGTCGTGAGAGTGACAGCCCATCTATCAGCATGAGCTCCTCAGAAGGGGTGGTGAGGAAGCGAGAGTATGATAACCCATACTTCGAACCACAGTATGGTTTTCCTACAGAGGATGAAGATGATGAGCAGGAAGAGAGCTACACTCCAAGATTTAACCAGAATCTCAATGGAAGCAGGTGACTTCTCCTTATCCTCCTGCCTTTTTGTATAGCTCTCTTCAGGTTTCCATCTGCTTCGTGTAGTTTAACATTTTCTTGAAGTAGTAGGAGATAACAGAATTATCACTTCTTTCTTGAAACATTCTAGTGTATCACCTGTGGATTCCTGAAACCTTTAAGGGATTTTGGTTGTGAAGTTTGGTATTTCAGAGGTGAAACATGATGGGATTTAGCAATGTTTTATGACATTGTTTTTCTTTTTTTTTTTTTTTTTTTAATTTGTTACTCTCAAAACAGAAGTTTTTTTCACCCCTAAGTCCTAAATCCACCAGTGTAGTTTTGCAGACAAATTTGCAGCATATCCTGAAAGGTAATAAAAACCTGAATGTAAAGATACATCTCTGTGTTGTTGTTTTTTTAATTTTTCTATTTTTCTTTCCCACAAGGTAAGGATAGTGTGGTGAAAACAGGCTAAAAACAAGACCAACATCAGCCTCCCACAGTCATATAAACTTTTGTTTGGAAAAAAGTGCTAATAACACTTGCATGTTTTTCTTCAAAGGTCTCAGAAGTTACTTCGTCCTAACAGCTTAAAACTGGCCAATGATTCTGATGCAGATTCAGACTCCAGGGCCAGCTCTCCAAACTCTACTGTCTCCAACAACAGCAGTGAAGGTTTTGGGGGCATCATGTCTTTTGCAAGTATGTACTAATGCATTCCTTGAACTGTTTTCATTTATTAGAGCTTACAGAGGGGTGGAATAGAGAGGTAGCTAGCCAAGAGGAAGATTTGTTTGTTAAATTGTTACCAGATCTCCAAAACTTGTGTTGAGAGTCGCAGGACCTGTTCTATATACACTACTGATAACTACCACTTTATGAATTTTTCAGTAAGAAGGACTTCGGTTGCGTCATTAGGCCCTTGAATTATATGCTACTTTAGGCCACAGATCAGAAATTCTGTCCGATTTGTTTAAACAAAAGCTGTGATTTTATGAAATTCGTACAAGAGTATTAACCAGCACTATACTTTTCATGCTACCATTTCACTTGTTTAGCTACATTAAATTTCTTCACTATGCTCACTTACTTTCAATTATATTATTTAATAATTTATAAAAATAAAATCCACAGTTATGGAAAGCTAATGTAGTATTTTAATATGTGAAAGAAGCTATAGCCAGATAAATCTTCAACTGCTATGGGGGAAGGACAAGAAATTAGTAGTGGGAGAGTATATTTGATGTTTCTGCTAAAAGATTGTTACTAAAATCAAGTTGGCTTGGGGGCAGGGGGGAATCAGGGTAAATTGAAACAGTGCACTGACAATTTAGATGAACATTTTGAGGTTCTGTATATGAAAATCTCTACTCAAGTTCCTTTCAGGATGTCTACAGTCTTTAACAGATGACAGAGCACTGTTGTGTTCTTTGTGTTATTAAAAATCTTTTGGTGCAATGAAAAGCATTGTTTTCTCATAAATGGAAAGCTTCTATTTTGAAGTGTGCTTTTGGATCAGACTTGCAAAATTTCATAAGGCTCTGCGCACTCTTCTGACTTCAGGACTGTGTATTTTAGAGATCTCCTTTCATACTGTTTTCTTGTGTGACCCCCTCTGTTTATTTGGTCCTAAAAGGAGTATCAAACTGGAAGACAGTTGATGTAGGTTTAGCTGTATAAGGGCAGGAAGACAGGTAGATATTGCTGATATATTTAAGACTGGAATGTGCAATGACAGTGATTGTAACATGAGAGCTAAGAATTATCTTTTAAACAATTTAGAATAGTCAGATTACAGATGTAGTTGTGCTGTAAATGTTATGCTTGTCAGATTGTGGGCTTAAATAGACATATATATATATATTTACAGATTTTTCAATAAGAAGGTGAATTACAGGAAATTTAGGAAGCATGGGTGTGTGCAATGAACATTAGATATTCAGTAGGTATGCAGTGAACATTAGGTAATCTCCTTCTGTGGAGATATTCAAGACTCATCTGAGTGCCTACCTGTACAACTTGTAGGGTACCTGCTACGGCAGGGAGGTTGGACTCAGTGACTTCCTGAAGTCCCTTCCAACCTCTGCAATTCTGTGATTGTGTATTTGTTGTTTTGTTGATTGTTTGTTTTTCTTTTATCATAGGCAGCCTGTACAGAAACCATAGCACAAGTTTCAGTCTGTCCAACTTAGCCCTACCAACCAAAGTTGGGAGAGACAAAAATACCCCCTTTCCCAGCCTGAAAGGTAACCATTTTTCCCTTTGTCTTCTACAGCCTTTGCTATTCCTGTGACTGTGCAATTCCTAAAATGTTGGTGGTGAATTATTTTGGTAGTTTGGGTTAGTACCTGCCTTAACTATCAAGACAAGAATTGTCTTGATATTTCTTAGACTTCTTAGCAATTGAGCTGTGTTGGGGTGGGAGGCTAGCTAGACTGCCTTGTGTTAATGGGTACGTTGTGAATGTTGGTTTTGTTTTGTATTTTGTTCTATTTTTAAATCTTTAGTGTAAAGAAGGGGAATAAAGAGGTAGGTTCTACTTTTGTACTGCCACTGTCTTCCTGATTAGCTTGAGGTAACCTGTTAAAGCAGTGACTTTAAGTTTGTAAGGAGTAGTGCCTCCCTCCTGTGGAGTCTGCAGCTTAGATAGGTTTCAATAGTGCTTATGGTCTTTTAAATTCACTGTATGGAAAATTTTCAATCAAACTCTAAATACAAACATATTTTAGCTCATTCATAGTAACGATCCATACCCTGTCTTAGGTGCACAGTTTTGTAATTGAAACTTCTCTTGTTTGTCTGTTGTGTTATCTAATAACATGTCTGAACAGGGACTAGAGAAATGACCCTCTTACCCTGAGGAATTAGACAGCCTGGTTGTCGTGACAGTAGTTGCTAAATCAGGGAAGGTTTTACCTTACCTTTTCAGTTATTCTATCTGATTAGAACTTGCTGCTTTTGTTTTAATATGTTGATTTTATTTATTTATTTTTTCCTCCTCATCATTTTCATCGATAAAGATTACTTTAATCTGGAAGTGGGAAGGGATGTGAATGAAGGTTGGTATGATGTTTTGCTGACCTCTGACCTTGTAGAAACAAAGGCCAAAAGCTGTTCTGTGTTTCTGCTTTGGACTTTGTTTTTGAGACAAGTAATCATTCCCTGTGTGTAAAATGAGGAGGAACAGCACTGGTATGGTGAAAACATTCGCAGAGATTCTGCACAGCTGTTTTTGACAACTTTTTACCAGTTAGTTACATTTTCATATCCAGTTATACAGGATAAGAAACATACTTCATGTCAGGGTTATATTCAGGGGTAAACTTAATGACTGATTCCATGCATTGGAAGAAAACAGTGATGGGGTTTGGCATTTCATGTTTGTGCTTTGCACCTCATCTTCTGCACTTTGGTGTTCTTTTCTTGACAAATGTAATTGTGCGGGCCCTTTAATGTTACTGTGCAGATATGAGGATGGGATATCCATGGAGTAGCTCAGTCTGTTTTGTGCATGTGCAAGTGTGTATGTGTGTTTGTGTTCATTTGTGTGTGCATGCTGGCTCATCAGGACTTCCACTGGGTACTTCCCTGGTTTTTAAATGTTTTTGTTTCTGTTGTGCAGGCAAAAAAACTACTATGCTAACACATTCTTACCAAGTGTGTGTGTTGCTCTATGTTTGTAATGGGAAATGATGCTGGGACTCCATCTCATTGCTGCTGTTTGATCGCTTTCCATCCTCCTTTTTTTTGATCTTTATTTCATGCACATCCATCAACATTGTTTTTCCTCAGTGATGCAGTTGTTTTTGATAGTGCCCTTGAAATTCAGTATGTGCAATAGTGTCCATGAAGATGCCGTACAGTGGTTCGATAATGCCAAATTTCAAGTTAAGCAGTATCTGTTATGTAAATTACACTGGCCCTTGGCTTGGGCTTTCAAGCATCCTACCTGCTATAGTATCATTTGGGTTTTGTTTTGAGGGAGGGCTGGGAAGAAGCTGGTAATTGAATTTTTATTTTTATTTTTTATGCTGATGGTGGGGAGTGCAGATATGTAGTACACTACTAATTTTATATTTTGTGTCCAGTATTTGGGTTAAATACTATAATGGAGATTATTACTGAAGCTGGCCCAGTAAGCAATGAAGGTGGGTTCCCTACAGCATGAGCTGTGCATGATGTGACAATTTCCAGCATTCCCTATGCCTGACTTTGGGCTACCTTTCCTCATTGGGTAACCAGTATCATATAA
The DNA here is from genome assembly GCA_013399175.1 of Odontophorus gujanensis. Lineage (NCBI taxonomy): Eukaryota > Metazoa > Chordata > Aves > Galliformes > Odontophoridae > Odontophorus > Odontophorus gujanensis. The sequence goes on from VXAB01012425.1 coordinate 193,262, forward strand.
TCTATACTAGTCACCCCCAATGCATTATGCTTTTACATACAGTGACTAATTTGAAGACGATTCTTGTTGTCAAACTGCATGCAGAGCAGCCAAAATTTTCCTGCCTTTCACCTTCTGCTCCCATTATCATCTTCTCTTTTTCTCTCTGCATTACTCCCATTACTGTTTTCTGCCGATGTGTGATGCTAGAATATGATACATGCGCTGCTTTTTTGGAGTTTCCATTTTGTTTGAAGTTTGTTACCTGTAATCTGAGTAGGTGTGTTAGCTAACCTTAGTATTGCTTGTCACTGTCCTGGGACCAGACTGTTTTCCTCCACCCATTTCTTCTCATACTGTTTCCTCTCCTGTTTAGGAAACAGGCGAGCCTTGGTGGATCAAAAGTCTTCAGTCATTAAGCATAGTCCAACAGTGAAGAGAGAATCTCCATCACCTCAGGGACGAAGTAGCAATTCCAGGTAATATTTTTAACTGGTGTTTTTTTGTTTTGTTTTTGTTTTTTGCATAAAGTGATGTCAGAGTGGTTTCATATCCTCACATGTGTGGGTGTTGAGAACAGCATAGTACTATTCTATAGCCCTTAGCTTGTACTCATTGTCTGAGAAGATTTTGTACAAATGGTCTTCAAGTTAATAGCACATGTGCATTTTTCTGCCCTTTTAAAGGTTTTCTCTTTCTGTCAGATCCAAAATATTCTACATTGTGAATGTCTCTGTTTTAAGTCAGTATTTGTAGTTGAGTCTAGTTTCAACAGAGTAGTCTAGCCAGCAGAAGTTTAGTGAACCAGTTTAGAGGATCTACTGAGTCATATAAAGCAGTTTGATTTTGTGAGTTCATGAGAAAACCTTTTTTCAGCCTTGGAAGGGGACTTGAAATGCTGAACTTAAACATTATCTCAGCTGTACTTGTGCTTTATCTTCCCTTCTTCCATGGCAGCCACATACAGGGTGATATTTACTTTGAGCTAATGGTCATGGGAGACAAAAACTGTGGTTCAGACTGCAGCAGGCTGCAGGGGAGTTGATTTCTTTTTCCTTTTCCTTCCCCTGTGGTACAAATTGCTTAAACAGTATGTACACCAAGACTGCTGCAATAGTGCAGTGATCAAAAGGAAAATCTACACATATGACAAGATAGCCATGGGAGAAAGTTGCAGTTTAGAGGCTTCCTATGGATTCTGAGCGTTGCTATGAAGGTGGGTAGTGCAGCAATAGCCACATGGACTCGAGAAAGAGGGACAAACAAAATGTTTGTTGCTACAGCTATAGAACAGATCTTGATCTGTGAGCAGTAGTTAGCAGAAGATCTAGCAAGATTTGAGGTTTTTGTCAACTTAGTTTTGCTTGGAAATGCATTTCTGTGTGTCCTGGTCATTTCTCTCTCCCCATTCAAGCCAAGATAATAAGCAGACTAACTCTTGCCACCTTGTTTCCTTTCTAAATCCATCAGTGAGAACCAGCAGTTTCTGAAGGAGGTGGTACACAATGTTCTCGATGGGCAAGGGGTTGGCTGGCTGAACATGAAGAGAGTCCGACGTCTGCTGGAGAGCGAGCAGCTCCGTGTCTTTGTGTTAAGCAAGCTAAATCGCACGATCCAGTCAGAAGAAGATGCTCAGCAGGATATCATACAGGATGTGGTCAGTGCTAAATTCAGCAGGGTCCTCATACCTACTTGTTAAATTGCATCTTACAGGCTGATTCTACAGCAGTTTTGGAATTCATGTTCTTGGATGACTTTCTTACTTGAGAAATATTGACACTAATTGGATTTTTGTTGCAGGAGATCAGCCGCAAAGTTTATAAAGGCATGCTGGACCTGCTCAAGTGTACTGTGTTGAGCCTGGAGCAGTCATACGCAAATGCTGGCCTGGGAGGCATGGCCAGTGTTTTTGGCCTTCTAGAAATAGCACATACTCACTATTACAACAAAGGTAAGAAAAATATTCATTGCATTATGCAGTGATTCTTGTAGCGCTAGGTGCTCTTGGAAAACAAAGTCTGTTTTAGGTAATACCTCTTTAACTTTTCACTTTTTCTTAAAATCTTGTTCTTAACGCAAAGTAAGAAAATTCATGCGTAAGGGAAATGAGCAAAAGATGACAAAATGTCACCTCTCTGCTTTATATCCAACTCAGCTTTTCACTATCTGAGATTACAGCTATTTCACTGTAGCAGAGAAGTAACTTCTTAACACTACAGTTGGCTTCTGGATTGCTTGCATCAGGGATTTTGTGAGTTGGCTTAGATGCCCTGTGGACTCCAGATGTTCTTTGCCAATCACTGTTAGACTGCTGAGGAAGGTAAGGAAGGAACATTGAGCTGGCATACCAGTTCAAAATGTGGGGATCTTGGTAATTATAAGCCTGACACCAATTCTAAACAAAATTATAGAATTGTTGATGTAAATCTCAGTGGTTCATATGTGAAGTCATGCTTATAAAATGCCAGATGCCGTATTTTGATGGTAAGTAGAGTTTATCTGTTTATTTTATTGTTATGTGATCACAAATGACAAAATTTACTGATATGAACTTTTGAAGCCTTGATAAGTCTTAAAAGGACTTTTCTCATTATTGCATTGCATCTTGATTTATAATCAGATTTTAGCTACTTCATATTTTCTGTCTGATTTTGATGTGTTTATCTAGATATGTTGCTAGATACAGTCTGAAGAGATGAGTGCTCATCTTAATGTCATGTAATGTATAGTGATGATTTATGAAATATGAAATTGTTCAGTTTGCGTATGATACAAACTGTTGGAACAGAACATGATGGATATAGATTATTTATCTGGTGGAATCTGAATCTTAATTAAGCATAGTTGTGATTATTTTAATCTGATCAAACTAAGGACTTGTATATAGGAAGAGGAAAAACTGGCAATAAGAATACGATAGGGAACTGTGTCTTAAGAAGCACTCTCTCTGAAAGTGGCAAGTTAAATGTAGACTTCCCAGTGTTTACTCTGTCTATGAAAATTTGGAGAGGCGAGGGGGCATGTATACCTTGGAATATATATTTGGGTTGCAGAGGTAAGTCACTAAGAAGACACAGGTGGTGTGGTGCTTCCAGTTGTGATCGTCACACTTGGAAAATTTGAAGAGGTTTCTGAAAAGACCTACAAAGAATTGGAGAAACACCTTTTCTCTGGAGCATGTGTTGTCTGTTGCGTGTTAGATGTTGATCATTTTCTGTGATTATTTGTATGGAAAAATATTGCCGTTAGCAGAATCTTTAATGTACTGGTCTAAGGTATTACGAAGCCTGTGGTATGACAGATTTAGACATTTGAATATGAAATTTTCACTGTAAGCTTCATCAGCTATTGGAACAGTTTGTGCAAGACTGCAGAAGGTTATTTACTGGGAAGCCTAATTTTAAATATTCTTTTCTGAAACTTTTACTGAAATTTGAATTTTGCAGCTTGATACAGTGAAATAATCCAAACTGCCTTTGGGGACAAATGATTATATGAAGTGCCAAAGAATGATAGATGAGGCCTGCTCTCATTTCCTTTTTCCTTTTACTTTGTTTTTGGTTCTTTTTTGTATGTTAGTTGTTTTTTTTTGTTGTTGTNTTTTTTTTTTTTTTGTTGTTTGGGGTTTGGTTTTTTTTTTTTTTTTTTTTTTTTTTTTTTTTTTTCTTTTCTTTCTTTTTTTTTTTTTTTTGGCAACACTTTGTTCTTTCTTTTTAAAGAACCAGAAAAGAGAAAACGAAGCCCAACAGATGGATCTGTCACTCCAGTTGGTAAAGATCCTGCATCATCTCCAAGAGTGGAGCCAAAACCTGCCATGCAGCTGCCTGTACCACAGCTGATGCCGAAGGCACCAAGCCCTGCAGGGAAAGGGCTAAGGGAGTTTGATACAAGGAGTCTAAAGGAAGAAAATTTTATTGCTTCCATTGGTGTGTATTGAAATGCATGTGAAGTGCAGGAGGGGCTTCTATTTTGGCATTAGGTTGTATTTGCATTGTCTCCATTTTTACACAATACATTTGCTGCTGTAACATGCCTCATTTACACCATGGATACCAAGGAACAATCATGTGTTTTCACTTGCTCTTGGATAAATTATCCAGGGCAGTTTTCTCCAGAAGCTTTCTAATCTTAACTGTTTCTGTATATCATTACACTTAAGACAGCCTTCTCTTTTGCTGTGATTTATGTTTTTAAGTAGCAGAAAATGGCAAAAAGGGAAATAAGGTTGGCAGGACTTTGGAAAGGGCTACCATGGAAGAGACTGCATGAAACAGAAGGTTTTTTAATCATTGCTGACTACATCTGTATTATTTAGATTGCATCTTGCTAGAATTGGGACCCAGGATCTCCTATCTGTTAAATAACTAAAACTGCTGAAAGGTTTAAGTTGTGGTGTTACGGTTTCAGTGAGCAGGAATGGTGGATCTTCCTTCTAGGCAACAACAAATAGAATGCATGTCCTTCTGAACAGCATCTGCTAGGCTGCTCAGTAGAAATTTTCCTACTCTTATTACATAGGTGGAATAGCTTTTGTCTAGGTTTAGGGCAAAAAGGTGAACTTTTGATTGTTTTAGCTAAAAGGGATTTTTATAGATTAAAATGAGGAAAAAAAAAAAGGAAAAGAACCAACAATAATAGATTAATAGATTTAGGTCCAACCTTCGGTGGATTGTTAATCAAGATAGGTACACCATCAACATATGAGGAAAATCCTTCATTGGCTCCAAGAATCTCATGTTATATTTTACCCATTGCTACTTATAGCATGTTTAAGGTAACTTTTACATGAAATAACTGTAGAAAAGATTAATCTTCTATAAACAGTGTGCTACTGGGAGGTCGTACTTCCAGGAAGTGATATAAAATAAGGCAATGTATATATAGGATAGTTCTGTGGCAGAAAGGGTGTGGACATTCTTTCCTATTCTGAATGTATACTTCTTACAGTTTAGAACTATCTGCTGTGAAATCCTCCTGAAATGATACTAATCACCCCTAATTTGTTTCTAGAGGTAATCTATGGAGGCAAATGCTAAGAAACTAGTCTTAGACTTAATTTGAAAAGTTACCATGAAGCTAAAAGATTCAGATTTCCAGCTTTTCAGTTTGGTTTGCTCTGGAGTACTTAATTGCTTTTCTTTTCTGTAGAATAGTTGAAAGGAGGTATACCTCTTATGCCATTAAGAATGAGAGAGACTCTAGGCCACCATTCTTTTCAAGAATGAAGAGATCTTAGATTGGCTTGCTCAGACTCTCCTTCAGATGAGGCTAAGACTTCACAGAATTAGAAATCATGGAGAAGTGACAGTCCATGTTTGTGAAGCTTTCTAAAAAGAGCTTTGCAAAAGAGGTATTACTTAGTATGTTCTCTTAATGCTGTTGCTAGAATATTAGCCTTAAGCAAATTAGTGTTCACTGACTGGAAACTTTAGTTCTTTGTGGTTGTTCTGATGCTCTTATGATTTCACTTTTCTTCTATGAAATTAGGCTATAAGAAAAGTTCAGTTTTACCAAATCTGATCAGAGTTCAAAAGGCTTTCCTGTTTTTTTCTGATGCCTTCTTATCTAACTGATTTTATCTGTCACTGAGAACCATGAAAGGGTATGCAAATCAGTCTTAACTTCTATAAGAAGAAGGTAATGTCCTTGTTATCTGACTCTTGGGATCTGAAAGTAAAACAAATTCCTTATGTGTTGCAAGTCAATCATTTAAAGCAGCTTGGCTTTACTTTGTTTGTTTAAGAAAGCTTCAGTGTGATGGATTCCTTTGGGTGTTCAGGACCAGAGTTGATCATGGCTAGGCTGAATTACTTCTGGAGTGAAATGCAGATTTTCCTCAGTCAAACTGACTTCTTTATCAGATGTTTCTTCCCTAAGCATTTACATATTTCTGGTTGCAGAAGTCATGAGCACGCTGCTATCATTTTGCACCTGATTTGAGTAGGGAAATTCTACTAGATGATCTCCAGATGTTCCTTCCAATCTTGTCAGTTCCTTGATTCAATTAAATATGGAAAGCTTTATTTATTTATTTACAGCCTCAGATTGTAAATGCAGGGCTGAATCTCATTGAATCTATCAGTACTGTATGGACAAAAATACAGGTTGGGGTTGCTACTCCTTTGACCTAGTCTGAAAGAGGAACTAACAGAATGAAAAGGATGTGGTCAGCATAAAACCATGTGTAACACTGGCTGGAATAACTGTATACCATACGTGTTTAGTGTGACAGTTAAACTGGATCTCAGCGATCTAGAGTTGCAGTAGCATAATCTGTGTAGTTTTCTTGTAATATGGGATCCATGGTCAGGAGGTTCACTGTGTTTTCAGAAGTTCAGGGTGGATGTGCTCCTGCTCGAGCTGATTTTCTTCATTTTTCAGTAAGTTGCTGGCCAGCTGTACACATCTGAAGCATGTAAATACTCCATTCCAAATGGTGAAGGCTGTTGGTATTCAGTATTCTTATTTCTGTGGCTTTAACCATAGTGAGAGAAGGCTAGTGAGAAAGGGTAGTGCCTTGCATTCAGACTTAGTTCAACATGCCAGTTTGTAATGTTTCCTTTGCCAAGCACCTGGAATGATATGTTGTTTTTTTTTCTGAGCAGATGAGTCATTTCAGAGCGTTAGGAGTGTGAGTGCTAGAAAAGTTGCAAGTGTTTCATCACTAATTTTTCTCAGGGTTAAGCTTCAAATGAAGAGAGTGCATACAGACTCAGATTTTTTTTTTTTTTTTCCTTTATCACTGTATTTTGTCTTCTTATGGAATCCTTTGACTTGGAGTGCTGTGACCTGAGTAGAATTTTGGAAGTTGACATTAAGTGTGATTTTTATTTTGCTCATTTTTCTCTGTTTTCCCTTTTTCATAACCTATGTGAAGAGATGGATGAAGAAAAGTTCTGCTTTTTATGTGTAGGACTTGTTTATAGGCAGAGCCAAGCATTTATTGAGAATACTGTCAGGTCAAAAGTAACTTGTACTTGTGAACTTTGTGATAATTTTCGAAATATGATATTGGTTAAATATTGTGTTAACCTACAGTTTAGGTTTTCTTGGGATTGCTGCTGCTGTTTTTGTGCCTTTTCCTTTCAATGAAACAAACTAGAAACATGAAAGCATTGCTGTTAATTAGAACTATTGTGATGCCTACGTTTTGGAAGATGAAATATCTGCCAGTCTTAAAGGCCTTTCTCAGGGAAGGTAATGAATTACATTGTATGTGTTCGTAATAGCTGTTTTTGCTCAGTTGATTCACTGTATGAAATCATCTCTAACTTTTGAATTCTGTTAACAAGAGATGATACAGTGCTCAAATATCCTAACGTTGATTTATTGTAAATTGGTATTAACTAACCCTGCACCCAGAAGTTGTCTTTATTTCTAATTTTTTTTTTTTTCTGAGGTGAAGAGGGTGGGATTTTTGTTTCAGTTATTTTTCCCTATTTTCACCTGTCTGACTAGCTGTTGACTCTTTCTCTTTCTCTCCTGCTTTCAATGCATCTTGGGTAGAGTTGTGGAACAAGCACCAGGAAGTGAAAAAGCAAAAATCTTTGGAAAAAACGAGTAAGGAAATGATAAAACATAGAAAACTGACTCCCACAGCCTCTCCCATAACTGCCAACTCCCCAGATGCAGGGTGAGCTTGCATCTATGGCACGCAGTTTTTATACCCACAAGAACAAAATTAGGTAAAAGACTAAGTTTATAAGGAAAGCTCGTTTTATAGAGGAGTCCAAACAGATTGGTTTGCTCTGGGGAAGTTTTGTTCAAATGTCTTGTCTTTTTTTTATTTCTTTTCTTTCCCTGAATGTTACCTTCTACAAAAAAAGATGAAGCAGATGTCCTGCATCCTGACCACATTGGATATATATGGAAGGCATTCCAACTCGTTACTGGTATTACTTAACGAGTCTTTGACATGAATGTATAGTTTGATTGAACATTACTGCAATGAAAAATTCTCTGATCTTTCCAATCCTGAGATGGCAGATGTTGTTATCTGACTTCAGCCATAAGCAGTTTCTGACTGCGATCAGTCTGCAACAAAGAAGAAATTTAGAGGGGGAGAGAGAAGGTGTATGTGAAGAATTGTGTTTAGTGACAGCTCTAAGAGAAAATACTCTTCAATTCCTTGATAATAGGGAATCAACAAGAATTTTTTTTTTAATATACCACATTAAAGGAGGAGTTAAGTGATCTGAGGCTGTTTACTGAGTCCAAATAGCAGTTTAAATCTACACAAATCTGTTGAAATACACGTGTGCTGACCACAATTACAGTACCAGGTTTTGCTGGTTTGGTTATTGCTGTTATAAATAGGGACACAGGGCATAAGGACAAATGTAATTTATAATAACCATGATGTGATAGGGATTTTCTAACTATGAGTGTAATGTCTGCTTTGCAGAACTAATGCCCCTTTTACAGCCTGAAATTTGGAGAGGATTAATAGCTAACATGAGTGGGTGAAAATTCTTGATGTTATGGTTAGGGCTGGATTTCCTATATTTCAAGTGCTCCAGTTAAATACTTCGGTTAAGTGCATGCAACATCTGGAGTTTGTTCAGAGAGAACAGGGCAAGTGGGGGCACCTCTGCAGTGCAACATAACTGTATTTGTGACCTGAACTGCTTTCTGCTGTGCAAGGAGTGTGTGTGCAACAGACACAGCATGTGCACACACCTGCTCTCCCAAATGGGGCCCTTCAGTTAGGTTCCTGTGTTGGAGGAGAGAAATCATTTGGTTGTGGTTTTTGTTGTTGTTTTTTAAATGTGTAATAAGTACACAACTCTGAAAACAAAGGAAGTTCCTAAGTGCTTGTAAAGTGACAGTGACAATAATGTGATCGTGGTTATTGTACTCCTTACACTCCACTACTGTTATTGCCCACAGTTGTCAAACACCTGAACTACATCAGTTGGTTTCACTTGCTTTAAAAATCAAATTGCCAGAAATACATCTGAATTATGTGCTGGGACAGAGTACTATTTACATTGCTTAAAGCATACAACTGAAATTTAGTATTCCTACTATACTAACGAGATACTAAACTTTTTGCTGCAGCATTATTCAGGACTAGAAACAGCAGCTGTTTGAATGGCTGGACATAGTTCTTCTAGAAGTGAATAATTTATATTTCAATAGAAAATTCCAAATTCTATAAGTGGTGTTTTTAGTTTATTTTTTTAACTTACGAATTTGTCTTTGACATTAGTCTTTTGTAGTTCAATTTGCAATAATTTAGGGCATAAGATTTTATAGGCAGACTGCTACAATAAATGAAGAACACTTTTTATCTAAAATATTTCATATAGGCAGTTTGTTTTTGAGTAGGAAGCTAGTATTGTCTGCACAGCCCGCTTATGGCTTTGCTGTTCATGAGTTTACATACCATCTCAAGCTCACTCCCACAAATCTTTGTATATTATCCTTCTCTCTCTCTCTTTTTCTCTCTCTCTCTTCCCCCTCCCTAGCCTTTTTCTTTCCTTTTCACTGTCCTGCCCTCTCTAATGTTACATATAATACAGACATGTTCATGACTCCCAGGTTGTTGTGATTAGTGACTGTAAGAGATTGTGGCACTGGATATATACTGGATATATTAATGGATATGTAATACTATTCTAGCCGTGGATCATGACTTCCTTGTCTTGAATAGTTGGCAGATATGGATATGGCAGAAGTGTTGCAGACTCTTCCCTTTTCTGAGACTAGTGATAATCTGTGTGCAGACTATAGCACATTCTTTTCCTGTCTCATTACTTACTTCACGCAGTGCTTATCCAAATTTCTTTTCAGGCTCTACCTGTCCATCATTCTCTTTTCCTTCTGCCATCTCATCAAAGGACAATAGATTACGTGATTCCAGAACTGCATGGGAAATAGAACATAAAGTTCTCTCTCTCTTTTTTTTTTTTCTTTTTTTATTGTTTCGGTTTTATTTTGTTTATTCAGTTGGGTGGGTTCATGAATGCATGTCTTAAGGCTTCTTGTTTCTCTCTCTCACTACTGACCTATGTGATTGCCAACTCTGGAGAGCCATTTGTTACATAATTGACAAATGTTATGATGTACAGCATTGTACAAGCTTCTTCCTTGACATTCTTACTAGTGTAACAGCAATTATTGCTAATTATATTCTTGTGAAGTGTTGCCTCGTTGCCTAGATAGTTGCTGGAGTCAATGTCTGTCCAACAAACTCAATTCAAGACATTCAGCAAATTAGCTGTTCTAAGAGGGATAGTGACTTCAAGCAATTAAGTATCCTTTATTTTTTCCAAGAATTAAGAAAGTGGCTTCCTAGAGTTGAATGGCAACTGCTCTGCATGTGTTACTGTAACTGGAAGCTACTTGACCTTTGTATGTCTTCTTTTCTCTCTTGAATGACTAACAAAGGTACTGTTAAATAATACTGTTGTGCTATGCCTTTGGAATATTTGAAATTCAAACTACATTCAAAGAATGGCAGATGTGTTCTGCTGGCCATGTTGTTAACAGTACCAAGAAATAATAATAAAAACAAAAAACACAATTAGGAATGAGAAAGTAAATTTGTTTTCTTGATACTGTTCCTGCTTTCAGTCTGTCACTTGCTTTCTGTTGTACTGCTTTTATTGATAAAATAATGATTTACTTCTTCCTTTGCATAGGGCCAGAAGGTGTGAAACATTTTGATTTGGGAGAAACAGATGAGAAAAAATCCCAAATAAGTGCAGACAGTGGCCTGAGTTTGGCGTCAGGTTCTCAGGTCAGTGGCTCCTTTGCTTGTTTTATTTATGTGAAAAGATAGAAGATTCTTCTATTTGCTGTGTACCTACGGGAAACCTGTAGAGTTTGATACTTCTTGAAAGGCTCATATCGAAAAATTTCTTCCCCCCTTCCCTTAGGGTGCTAGTCTTTCCTAACTCTTCAATTGTAGAACCCCGTTACCTTTTTGACTTGCAATCAGAAGTTTCTATTTATCTGGCTTAATCAACCAAGGAAGCATATCATATGTGGTTTAAGATCCCAAGAGAATGGCAAATGTTTGTTTGTTTGTTTGTTTTTTGGTTTTGTTTCTTTTTGTGATGATCAAAACTAAACTGATATGACCTTTCTTTCTTATATGTCTGTGATTGCAGAAGAGTGATTTTGACTCTGTTCCCAGTGGAGGACCATCAGTTATGGTCCGAAGTACCAGCCAGGATTCTGAAGTTAGCACAGTGGTAGGATATACCCAAAGTGAAATCTTGATGTGATTCATTTTTTGGTAAAGTGAAGAGCATTTTATGTCTACACTTTGTGTACAGTATGACTGCATACTATCATAGACACCTAATATTGTGTCTATGTTATTGTCTCTGTCCAGAGCCTCTGAGTGAGTGGCAAACATGTATCTGACAGAATATGCATACCATTTTACTAGCAGATTGCATCTGTCATATATGATACTCATTGCTTTTCTGTATTCCTATATATTGATGTATTTATGGAACTAGTGGATTGCAGTCCTTTTATAAATATGACATAGTTGTATATAAATGACTTCAAAAGAATGTAACCAGAGGAAAAAAAAAGATGAATTAAAAGCAAGAAAAAATGTTCCCATCTATTAACTTAAACCATTTGAATCATTTGCAAATATGTCTGCTTCTTCTGATCAGCTGTAGGGCCTAGAGGAGAAAGGAGTAGGATTGCATTCTATTAAAGACTTCTCTCTGCTGCATGTTATTAGATACAGGAGATTTCAAGGAACTTTCCTTTTCGTTTTTGGTTTTTCTTCTCTCTAAACTGCTGCATGTGTGAATATCTAGTTTTCCATAATCTCTTCCCAATCTGTAACAAGAATAATACTGTCTTTCTCTGTTGGACATGGAAATTACTCTTTGTGGTATGTAACTGCAGAGAGAAAAGTCTGGGAGAACTGGTTGATATTCAAAGATCTACTATTTCAAACTCAAGAAGGTTCCATCCCAACAAATAGGAAATCAAGCAAGGGCATCCACATGGACTGTATGGATAAGCAAGGAACTCCTAACTGAATTGAAGCATTAAACAGAAATGCATGGGAGGTGAAAGCAGGAGCAGGTGACCTGGGAGGAATATATACTTGCTGTGCCATCTTGCAGGGATGGAGTCTGGCAATCCTAGGTGGACCTGAGGGTTAATCTGGAAAGGAATGTGAATGACCATGAGAAAGGATTCTCTAAGTCCATGCAAGTCCATCCTCCAACAAGAGGATGATTAGGGAAAACATGGGCCTGTTACTTAATTGGGTATGGGAACTGGTGACAAATGGAAAAGGTTGGGGTACTTGGTGCCTTCTTTACCTTAATCTTCACTAGTAAGACTAGCCATAAAGAATTCCAGGCCCATGAAGTCTGAGGAGTCCGAGAGCTGGAACCAGGAAGACTTACTTGATGAGGAGGACTAGGCTAGGGACTGCTTCAATGAACTGGATATACATTAGTCCATGGGGCCTAATGATTTCCAGCCATGAGCGTTGAGGGAATTGGCTGATGCTGTTGTCTCTGAGCAGTCGTGGTGATTGAGAGACATTTCTGAGGAAGGAATTAGAGCAAGTGTCACACCTGCCTTCAGAAAAGGCAATAAAGGAGATAGGGAAGCTGCAGTCTGGTCAGCATCCCCTCACACTCTGGAAAGAAGGTGGTGAAAATTCTTTAAAGTATTTCCAAATGCATGAAAGATGAGTAGGTGAATGAGAGTAGTCAGCATCAGTTTACAAAGGGGCAATCATGCGTTAACTGAGCTGATAACCTCAGACAATGAGAACTAGCTTAGTGTATGAGGGGAGAGTAGTGGATGTTGTTTACCTCAACTTTAGCTGGATGTTCAGTCCTGGGTTCCCAGTACAAGGGCAACTTAACTGAAGTCAGTCCAGCATAGTGCAACAGAGGAGATAAGAGACTCAAGTATCTTTCATATGAGGAGAGTAGGGACTCTGAAGAAGGCAAGGCAAAGAGGGGATCTTATCAATGTGTGTAAATACTAAATGGGAGGGAGTGCAGACAAAGGAGTCAGACTCAACAGTAACCACTACCAGGACAAGAGATGATTAACACAAAAATTAAAGCATGGGAAAATCCTTCTGAACAGAAGATACCTGTTTGGTTTTTTTTTTTAGTTTTATTTTGTTGTCAGGATGGTTAAACACTGGAACAGCTTGTCCAAAGAGGTTATAGAATAGTTATGTGTGGAGATTTCTAAAACCTCACTGGACATGGTTCTCAACAACATCCTCTAGCTGACCTTGCTTGAGCCAGGGGTATAGCCTATAGATGGTCCTAAAAGATCTGCTCCAAACTGAGCACTTCTGTGATTTTCTTAAGGACTCTTAATCTTTTACTGGATTTTCTGTGAGAATAGTATCACTGAAAAAGGAAAGACAAAGGTGGCCTTCAGCTGTACTATTTATTATTTTATGCCGCAAGAGAAAAGAAAAATTACATTTTCTCTCTGCACTGTCTTGACTACTGAAGAATGTTGGCTTTATCTTTTTCCACAGGTTAGCAACAGCTCTGGAGAGACACTTGGAGCAGACAGTGACTTGAGTAGCAATGCTGGTGATGGCCCAAGTGTGGAAAATGGAGGCAACCTGGCAGGATCCAGGGGCACTGTGTCAGACAGTGAAATTGAGACAAACTCTGCTACTAGCTCTATTTTTGTAAGAACACTGCTTACCTTACTTTTTATTTATTTATTTTAAAATGCTGTACAGTAGTCATTTTGATGTTAATACATATTTGAAGTAGTTTATTTGATTCTGTTCTAAGGGATAATCACCAATGATTTACAACATCAAAATATTTAAGATGGAATTTTTGATAGATCCATGTGCCTTTCTTCATATCCTGTGCAACACATCTTTGAGAATAGTAGATTTGCATCTCACGTCATGTTATAGGCTCTAGCAATCTTCCCACCCTTGCTTAGTGTTACTGTCTATCAAATTGACATCTAATTTCCCTGCAGAAACAAAAAAGTCAAAGGGTGTTGTCTGACTTCAATTAACTAAAAGGAACTGATAGCTTGCCACTTTTCCGCATTTTTGACATTTTTTATACTTGATTAATGAAACTAAATAAAGTTTAAGACACCTATGCAACATATTTAGAACCAATAAGCCAGATGTATATTTTTTGTGATGAATGTCAGGATTTACAACATAGTTTACTTAGTGATAGAGGAATAATAGATGGGCAACTTTGTCATTGCAGTTCCTGCTGACAGTCCCAGCATACATTTTTTCAGACCAGGTGATACATAATAAATTGCTAAGTATTAGTAAGTTTACTGAGCTTTCATGAATGGCAAATGAAAGATAAGTATATTAAGTCTGAATTGGAGCTAAAACTCAGGTAAACTTATTCTGTTTAGGAATATTCATTTTCTGCGTATATCCTGAGAAGATGGCATGCATTTTTTCCTGTGTTCCTCATCATCTATATGATGATTGTGATATTCAGCTATTTCCTGGGAGTGGGAAATAATTACTGTTAGAATGTAGATGAACTTCTTAAGTGAGAAATGTGGAGGATAACAGAAGAGGTTTAACTGTTCCTTCCTTTGATCTGGGATTTGCATTTTTTGTGTTGTCTATCTGGATTCTGGACTTCTAAATATCTTAACTTCATGGTTTTTTTAACAAAGTAATTTTTTTTTTTTTTTGTAAACTTTTGTGGGAGAAGTGTACATGAAATGCAACTAGCAAATTGTGAAGTACTGCAGTATATTGCAAGAAACAACCCTACAAGTTGAAAAGATGTCTGACATCTCATATATTATTTTCAGGCGAAGTCTCATAACCTGAAGCAGAATGTAAAGGAGAACAAAGGCAGTACTCCAGGGAAAGGTCCAGAGGATGGGAACCAGCGTGTCTATCTCTATGAAGGACTTTTGGGTAAGCTATTTTTGAGGGAGTAAGGGGATCTTTTAGACTGAAGCTGAAGAGGAGTCATGTCTGGGCCAGATTGGAATTTGTGTTTCCAAATATATTATTTTAAACTACTCCCTGTTTTCTGTGCTGTCAGAATAGGAGAGTTCATTAGGACATTCATAATGTGAAGGATTTTCTGGGGAGATTGAATAAGTGAAGATGGGTGGATGGTGTAGTTAGCATAACATGTAGCTTTTTCATGGCTCGCGTTCTTGAGTAAGAATACTTCAAACTGTTGGAAGGAAGATAGGAGGAACTTAGCTACGAATGGAAAGCTAAAAATTTATTGTTGAAATATATACAAAAAAAAAGTAGCTTCACTTTAAGTCTTTGAATAGAGGGTTACTAAACTCAATCTTTGAATAGAGGGTTACTAAACTCAAAAAATTAATGCTTTTAGATTGTGTATCCCTGAATTAGCAGTATATTGTTTATTATTATTATTTTTAATGTATTTTACCTGGACTTGCTGTTAATCGAGAGCTCTTTCTTCCTCTGTTTTTCATCCTTTTTATTTATTGTTCCTACCTGCTTGGAATGATACAGGTAGGGATAAAGGATCTGTCTGGGACCAGTTAGAGGATGCTGCAATGGAAACCTTCTCTATGAGTAATAATCTCATCTTTCCACTTCTCTGTGTGTTTGCCATGATCTGTGTTTGCGTGAGATACTCCTATTGCTTTCAAACAGTGTTAATGATATATGGAAGAAAATATCTTCTGCAAGGAACAGGGTTGAGAGACTCTTTTGTGTTTTCAAGTGAAGTTTTCAAATGCTTATACCATAAGTTAGAATGAGCAACGTGTCTTGTCTTCAGTTTTATACTTTTCTTCATTGTGATTTTGTTTGTGATTTAAAAGTTTCACTTTTTTGTTTAATATGGATTATTTGAGTGTTGGCTTGTCATATTTTCAAAATATGGGAAGGAAAGGGAATTTGACTAGCGTAAGTACTCAGTTTTTGTATGTACCTCCTAGGCAAAGAACGCTCAACTTTGTGGGACCAGATGCAGTTCTGGGAAGATGCCTTTTTGGATGCTGTGATGTTAGAGAGAGAAGGAATGGGGATGGACCAGGGACCCCAGGAGATGATTGACAGGTAAAGCTTTTTAGCAGGCCTCTATTCTTCCTCATTATTTCACCTGGGGTTGAAACAATGGAAAGAATTTTATTATAGTTCTGTTGCATGTGTTATTTTGTCACTTTGTAACCTTTGGTACTGTACTGTTCCAAAATAAGACTTTTGTCTCTGTGCTGGTCAGCATCTCCTGCTACTGAAATACTACCTTCAGTTGTCTCGTGTCCCTTATCACTCATGGAGAGGTAATATTTTTGGAATAATGAGTAGTGGTAAACATGATCACACTGTGGAATAGGCTGAATTGGTAATAAAACAAATAATTTCTTTGTTCAGACAAGTATATTTAGGAATAAAGGGACATATCACTGTTTTGGAGAAAGTTAAATATCTTCAGAAAGTGTATTTTCAACTTTCCTAAAACACAGAATTGTAAATAGGTGTTTTTACAGTTTGTAGTACAAATAAACAAAAATCAGCAAAGCAGCACAGTGAGAAAACCACTTTATATAAATATCTGTGTGACTACTTAATGCTACTTCTAAGCTGTCTTTACCACCTACTCTTGTTTTTTTCTCAACCCTGTTAAAATCTCATCTCTTTGTGCCACCTATAGCCATGCTATCGTGTAGCATTAGGGTCTCTTAACCAAAATAATCAGAATTAGTCAGTGAGGTGCTAGTTAGTGAAAAAAGAACCAGTTTGAAATCTGTCTACTTTACTGGAATAAGAGATGACCTACAAACTTCTGTCATGAGTTAAATGCGGCTGCATAACAGAAACGAAGCCCTAAAGGGGGCAACTCTTGTACTGATTTATGTGTTCCTCTTCTAGCAGTTGTCATGAAGCTGCAACTACAGAAGAGGAAGTGGATAAGACCAGTGGACTACTGAGAGAACTTTCCAACTGAGCATAGTTTAATTGTTTGAACTAAATTATGAATGAATGTTTAATTAATGAATGTAACATTGTACTGGAAAATGTCCCTTTGGCTTAGTGTTTTTGCAGATTTGATTTGCCATTCACTTTTTATAAGCAACGTTCTGTACCCTGCCAGTGCTGTAGTGATCTAGATGAAAAATACCCATTAGACTATTTCACAACTATTTTTGCAGGTATCTTTCCCTGGGAGAACATGATCGAAAGCGTTTGGAGGATGATGAGGACCGCTTATTGGCTACACTGCTACATAATATGATTGCTTATATGCTTATGATAAAGGTGAGGTGCTTTTGCTTTTTTTTTAATAGATAACTGCTCATAGTGAGCAGTGTATTTTGGTGTGTTGTCTTGAAACCAATGTAGTGTAAGATAGATCACGTTCGAAAACACTTAATGAGGAAATTGTTTTAGAACCTGGACATCTTCTGAGGTTTGTTGTCTTAGTTTAAGCAGACCTAAGCTATGGGTATGTATATATATTGCAATATAAACTAGGAACTTTTTAGCCCTACCAACAACTTTAGAGGATGTTCTTACTCTCGGGAATATGGATTATAAGTTAGGTAGAAAGCATCTTCTAGTCTGATTTCCTAACAGCTGCAAATTCCAGTTGTTATTGGGGAGGTTAGAGTTGAAAGGAAAGTATGTGCAGATTGTGAGTATGCATATCAATAGCTCAACATGAAATTTGCAGTTACTTGTAAGCAATCCATTTTTTTTTCATTCAGTGGGCTATGTGTTCTTAAGACTGTAAGTGGCTATTAATAATTTAGACTAAAAGAAATATATTTCTTAAATAATGAAAATTTTCCTTCAGAAGTCACCAGAAATCAGTCTTCTAAAGTTTTTGTCATATATAGAATCAGATGTAGAGCTTTCCTTTTCCAAGACAATCCTGTAACAATTTTTATGTGCTATTCTGTCCAGCGGAGCATCTTGACAATCAGACTAGTTATACACAGGTGCTAGTTTGATAACTTCTTATGATGTAAATGAGGAGGTGAGATATCATTCCATAGTAGTGAAAAGATAAAGAATGTCTGATATTCAAGCTATGGGAAAAGTTGCTTGGTGTAGTTTTTTGGAGGGGAAAGTGGGGAGGAGAAACAAGGGATTGATTATTTTAATATATATTTTTTTCCTGATATAAATGGAACATGAAGATAAGTTTTAAGATGGAATTTGAGTGTACTTGGAATGAGTTTATTTCAGAAGAAGGCTGAGATATGGCTATTAGGACTTGCACCCCTTTGATACTTTCAGTAGCAGCAATAATAACCATTTACTTTGATCAACGGATGCAAAAGGGAAGAGTGAATAAAGTTGATAAGTGGCTATGTGGAGAAACGTCAATTTTTATATCAGTAGTGGGAAGTGGGGGGTAATGAAATTGCTGCTTTATTGTTAAAGAGTAGGCAAAAAATCTGTTGTATGTAGTATCTCTTGTCCCAGTTGCTGTCAAAAGTGGAGTATGGGCAATTTCTGCTGCTACTGCTGGGCTGAAGAGGACCTAGCATGGTTGAAGTGCAGATGAGTTGTTTTTCAGTGTTAGCAATGAAAACCAAAATATGTTGTATTTGGGAAGCAGGAGGAGTTACCTGTGATTAGAGAGAAGTAACTGTCTTTATATGTTCTTTCTAGGTGAATAAGAATGATATTAGGAAGAAGGTGCGACGTCTGATGGGAAAATCACATATTGGATTGTTGCACAGCCAGCAATTAAATGACATTCTAGATAAGCTTGCTAACCTGGTAGGTGAAACCATGATGAATGATGCATCTGTGGGAGCTTCAGTAGAGGGATAAAAAGCACTTAAAAATTCTTCTATAAATACTCAGCTGCAACAGTACAATAAAAGTGTTAAAAATCATTAAATCAGATTATTAAATACTGCCATCATACGTATAGTATAAAGACTATGGTTGTATGACCCTGCTTATAATATTATGTAGTCATCCATCAGAACTGCAGTACAAATGTGTGTAAACATGAGACTTCAGCACTAGAGTTCAGTGCGGCCCTAGTGTTTTCCTAATATCACTTTCACTGTTGGGAACCTTTGTTCTTACTAAGACTGTAATAAGGGTTTGGTTTTCCATGGGTCATAAGGCTTATTGGGATCAGTTTCTATGCAAAATTATTTCCATTGTCAGTGCGACAATACAGAATAAACCTTGCATCCTCTGTTGTTTGCGAAGAACAGTTTGACTAAGAAAAGTAGACAGCTTTAAATGTAGTTGGCACTAGGACAGTTGCACAGTAGCAGTTTTGAAAGCAAATTTTCCAGAATATGTTTACAGTTGGAACTTAGTTTTATGCATAGAAAGGACACAGAAATTCTCCTATTGTTAACTGGGGAAAAAGCAGACCACTGTACTGCAGTTAATAGTTAATGGAGATGAGGCACCTTACTATTATGTACTGAATGTGGAACCAGCTTGAAGGTTGTTTTATGCTCTGACAACTTTCATAGTTGCTGTTTTAGAAGCTAAACTTACAGAAGCATCTTGCCTAAGGCCGTGTCCAAAATTGCCTCTGATCAGTTATGTTAAAAATACTTTCTTCCGTGTTGAAAATCCTTCTAGAATTACCTACTGGACTCTTCTCAAGAAAGCTGGTTTCGGAGTTCATTAATGATGCCATATTTTCTTATCTAGAATGGGCGGGAGCTCCCTGTGAGACCCAGCGGCAGCCGCCACATCAAGAAGCAGACTTTCGTAGTTCATGCTGGGACAGACACTACAGGAGATATATTCTTCATGGAGGTAAAGATAGGAATACGTATTAATGCAACTATTGGCATTCAGTAAATAGTATTAGAAATCTCATCTAACATTTTGTGCTCTCAGGTGTGTGATGATTGCATTGTGCTCAGAAGCAACATTGGAACTGTGTATGAACGTTGGTGGTATGAGAAACTCATCAACATGACATACTGTCCCAAGACAAAAGTTCTGTGTCTCTGGCGGAGGAATGGTCAGGAAACACAACTGAACAAGTTCTACACAAAGAAGGTACACATTTTATTTAATGCAGACAAGACAGTGTGGAACAAATTTGTTGTACTGGTATTTCATATGTTTTATTTAAATGATAGTGTTCTGTCTTCAGTACTCCATACTGAACTGCAATGGCTGCTTAATGACACTGACTGAAACTAATGCTTTGCCTTGTCATCTACCTGGAGGCAATAGTACAGCAGGATGTAATTAAAAATGACAAGTGTAGCTTTTACTTGTTTTTTTTGGTTTGAAGAACTGAGAGAGAGTAATATGTGATTGAACTGTGCTCTGTGAAGGAAAGGATCTCAGTTACTAAATGTTGAATGTTCATGGAGACTTAGAAAGATACCAAAAATATTGTGTTGGATTCATGAGCAAAAGCTCAATTCAGTTATATTTTGTAATTGAGTTAATTGTACTGTTTTAAATGGAAAACTTGAACTGATCAAATTGACGTTTTTTTTCTCCTTGCCCATGTTTGATTTTGTTGATTTCATATATGTCTTTTTCCACTATTTGAAAAGCCTTTTTCTTCTGCTTATGATTAGTTACACATACAAAGAAATAGCTTAAACCTTCTAGAAAAACTCCAATAACTCTTAAACTTCAGTAACTCCTACATAGTGACCAACAAACAAAAGGTAAAGATTTATAACTGCAATGGAATGATGAAAAGCTACTATCTTTGAGGTTTAAAGAGTTCAGATTTCTGCTTCAAAAAATTAATTTTGTATAGACCAAGTTGCTGTAATTCAGATGTGAATACAGAGGGAAGGAAGACAAAAGAAAGCGTTCTAGAGAAGTTACTTTGAAAGCTAGTATGTATTTGTATGTATTTGGGCCTTGGGTAGAAATTTCTCTTCAAATTTACTCCAAGGTTATGGCTTACCAATTATTTTAGAGAATAGAGTTGGAGGAAGATTGTTTGAGGAATATGGTGTAAGGAAATTAATGTAATTAACAAGAAGATAAATTATATGAGCATAGCCGGCAACATTGTGTTTTCTGAATGTTGAGAGGAAGGAGGAGAGATTGTGAGATCGTTTAGAAGCTTTTCCTCTCCACTAGGATACTGAGTAAACTTCATTAGATTACTTATGAGATTGTGCCATCGCATGACTTATTCACTAGCTTACGCTATTTAGATACAAAATATTTATTTTTCAAGTTGACAGAGAAACTATAAATACCATATAGTAATTAGCTGTGGTTACTCTTTAATAGACCTTTGCTATTGTGTGCCATGTGTGGCTTGCTTTTGCCTTTGTGTTTTTTTGTTTCTTTTATTTTTTTTTTTGTTTTGTTTTTTAAGAATCTTCCTATTCACTTCCCTTGTAATATGAAAAAATAACATTATTTTACTCTTTTTATATAATAGTGCCGGGAATTATACTACTGTGTAAAAGACAGCATGGAGCGAGCAGCAGCAAGGCAGCAAAGTATTAAACCAGGTAAAAAAATGTGCTTGTTGGGAATGTTCACTGTTTCATCTGTAATCATCCAGGCTTTTTTATTAGTTTGTTTAAACATCATGTTCTGTAAGTTGGAAACTAGAAGGCAGCTTTGCACAACTGTGTGTATGTGGTAGATTTAATATTATTTTTAGCTTGCTCCCATATACCTCATTCTAGATCCAAACAAACGCAAAACACCTGTATAAAGAAGAGTCACATGTAAGAAGGACTAACTACCAGTAAAATCATAATTTGAAAATCTGAAGCAGCAACTTTGCTTTCTCTTCATGGCTGGCTAGCTTTTATTTCTGATCGGGATGTACAACTATATCCACTCCATGTTGAGAATTGGGTCTAATAATATGCTTGTTTGTCTTTGTGAATCTGCCGTGGTGAATTTGTAGCTTTCTGCAGGCTTCCAAAGCACAGGTCTTTATTATTGTAAAGTTTATTGGAAAGTATTGTACTTGTGCAAATAGAATAGTGCAGTTAAATCCATTGTCCTTATATTAATGTAACCTCTCCCCTGTTGACATTATTCTTGATTTAGCATCACTGAGACAGAATAGTATAATTATATTTGATGTAAATTCCTTTCCAATTTTCTGCTGAGTCAAAAAGTTTAGAAAGGAAATTGGGGAATTGAGTTCTTGGACAGGCAACTTTTCATTTTTCTTAGTTCTCAGAGCAGAGTAAGTTTCCAAGTATGTTTTTTTTGTTGTTGTTGTTGTTGCAAGTTTTGCTTTTTTTGCAAGCAGATGCTAGATCTGGAAGCCATGCTTTGAAATACAAGCAAATTTTATGATATATTTTAATCCCATATCTCAGGGATCTGTGCATTATATTTGTAACCAACATCATCACGACTGAGAAAGTGACTTGCATTTAAATTTAGCATCCTAAGGATTCAACATTCATCTTAGCTGTTGTAGCTTGTAGAAAACACCAATTTCGTCCTAACATTAGTCCGGTTTAATCTGAGGAGGAAGAGGACAGGCTAGATTTTTGCTGAGGGTAGAGGAGGCAAAAGTATATTTGAAAACTAATCTGATAATTGGGCAACTGTGAAGTATTAAAAATGCGTTGAAAACCATTCCTCAGTTCAGTGATTCTGCACTACTCATATTAAAAATAAAATAAACTCATAAGAAAGCATTTTCTAGCTGAATTGAATAATGCAAAGTAAACTAGATAAAATGCCTAGATGAGAATAAATGAAAATCTCTTGCTGTCTTCTATTGGTTTGTCATTGTAACCACAATTTTTTGATTGCATAAAGTAAAAGATAATGCCATCGAAAACCACCAAGGTCAAAACTTTAAAGCCTAGTTTGTGCTTGCTTATGTGTTTGTACTGAAGAATTATGCTGTCTTTAGTATTATACAATTGCATTGTTCTACCATCCTTCTTTTAAAAAAAACCAGCAACAACAAAACAAACAAACAAACAAAAAAAACAACTATGCCATGTTTTACTTGTCACTTAATACAAATAAACAGAAAACCCCCAAAGATATGAACCACAAGAAATACAGACTGAGCTTACCAGAGGTGTCCTTTGCATGTAACCAGGCCAAAATTTATTGATGCTCAAAGGCCTAGTGGTTCACTGGTGACTGTCATTTGTGGAATCTACTGAAATGCTATGTGCTTCAAAATAAATTTTTTTTTTATTGTTAAGCATTTTCCTTGATGATATGATGTCTTGATTCACTGCTTTCTGTTTCTCCTCATTCTCCTTTCCACCATCCCCTCTCTTTTTTTTTTTTTTTTCCTCTAACATATCACAGGCCCTGAGTTGGGTGGCGAGTTCCCTGTGCAGGATATGAAAACTGGCGAAGGGGGTCTTCTCCAGGTCACACTGGAAGGAATTAACCTGAAATTTATGCACAGTCAGGTATGAGGGAAATCTATAAGATGACAATGTGAGCATGAAGCTTTTTGCACCTTACCTGCATCATCTGTGTTTCCTCTTCCCAGAGACATTGAGAACAAAGGATAGTGTGAAGGGGGATGAAAAACACATTTGTATATTTACAAAAAAACACACATAAGCATATATATATTTATCTATGCAAAAAAACGCTGAAATGAGATCCTCAGGAAAACTATACTGAGCTGAAGAAAAAAACATAAGTTTAATGGAGGTTTCAGTTTCTGATTGCTTGTGGCCAGAATTGTCTAAGCACAATACAGTTGGTAGTCGGAATATGAAGGGATGGAAAAATTCATCACTTGTAATTTAAGTGCCATAACGCATCACATTGTGAAAATATCCTGGTGGCATGAACTGTCAACTTCATAGATTATGTTTGAATTTTACAAGTGCAAAGGGCAACTTTCTACACTGATGTAATCTGTCTTGTTTTGAAAAATGAGAAATTGTCTGTACCATTCTATTTTCATACTAAATTCTAACATGACTCTTGCTCTAATTCACAAAAATGAGAATAAATTACTCTTTTCCATCTCAATTTTGTGGGCATAGAGGAAACACAACGAATTGCCATTTCTCCCTTTCTCTGGGTGTTGTTTATGTTGCTTCCTTTGATTTTTTTGTTTTTTATTTTGCTTTGTGTTTTTTGTTTTGCATATGACATTAAATGCATGCTGTGCTAGACAGTAGAATCAACTTTCAGGAGAAAAAGAAAGAGAGTGAGAGAATCTGTATGTACGTGTGTGTGTAAAACAGAAGCTTCTGTCAGTTCTCTGTGGAGTTTTTTTTTCCTTTCCTCCTGACTAGATATTTGAACTCACACAAGCTTTGTTCTTCTTTGAGTAAGCATCAATGTACATCCCACTGGAAGTTCATGTGACTCTCAGGCACACATACTCTGAATCTTTATTTAATACTTCTCCTAAAGTCATGGCAGCACCCTGTGTCTCTTTGAGCTCATATGGGTCAGGGTAAGGACTAGAGTTTTGTGAACCTCCTTGGGATTGCTTTGTGTTTATTACAAGGTTAGAACCTGGACTATAGTTGACCTGCTGTTAGTATTTCAAATGTGTTCTGTATGACTTCTTTTTTTTTCCTGCAAGACTGGAATGTCATTTTTGTAAGAAACTTAGAGAAACCTAGTGGTGATTCTTACTGTAGGCCTAAGGGGATTGTTACTTGGTGAATTTGGCATTAAACTGAGTCCTGTGTTAGCACCAGCACTCCTAGACTAGTAGATTTATCATGTCCTTCCTGACAGAGAATGGTGTACTAATCTGTTGTCAGTTATGAAAATCATTACATGCTTTCTGGAGAATGATCTGTGCAAATGCCAGGTCAGACCTGGGAAAGATGGTAACTGTATTCCCCACCCTTAAAATTATTCTTTCTCTTCCTCCTCCTTCTAGTGAAGATGCAACCATATGAGTTTCCATTAAAGTAAATTGATGCACAGTTCTGGAAAATTCACTTGTTAGTTCGATATGTTGAACTCCTGAGTCTGTTAGATTTACAGTGTTAACTGGCAAGAGAATTGAGGACCTAAGATGTATCCTAGTTTTCTTCATTCTCAAAACAGAGTGTCTAGGTAGACATCAAAAATCTTCCATTTGAAGAATACATAACTGTAGCAACCATGTAAAACACTCCTCCTAATCTTGCCATATATAAACAGCCTTTTCATTTCGTCGTCTTTGGAGCTACAGGATGTTTGCTTTCTTATTCCAACACCCATCAAACAGGCTCCTTAATGAAAGGTCTACTGTTTCAGATAAACTGTCCTTTTCATTTTCATATGAATGATATTCATTCCTCTCTGAGGTAGTTGATTTCAGAATACATATCTACATATATATGTGTGTGTATACACATATATATGTATATAAAAGCATAAGTAAACCCAGGATCTTACACGTTTCACTTTATTGAAAACTGCCTTTTTCTTTCTTAATGAGTTTGGATGGGCATACTGACTAACCAGTGCCTGTAGGACCTCATCAGACACAGCTTCCTTTTCATCTTCCTTTCTTTACCCCACATCCAGGCTCCACATTTGACTCTCTAAGTACTCATTTTAGCAAGGCAACTTGGATAAAGAAGGATTTCTGTTGCTGTGATTAGTAGGAAGTCATAGAAATAATCAATTTAAAACATAGGAAGAGGGGTTTATGCTCTGTATTTCAAAAAACTTTAAAGTCTCTCTTCTGTCCTACCTGAGAAGACTGAACATACTACTTCAGTGCTGCATTTCCTGAAACTATTTTTGAAGGCTCTCACTTTGTTTTTTGTGTAGATTGGCACTACCCCATTCCTCAGGAACTGTCTTAGATGCATGGTGGGCCATCCTTTTACCAATGCTTGATAGTTCACAAATTGTCTCCCTATTCTGACAGTGCACATAAGATTAAGAAGAAATAAGTGCTCAAGTTTATCTGTACCTGGCAAATCAGAGGAAGTCCTTCTATAATAAGGAGGAGTTAATTGTGCCTGTGACTCTGAGGGGCTATTCACAGGCTTCTAATTTGAAATCTACAAATTATGTCATAATATTGTGACACAGTAACTCTGTCCCAGTTAAGAATTCATCTGTGTCAAAAAACAAATGAAAGTTTAATATAATACATCAGGCATGTGCCCACTTACAGTAGGATCCACACTGAATGCTCTGTCTTGGAGAAACAGTTTTCCCGGGGTGAGTAACTCATATTTCCTTTACACTCTTGCTTTTTTTCTGACTAAGAGAACATCTCTGTCCCTTAATCAATGTAGTGAGAGTCTGTCTTGCAACTCGTGTCTTAGGAAAATTGGTAACTTACTACAATTTTGACAAATTCCTAACTTTTGTGGAAACACAATGTTCAGTGTTATACACAGAACGTGGCGATCTGAAGTAGTGAAATCTGCCTGACAGAACATCAAGCCTTTCTATTCAGTTTTTTAATGTTGTGCTTCAGAGTACCAGCAAAAACTTTTTACAGGAGATATTACAGAAAGAGGAAACTGTGTACAATGAAGTGTTCTGATACTGTCTGTTTTTGTCTGTTGCTGTTCCTCAAAAAATGTTTTTGTTCAACAAAACTGATACAGAATGTGAGTGAAAACATTCAAAGAAGGAAGATGTGATTAATTTTCCTTTCCTGAGAGCCTGCATGTAAGCAGATGCAAGCTTCAGATTTTCTGTTTTTAGGTAATTGGAAGTTTAGTTTTTGATACTGATCAAAAATATCTTGGGGCTATCTGTTAGTTCTCTGCTTTTTAAAAAAGCAAAAAAGCAACAAGCAAACAACAAAGCAACAACAGAAAAGAAACCACAAGAACAATAAGAAACCAACTAGAAGATCAACCTGACCTCTTTTGATACAAACAAGCCTTTCCTTGAGGAAGAGAAGGGTGGTTGTGGTACTTTTTTTATTTTCTTTTTTTTTTTGGGGGGGTAGCATGTCATCTAGGGCTGTATGACTTTTGCTATTACTAAATTCAGAAGGGTTGCAGGTATTTCCTTTCCCTTCTCTCCAAGGCAATGCAGTTTCTCTAGTATTTTCTTTTTTAATAAGACCCTAAGGTCACGATGCCAGAAGTGTGTAGGAACTGAAAGTATGAATCCAGACTATTGAATACAGTACTACTGCAAGTGCATCTCTGAGGTACTGGAAATAGACTTATTGTGACTGTTAGGGTAATGTTACTCTTGGTGTTTCTCTTGCCTTAGAAATGGAAGCATATTAGACTCTTAAGTGTGGAATTTATTCTTTATGATACTTTCTACAGTTTCTTCTTGTGTTTGTGTATGACTGATTGTTATGAAGCTGTGCATATGTGAAGGGACTGTTCTATATTTCAAAATATATTGGCTACTGAACAAACTTAATATGCTCAGAGAATTTGTATGTTTATTCAGTCTTGTCATTTAGGCTCTAGACTGAAACATCTCATTGTGTAGTTTAATTATTCTGTCTTCTGGGGTTCGTGTTTGTAAAAATGAGTTGAAAGTTTTGTCTTCTAAGTGACTGCCCAGCTCACAATGGCCATGTGTGAAGTGAGCAAATGATAGAGAAGGGTCCCAAATGCTCCCATGCTGCTTAAAGTAGAAAACTGGTACTGACAGGAGACAGTTTGAAGTGTAAGCATACAGGTTATTTATCATAAACAGTAGTACAAGTTTAAATGGTACATGGATATTGGAGAGGAAGATTTCTTCAGGTAATGAAGAAATTCAGGTATGAGGTAGTTTCTCAGTGGATTAAGTGTGACTGCTGGGTAGGTTAGAAGCATCAGTGTCAGGGTGGAAAGCATAGTGTCCCTTACCTGCCCTCTGTGCTGGAGGAGGATGCATGGAGGGGCAGAAACTGGGACGGATAAGAGGCTACAAATCATGGCAAATTTGGGAGCCAGCTTTTTTCTTGTCCCCCTCTTCTGTTGTATTTCAGGTGTGTTGGTATTCTTTATGCAATTACTCATTTGAGTGCCTGAAGGGGTAGCAATGTTGGATATGTCAGAGTTACTAACTCCTTCGTTTCTCTTCCATGCTTTCTCCTCCTGCAAGGAGCGGAAGGTACTTCATCTTCTGCTGTCTTCGCTTCTTAGCACTTTTAAGTTATTTGTTGATTTCTAGCATTGTGGCAAGTTTGTCTTCTGAATATTTATTTCACCCTTTATTTATATATTAAACTGTAAATGAACTGGTAGTGTATGCTTAAACACTTCAGGTTGTATCTGCTGTGGTGATGTTTTTGTTTTATTTTAGTTTTTAGATTTTTAGAGAAAAACTTACTAATTTTGTGTTATTTTTGCTCCTGTTTTTGTAGGTTTTCATAGAGCTGAATCACATTAAAAAGTGCAATACTGTGCGAGGAGTCTTTGTCCTGGAGGAATTTGGTAATTACATTATTTTGATATTAGGTCTGTATTCACATGGCAGTAACTCAAATTTCCAATCTCTAGGTATAGAATTGCACCACAGTCTCAAAGATGGAAGGGAAATGTAGATTGCACTAAGAAGTTACCTAATAGAGAGATGGGGAACTTAACATAAAAATTTACATGTGCACTTCCATCATAGTATGACTTGTGGCCTAGATGCTCTTCCTGTAATAGACAAATAAGATGTTCTGAGTTTTATGAAGCAGACAAAACAACAGGTAATATTGGATGTGCATAGGAATTTTCTTTGGTACATTCCTTTTTCTTTTGAGAAATCTCTTTTTAAACAGGACTTGCAGTTTATCTTTCTCAACACACTGTGCTTTTACTGCAGAAAAAGTTCTGCTAAAAGTTTGTTCTCCACCATACATGGAGTAGAAGATCCTTTCTAAGATTGAGCCGCTGCACTGTGGCTTTGGTTTCAGAGTATACCCTGTAAAGAGTAGTTGTAGAGCCGGAGATCTTAAGAATGATCCTCTCAAAAGAATGATGAGAGATGGTATATTTAAATGGATCTTATACAGGTGATATATGAGATAATACAAAGGGACAAAGGCTCACCTTAGATGAAGAAGGCTCACAGATACTCCACTCGGGAGGGATCTCCAGAAAGAGATCCTTCTCTGGTGGAGGCCAGCCCTTAAATGGGGCTTGGGGAGAGGTGGAGCCAGACTCCACCCCCCTCCAATCACACAGGTATCATTGCCTTCACCTGTGCCCCCATGGCTGACTCAATGCTCACCTCAGGTGATCAATCAGTGGTTCAGGCTGTGATTCAGCAGTTCCCCTACAGTAGTAAAGTAACAATTAAGGAAAACAGAGAATTTATGCCATTTAGACTATTTATTGCTACTACATCTAATCTTCCTATAGTCTGATTTGGATAACTTCTGGGTTTCTATTCAGTGTTAGTCCTATACAAGTGTAAGGAAAAAAATGAGTGGATTTAGATGCGACTCAGTAGCGATACATATTGTTTTAACATAGTCCTCATGTCTGTACTGTTTTATTCTTCCACCCATCTGCCTGGGTCTTAAGGGAAGGTCTGAAAGTTTTACAAAAAAGAGAATTTACAACATTGTTTTCTTACTAGATCAGCATACTTTAGCTGCTAATCAAAATTTAAATAAGCAGCTCCCTTGACTGTTCCCTAGAGCTGTGAATAGATGATTCTGATTGATGGTTCTCTCTAACAATGTAAAAGAAATTTAAGAAGAGTGCTAATGTTAATGCCTTCATCCTTAATAATGCATTGTCTCCTTCTAGTGATAGAAAATTGTGAGATATTGAAATGGTAACCTTTGTGGTGAACAACAAGCAAACAATTGTCAGAAATGAATCTAATCACCCATATGTTTGGGATTGCAAGTTGTGAAATTTTGTCTCCTTTTCTGAAAATGATGTACATAGCTCAAGTGATCAAATCATTGTATTTAACCCCTACAAAAAGATTAATAGTTCAAATGATCAAAAGATGTCTGCATTGTGTGATTGCATATTCTTTAAATGTTTTCACTCTGATAGGAATGATTTATTTTACTTTTGTTAGAAATCACTTCAAGTTGTGAAACATTTTTGTTGTCTATCAGTATTAGAGTTCAAAAGCCATAAAATTAGCTCAAACCATGGCTTCAGTTTTCTGAGAAAAATAATTGGATTAGAAATTTTATTTGGATCATTTTTGGAGACTCAAGGTCTCTCAGTTCAAAATGTTTTCTTGATAGTTTATTTAGATTATGCAAGAAGACAACATTTGACTTAATTGTTCCAATCAAATTCTGTTAATGATTCTGTGGTACAGCTTTTTCCCCCTAAATTGTAACTGTATGGATATGTTTTTCTTGTTTTACAGAAAATATTTGTAATCAAGGGAAACTGATGATAAGAAACCTAAGGAAAAGTAATTTTTGGAATTAAGAGAATCTAAATTGTGAGTTAGACACTGAAAGAAAAAGCTGAGAAATCATTTATAAAGTAAAAACGGCCCTACTCCCACAGTAGAGGTTACCAACAAGAACCAATTTAAAAGTACCAAGTGAGGTTTATAATTTATCCATTCAGCTAATTAAAAAAAAAAAAAAAAAAAGGAAAAAAGATGTTGCAGAAAAGCTAACCTTTCCTCTTGTGGATAAATGAGTGACTACTTCATGTGTGCTTTATTAATTGTTAAGATATGAGAAGATACACGAATCTGTCCTGTGGAGGAAAGATTAAATTTATTGAGTGAATTGACCGTATTCACCATCAGGTTGCATGGGCTTCTTAAGAATGAAGTCGCAGAACTATGTTAAACATTCTGAGCCTAGCAATGTGATTCATGGTACAGTGAGTATCTCAAAGTAGTGCCTTCTCTTAGGGAGATAGAATACAGTAGATGAGAACACTAGTCTGGTGAGAAGTAGTTCTGTGCAGGATTTGTTTATTTTATTCTGCCAAGTGTGATTGCTCCAACTGTAGCTATAACACAGCAGGAAGTTAAAGGTCAGATTGGTAACAGTAGGCTTAAATACCAGCGTGAAATTTGCAATTGTGATTTCAGAGCAGGGTGCAAAGCAGAAGCTCAGGAACTATTGTGCAAAAATGGAAATTGAGATTTAAAGTAGGTGAGAAAATGTAAGGCGCTTCCCTCTGGAATTTGAGTTACTGCTGTGTACTTGTGCTTTACTTGTGGCCCCTTCACCGTGGCTGCTATGAAAACCTTCATTCTCCAGCAGGTAAAGTTATGTCCCCTGAACTTGTTCTATGGTAGTACTGTATTTTCATTCACAAAACCAAAAGCTGTTGAATGGTGCTTAATAATTTACTTTCTTCATCCGCTTAGTTTAACAGCATCAGGAATAAGTCTTAATGTTAGAAGAAACGTGCTTGTTCTCATCTCTTAATTTGCAGCTTGGGTGGGGTTGGGATTTTTTGTTTCTTTGTTTCGTTTGCTTTCTGTATTTTACAGTGGTAGTGCTTTGACTTCTGTGGGTATGAATCCAGACCCACTTTTTTTTTTATTCTTCCTAACTTGGTCCTCTCGGGAGAATTTTCCCTACTGAAAGGACTGTAAAGGAGTATTGTGTACTTAAAGAAAAGGCAATTTACTGACTGCAAAGTGAGGAGAGAGCACCTGGGTACTCTTCTGTTCCCTCTTTTCCTATTCTCAGTTATGACACAGGACTTTACACCTTCCCTTCTCTCCTTGTCTCATGGCACAAGGTCCTTACAGCTTTCCCTTCCTGCTTTTTGAAGAGTATATGAACAGTTGTATGTAATCCAGTGGGCAGTGAGACTTACACAACTGTAAAAATCCTACCCTATTTGGCTGTGCAACAGCCTCACTCCCACCTTTACCCCCTGGTGACATGGAGTTAATTTGGAACATCTGGTGCCAACGGGTAAGGTAGTTTGGATGCACACCTCCTTCTCTTCCAAACACTGGTATTGCTGGGGCAGTGTAGCCTGGGTGTGCACTTGCCTCATTTTTCAGTTGCTAACGTAACAGTCATCTCTTCAAGAGCACAATTGTAATATCAACCAGAAATACTGCATTAATTTTTAAAATCAATTTCTGAACTTTGCAGTATTTTTTTTTCCAGGAATGACAATACCACGACTTAGTAGAATTTGGTGGGCACTAGTTTGTTTCTGGAGAATTTTCTCAAACCCAGTCTGCACTGCCTAGTTTTGACTCTTTAGAGTGTGATCTGTCTCCCTCTACAATGTTTAGATGTATCATATCATAAGTTGATAATACAACATCTGCATGAATAGGTTTTGTTGTGGACTTTTCCTAGTTACTCATACTGAATTCATCTGCCTCTCTTTTTTGTTGCTAGTATTATGTGTAATAAAATACTTACCCTTCCCCTGTGAACCTGGTACGGTTTGGTTTTGAATGATTTTTATCCTGCTGCTAAATAATTTTTTTGTTGTGATACAGAATTTCCATGGCAAATTTCAGCTATTCTGGAAGGGAAGTATTCAGAGTTGGTCTTGTTATTACACATTTTAAAATTACCATTTGTATGTTCTTAGTGTTGGTTTTGTTCTCTCCTGGTGATTTCCCATGGTATCTGTTCACAACAATAGACCAAGTGTGAGGTCAAATGCACAGTTTGGATACATACTGATGGGATGGTTACAGCTTGCTTTTTTATGTATTCCACAATGAAAGCAAAAGGCAAATTATCTTTAGCTCTCTTATGGTCTTTCTTTCCGTTAGTTTGAGGCAGTGCAAAGGAGCAACATGAAATCTTCAGGGTAATTTTTAATCAGTGCACTAATCCTATTTTTGTGTAAAGTCTTCTGGAAATCAAACTGAGCCTGATATTCTAAGAATACACGTAATTGAAATCTGTATTTGATTTTAAGACTATTTGTTCAAAAGCAAAGAACATTTTCATTGACAGTGTCAAGTTAAAAATGGGCATGCATGTTCTAGTCAGAAAAAGTAGAATATTTTTAGACTTTCTCAAAATGTGGCTGTGAAACAATCTTTCTGTTTACAGAAATTTTCTCCTTAATATCCTTTTTGTTTTTTTTTTCTGTGTTTCACTAGCTTACTACCAGAGTGTCCAACAGTTCTTATGAGATTTGCTACTCAGCAGAGAAGGATTCAAACTTTTCAAGAATAATATCTTTGTGAATCAAGTAATTAAAAATTCCTATGGAATTGTTGCTTTATGTTTTATTATAGTAGACATTAAGTGCATTTTGTCATCAATTTTGCTGCCTAGCAGGAATAACTACTATTAAAAAAACTAGGGTCTCTAAGAACCATCAAATATCTATCATGGTTTCCCAAACATAGGCAACAAAACATTTTTGCCAGCTTGAGTAATTGATTACCAGTATCGTCAAGGACATGTGCAATGTAAAAGTAGAGAAGGAAAAGTACCTAGAAGTGAGGGATAGTGAGGAGCCCTGTTCCTGCACTTGCTGTCTGTGTGCATCCCTTTCCTTTCCTATGGGAACATTGTGCTGTTTCTTTCCCTTTTTCCTCTCGTTTTTTGAACTCTTTGTTTTGTCTCTTGCCCGTCCGGTTTTAGTTCCTGAAACTAAAGAAGTGGTGAGCCACAAGTACAAGACGCCAATGGTGAGTCAACTGTGATGCCTTCTGGTTGTTCTTTAGAGGACTTACCTTTACATTTTCATGTGGTGAAAAGAATTGCATTGGGATTGCAGGATTTGCAGTGCTAGCACTGCAGCAGAACGCAAGCTGCTCTTTTGTTGTCTTCCATTAACTAAAACCCTCATGAAACTTGGTGATTCTTGTTTCTATGTAACTAGAGGAACTTATGGGTTATGCAGAAAGTGTGGTCTCTTTCATTAAATAGATCAAGCCAAACCAGCTAGCTTGCATCTACAACTTCAACAAATGTGCTATTGAAAGTATTACACTGAAGACAGTGCAGAGCACAGTCCTTAATCCACAGAGCAGGTGGAAAGGGAAACAAATTCCTGGTCTCAAAATGATTGCTAGCTGAGTTCACAAAAAGTTCCCACCTCATCTTGAAGGTGAGCAGTGAAATACAAGAGAATGGTCTAAGTACTGATTCCTACTATATAGGTGAGTTATTGCTGTGTTTTTGAGTTCAGTTCTGTATAAAATTTTTGAATACAGACAGTTGATATTTATACTTAGCACTTTTACATGTATTTCAGTATTCAGGCTTATATATACTTATCAGAAGGAAATAGCTGCCAGTTATTATCATCATAAATGAAATTTTTCAGTTATTTTCTCTGGAATACAGTTGCATACATGTGATAATTGCATGGAAACTGACAGTACTTCAGAAAGAGGGAGAAGAATAGCTTGATGCCAGAAGTGTTTTAGAAATAGCATTCCTAGAATACGTGCAATTGAAGAAGCAAATAGCTGTATCTTTTAACAACCAGCTTAATGAAAATGAATGATAATTTACAGAAGCATTTTAGCTTGTCTTGTAATACAACAAAACATGTATTTGGGCAGTGCTATTAGAAATGTGGTTGGAGTTTGTGGTTGTCCTGTTGAAGCCAGGAGATGGCCCCTTTCAACTCGGGATGTTCTGTATGATTATGCACACTACCTTTACAAAGACAGAAAATATAAGCATCTGTACAGAACAAGAACTTTGAATTTCACTGGAATAGCCAGTATTAGAACTAGATTGTATGCTGAATTTGTATTACCTTAACTGAACTGTGCTGCCAGTCACATGTTAAACAAAGATTTTCTACTAAGTAGTAGTAGACATAATCATTTAAAAACATTATTTGTAAATCTGCTAATGTGTAAGTCTGCACTAAGGTAGTGACAAATTTGCTTTATTGCATTCATATGAAATGTGCACTGCTAAGTGTTGTTTATACACATATATAGACGGATATGATTTAAAATATTAAAATATTCAGTTATTATTCACATGTATTAAAAAAGCAGCTTTTATTAACCTTGAATTCACTAACTTTGTTTAACAAATAAGGATTACCAGACCTTGTAGTTCTGACCATAAAATGATCACAGCTGTGAATAAGGAAGAATCCTACTATCTCACTGAGTCAAGGTATCTCACTGTATCAGAAGTTTAATTTTTCCATCTTTTTAGGTAACATTATCAAGTCCTTCCTAAAGAAAATACATGAAATATTTTTTTCTAAAGTACTGGCTAACTTATTCTTAGTGTGCTTTCCTTAAAAAATATGAGAAATCATACTATCAAGCAACTAATGTTTTTATCCCAAAGGTTTTTTGTTATATGGCTCATCTTCTCTATTGCAGTTAGAAAGTAGTTTAGTACACTTCTTCCAGATTTTGTTTGTAGCCAGAGTGGTCCTTCCATTGAAGAAAGGCGTGCTACAAAATATGCAGTGCACTTTGTAAAATGCTAAATCATCTGAATTTTGTTATCTCCTTTTCAAATTTCTTGTAGGCTCACGAGATCTGCTACTCCGTGCTGTGTCTGTTCTCTTACGTGGCTGCCATTCGTGGAAAAGAGGCAGAAAACAAAAGCAAACCACCTCGACCAGTTTCCAGTTAATCATGATATTGGGAAATACCTATCCTTTGGCACACTGACATGCAGTATTTCCATTTTTACTGCAGTTACTGGAGCTCACTTTCCTGTCTTCTATAAGAACTTGGTTATTTATGTACGACCCTGCAAGTCTTTCCCTATAGAAAAATCTAAGACTTCATTGCTCAGTCTCCTTCTGAATTCACCCTTAGTGGAGTGTTTGTATGAGCTGTTCATTGGACAGTTTTAAGCATCAGCATCCAGCTCTGGTTGGCCTACTCTGGCCATTCCTTGAAATCTTTTTTTTTCTTAAGATGACTAATGTAGCTTCAGTTCAGTTGGTTTTTGTTTCCAGTGGTACTTGTTCCAGACTTACCACTTTACAACTGCAGACGTCTGCTTTCTGGTTCTCTTGTGTGCAGCGGAAGCAGTCCGGTCCTGCATGTTGTTTAAATGTAATGGTTTTTATTGTTTTCCTTCTGTGTTAACTTTTACCCACCAACATGGAGTTCTTGATATATAGTTATTCAAGCCCTTTTGGTAAAGACGATCAATTTAGCTTCTATAGGCTTAAAATATCATGTGACAATTGCAGTTTGATTGTTAAATTGGTCTATCTGTGGAGATGACTGCTTCTGAAGTGGAAAAAGAGAGGAAATGAATATACCATGAAAAACTGACATCCCATAAACTGTATGGACTTTAGATGGGATGGGAGTTTGGATAATGGTTGTAGTGCATGAGCAGTGTAGCTCATAGTTAATTGCAGGGAGCAGAAAATGAGAAAGGAAATGTAAAACTTGGAAACGTTATTGGCAGAAGCACTTGTCAAACCAGTGTAATTCTGGATTTGTAACTGTAGCAACATGTAGAACGTGGTCAGAAGCTCAAAGGATTATTCTGTCTCCAAAATTAAGCTATTGCTTTTTTTCAGTTTCTACTTTTGTATATCAAGGAATCTCTCAAATAATGTGTTAATGTGTAATCGAACTCCCTCGGTTAGTACTATCCATCGTGTTCCTTATTTTAAGTAGACTGAATATGAATGTTTTTTTGCATCCTGTTTCTGTTATGGAACTCTACTGTACTTGTCTGGAAAACTCTTAGGATGCTGGAAGGTGAGTCTGTCTAGAGAAAAAATAATACTTGTGAAATGCCTGGAAAAAATGCTCTTGATGCAAACTGATGTGATGTATGTTTTGACATAGGATTCTGAGTAAATGAACCTGGAAATAACCCCATTTAGGCTTGGTCAGGGATCTACAATTTTGAATGGAGTACACTAGTAATGAGTGAGGAAAATATGTAAATATTATAGTACAACATCTATTTATAGAAACTGTACAGGTGTCTGAGTGTGAAAATAAAATGTCATTCAACCAGTGGCTTGTTTTCATCCTGTGCTTTACCTTTTCTATTCATGGATCTAACTCTGGAATTAGTTGTTATGTACAAAGAACAATATAATACATACATGAAATAATGAAAAAGAGACAAGTATAAGTGGATAATTGCATTTCTTTCCAGATGAAAAATTGAAACTTCTATTTTTGTTAACGTTTTCTTCCAGTATAACATCCATATAATTTATATTTAAGAAAAAAGTGAAAGGTGTGAATGAGCAAAATGCACGTCTGATTTATTTTTTGTGCACATGCAAATAGAAGAAGCAACGTAAGATTTTTCATCTTAGTCATAATATGAAAGCAATACTGAAATTAACAATCCCTAAACTTAGTGTGTTTTGTATTTTATTTTCTTTATTTTGAGTCTGTAAGCTTTCTGACAGCAATACTGAAATCTGTACAAATGTAGTATTCTTGATATTATTGTATTAAAAGTGAAATTCTGTCAGTGGAGACTGAAATCTCTTGAGACTACATAGGTGTTCCACTTAGTGCAGTGCTTGTCCCATTTTGGTACACTATTAATTTTTAAATTATAAATATTATGTTAGGAGGCTTATTAATGTACTCACATCACTTATCTTAAAATTATGAAGGGATGATTAAGGTTTTAAATAGTAATTAAAGGCACAGCATCATTTGTCACCCACAGCTCCCTCTTTTTCTTAGTGTTTTTGCAGCGGTGTTTTTGTGTGGTTGATTTGAAGAACAAAGTTTTAGTGCTGTACGGTACAGGCTGCTGAAATCTTCAGTCCCAAATAAGTCACTAAATAGCCTTGTAATAAACATGCCCCCCTGTTCCTTTCCACAGAATGTTTGTTAAAGAACAGTTCAGGCAAAGTAGTTATTTGCAGGTGTTGCTCTTCCAGGACAACTAAGAACCGGTAGCAGACTCTGCAGATGGACTGGCACAGAGGTTCTGCTCCAATTGTGGTTTCAAAACTGAAGAAATTCTTGAAATGTACAAAATCTTTCTTATACTTGGCAATGTGTACTTGTACTTGGCAGGTGTTCTGGTAAATGTGAGAATGTAGCACGATCATCTGAAAGAAGGGCTGTGTTTCTGCTACTAAATACTCATTGACATTCTCAGAAGATCAAATACAGATCTGGAGGTCAGATTTAAAATTGATCTAAGAGAATAAGTCTCTGAGAACGAGGTGTTCTGTCCTTTCCACTTTAGCTTCATCACTCCTAAGTGTTGAAAGGTATGTAAACTTTGGAGGGAAAAAATGACAGCAATTTGCATGTATTTTGACATGTCCTACTTCTTTTGATCTTTAGGTAAGAATTTCCTAGCAGTAACAAGAACCTTCCAAAACCAAATGGAAGACTAATCGAAAATAATTTACGATAACAAATAGTGTAAGAATACTTGTAGAACAAAATAGCTAATCCTACCAGTCTTACCACTAGGAGGAGCCAGTGTCTTAGTGTTAAATTATTGTAAGATAAAACCTGTATTTTATTTATTTATTTATTTATTTTTAACACTTGTGGTATTTCCAAGGCACATAGACATAGTGAACCCAGTAAGCAAAGTTTTTGTGAAAGACAGCATCTTCTAGCTCCTAAAGATGTGGGAATTAGGAGTAAGAAGCAGCCTCTTTAAGCAATGGATCTTGCCAAACAGGGCAAAGCCAAAGAGCTTTTTTCTTCCAGAATTCACAGTTCAGCCAGTTTTGTTTCTTGCAAGGACAATACATTTCCAAACAACTGAGTGGTGTTACTTTGCTTTTGCTAGCTGCAGTGGCTTTTTGTACAGTTCTACTTTGTAGCTCTCTTTTAAGATGTCCAGAGTCAGCAATATCTTGGAGTTCCTGCAGCTGTTTCCGGTATGGCTCTTCAATAAAACAGTAGAAAAAAAACATGCCAGTTCTTTAAACAATATTGATATATGTCCCCTCTTTCCAGCTCTGTGAAGGTTTAAAGCTTCATGTTGGTGACTGGAGTTTGAGTGCAGGTGACTACAGCAGAGATGATTTCAGGCAGATTCTGTGCTCAGGTACAATAAGATCAGCTCAACAGTTACACCAAGGTTAATATAATTGTGGCCGAATTTCTGTTTAGGGGTGCTTAGTATAATCTTAATTTCAAAGTTAACTTTCTGTTTATATGTGTACAAAGCATCTGGGACATAGCAGCAGTTCCAGCACTGACTAATTTTGTTTTAAAACATCAGTCCTACAAAGAAAGAACCATACATGCAGCAGCCAAAGGCAAACAGTGCTGCTTCTATTTACAACAGTTACTATAGTGATAAACATGGTTTAGGAACCTACATAGAAATAGAAATCCCCTTCTTCCAAAATAGATATACACAAAAAGGAACAAACGGTGGCAGAAAAAAACCACCATGTAAAACTTTAAACAGTTGTTTCCTTCAAGTAGATGAAAATTTCAATTCCTTTTCTTCCATTTCTTTTTTTTTTTTTTTTTTTTTTGCCTTTTCACTATCCCTCAGTAACACCATTGAAAGTGCCTGTCTTTAGTCTCAGTGTACTGGGTGTTGAGCAGTGTCTCTCCTTTTACTTCCAGTTTCCCTGCTTGGATTCCTTACCATTTCCCTACACTTTGTTGGCCTAGACTCAGCCAGCCAGTCTCAGTTCTGTACCTTATCAGTTTCTCATCAGATGTCTCTCAGTTTCCCTTATCATTATTCATAGGTTCTTATCTCTCCTACCATCATTGTGTAAATTATATTTCAGCTTCTGCTCAAGCAGTCCAGGCTGTACTCTTTGCCAATCTCTTGCTCACCTGGCTTCTACCCAATTTCCAGTCAGTCTTTTTCCTCTCTCTGCCTCTTATCAAGCTCTGTCACCCTCTTTCATCTTCTTTAATCCCTCAGCCTCTTATTTCTTTTGCACTTTAAATAAAACTATTCTGGGTGGAATGCTAAAGAGTGCCATTGAGGGAACAGGAAAAAATACCCAGTATTAGTTCTGCTGATCGGTGCTGGCTCCCAGCAACATCTCTTCCTTGCTCTCCTTGTTGGAAACAGTTCAGCCATTTCATCTGACATTAGAAAATGTGTCTAAAACAGGCTTGTAACCTAAAAATAATGTCTAAATTGTTAGCATTTTTCTGTACTGAAGAGGGAGAGAGAAAAATATAATGTATTCTAAACGTGTAGTAGTTAATCCCTCACTGCTGTAAGCAGGGCTAAGAAGTAGAAATGATGAAAATCTACTATACTTGCAACCTAACTGGAGGCTATGTTACTTTCATCCACATCCTCAGTTCATGTATTTGAGTCCCACTATCTAAATGTGTCAGCAAAACAGTGAAAATCATGTGATATTCCTAATAACTTGTTTTACAAACCATAACAAATATAAACTCAGGTGATTTTCCATGGTGAAGGAAAAAGCGGGCACACCACTTATTTTTTTTTCCCAAGTTTTATTCCATCATCAGCAGGTTATTCTGTATGTATCGAAGTAAGCCTCTTTGAAATGTGGTTATAGCTAGTTGGATGGTTATCTGTGGTTTTAGGCCTTCTTGTTGTCAACACTTCTGACTGTCACAGAAAGCAGGTGTTTGTTTTTCTATTTCAGGACCTCACGAATGAAGCTATTTTTATCTGTTTCTTTCAAACTTTCACCAGTTCAACCTGTTCTAAGATGCTTAAGCAGACTGCTATATGGACCCTCTCAGAGACATAGGAGGGATATCTCAGTGACAGCTTTTGTTGCCCTAATATAGAGGTTTGTGTTTGGGAAGCACTTGAAAGGTATCAGTGGGCTATTTTTAATCTCAGCAGACTGTTCTTGATAAAATCATTTGTAAGGAGACAGGAATGGCTTTATTTCTAAACATGCTCTGAGACACGATAGTGCCAAACTTCTAAACACATGTAAGGATTTTAATTTAAAGACATTCTGTGATAAAGGAAATATAAATGACTTCTATACTTTCCCAAAACACCTTTTCCCTTATTGATCTCACTTGAGTGACCATTGAAAGATGAAGTTAAGGAGGAATTGCCATTAATTTGTTATTTTCTTATCTTTGTATATCCATTCTACTCAGTTACAGGTCTTTCAAGGAACAGCTAGCACAAGAATACTTTCTAAGAAAGAATGATTCCTGCAGGTGAGGTATACAGAGGCTGTCTTAGAAATCTGCCTTAACCTGCATAGAAAAGCTTGTTACAGTAGCGTGGGAAATTCCTGACCTCTCGCTGTCAGTGAGTCAAGTTCAATTTTTATATGTCGTTTGATATAATAAGCTTTGACAAATTTGAAAAAGTTACTAAAAATTTCTGTTGCCTTTTGTAGAAGAGCAGCATAAAATACCAAGCAGGCTGGCAGCAGTGTCGTGGGTTTTCTTTTTAATTGATTGGAAACAAAAGTGCCCAGGTGCTAATGGGCTGACTGCTGCTCTTCCCCCTGCCAGGTGCTTCTAATGAACGTGTATCTCCCCTGGGAATAGAGGGATGAAATCATGCTGGTTCAGGCACTTTATACCATTTTGAGTGTTCTGATGGGATGGGATGGAATCCATCAATCTTTACATTAATGCTATACGCTCAAATTGCAGTGAGGTTTCTGCAAACCTGGCAGCGGGTGCTCAGACCAAGAGGGGCTTCCTAGAAACTTCCATTCAAATTGATTTAAAACAGCTGTGCGAAGGGAAAATGTGAAAAGTGAGGTGCGTCTGTGCAGCAGCTCGTGCTCGTGCTGCCGGGTACGGCCAAAGCCGCGCTGCCTCCCGACACAAAGCAACGCCGGGGCCATATTCCCGCGGCTCGAGGCGGGCGGCACGCGGCGCTGCTGGGCGGGAAGCGCTGAGGTGATGCTCTGGGACTCAACCGTTGCACCTCCGCTACCCAGAGGTCGGGCGCTGGCATCGAAGGAGGACGGATAAATAAATAAATAAAATAAGCATGCGTATCCCCACCACGAAGTATAAGCCTGCGAGCGACCTGAAAGAGGAGCTCCGTTTTGTACCTTTTAAGTGCGATCCGGGTCGTGCTTTGTAACGCCAGAGAAATTAGTAAGACAATAGTTGGTGTTTGCATGCAAGAGCCTTTCCTTCGTTCCTGACAGGTTCGCTGCGTTTTTCTGGTGCACTTGAAGGAGGGATGATTTTGTTAGGTGTGGTACACCTTGGCTTTTGATTTTTAGTATTTTTTTCCTCCTGGATTTCCTATTCTATTGTTTCCTCTTATTCTCTCTTTTTTTTCCTTTTTTATTGTATTATTTTTTCAAATCTTGTTCTTTTTATTGTATTTACAAACTGCTGTTCAGCTGTTAACTCCTTTTGCTTTTATTTTTTCTCTTGCAGATAACGATGAAGCTTCACATTGTGAGGCAAACTCAAGTAGCTAAAGAGAATAAAGACTGCTGGTAAGGTTTGCTTGCCTTTAACAGTTCAATTCTGTGATTTCTTTAGGAGGATTACTGAGCAAAATTTCTCTTTACTAGGATCGAACAGATCCTTATCAGTTTTAAATGCAACATTTCGATTGCAATGGTCAGTAGATTTATTTTATTGTCTTGCCTTTGTTAATAATGCTTTCACAGTTGATCTTACCTTGTCTTTGCAAAAAAAGAAAATAATAATAGTAATATTAATAGTACTTCACAACTGCAACATACAAATGCTTGCTACAACATTTGGAAACCATAAGCCTGCCTGATTTTGTAGTAGAGTAGGTCCCACACAGGAAAAGATAAGTTAAAAACCATCATTTGTCAAATTGGTTTTCAGGCATGTTGGGGAAGCTGAGATGCTTTGTTGTCCTTAGGCA
Organism: Odontophorus gujanensis; assembly: GCA_013399175.1. Taxonomy (NCBI): domain Eukaryota; kingdom Metazoa; phylum Chordata; class Aves; order Galliformes; family Odontophoridae; genus Odontophorus; species Odontophorus gujanensis. The sequence goes on from VXAB01012425.1 coordinate 235,651, forward strand.
GCTATGTTTGGGAGAAGCTGATTAGTTTTAATTAAATAGGGATGAACATAATGTATGGATTAATTAACAATCAGTTAACTGTGTGCTCAAAGTCACCATCCGAAATGGCAAAGGTAAATTGTGATACTAAGTTGTTGGAAAACAGCAATAAACACATATAAATTTCTAAGTATCTTTCTAGAACTTGTATTTGAAAGTTCTGATCTTGTGGAAGCAGCTTGCCTTGTTTCCTCTCGTCAGTGTGTGAGCAGTGCTTTGCCTTTTGAATTTAGGATTCATGTTTTCAGAAAGTTACTGGAGTGTGCTTTTTTTTTTTATTTTGTAACTTCATTTGCGTTTATGCGTATGTATCTATGTATGTGGTGGAATTTTGGACTTGAAGACCATTTGAGCAACATTTCATGAAAAATATGATTTTTTAACATTTAATACAGTGTACTTCTTTTCACAGCTGATTGGGGAAATACATGCTCACTTCTGGAAGTTTTGCTCTTCCCAAAAACACTTTGCTTGTGTTGAGTTACTAAAAATCAAATGGAAAATGCCATTTTCTTAGTTACTTTTGGTTTATTTTTGTACTCTTTCAGTACTGTACCCTGTTACAGCGTGAAATCTGTTCTCTTCATGAAACACCATTCTGATAGTAGAATATATTTGTTATAGCACCTGTTTCTTTTTAGGATAAACTGTCCTTTGTAATTCAAGCTCTTGCAATTCAGTCTCTACTTTTCCATAGCTATTGTCCCACAGATGCTGGGTTCATTCTGTAAATCCACCTGGCATTCTAGCAGTAGGTAATAAAATAATATGTAATGTAGAACATCTCTGACTTCTACATATTACACATGCCTTTCTTTTAAAATAATAGTGTTGCTTGGAAGAAGAAAGTACAAAACAGTGTAAACTTATTTGCGTGTTTTCCATAGCTTTTATTTGTTTAGTAATGGCAGTGCATTGCAGACAAATGTTGATGCTGGTGTTCAAGGTCGGTCCTTGTTCTGATACTGTAATAAAATAACCAAAGTACACATCTCGTTACATAAGTGTTTTAATAATGAAGATACAATTGCTTGTTTAGTGCAACTAATGTGCTGTGTCAGACAGACTTTACCTTCTCAACTGACGTGTTGGAGGTAGGGGAATTGTGTTTAGTTTTTTCTGTTGATTCTTTAAAGCACAGTGTTTCCTGGATTAAATTCACTTCCTGCTTTCTCTTTTATTGTGATTTTGTGAAAAAATACTTTCCAGCCAGAAACCAATGCAGGTCCAGAAATCCCCAACCCTCAAATCATATTCAAACTAGTAGGTGAGAAACCAAAAACGCTACAATTTCCCTTGATGAGACGTAATTATCTCCAAGAATATACATACCATTCATAGACTTTCAAAAGCCTTCAACAATATTGGATGATAGTAAATCTACTGCATTTATTAAAGCTTTTTGTTTTGGTATTTTAAAGTGCAAATAATATTTCTTTGAGTCTTTTGTTGTTTCATGTGATGCATAGCATTTTCTCTGTAGGTGAAGGTGATGTCTATGGCTGACTGCAGAAACATCTAATAACTGAAAGTCTATGTGGGTGTCTTTTCAAAAAGTAGATAAACAGTAATGAGTAATTAACAAATAAGTCACTTTCTATATGAAACAGCAGTACCCTAATCCATAGATTCTCAAACAGTGTGTTTCATACATGCTTCTACAAATACATGCTCAAGAGCGTGGGATTGGGTATTTCAAGCCTTGGCAGCAAAAGCATAAGGACTGGAAGTTACTTTCTGCTGTGCAGACATCAATATAATGAAGGGTGATTCAATAGTAAAAATGATTTGTTTGTATGAGTGCTGCTTCAAAAGTAATGCTTCCCATTTTATGATATCCCATGACACTGGGGAAGATGTTGGTAGTTTGGCAGTAAAGATTGAACCTTCCCACCAATATTCCATTATGTGCTGTTGCCATGTGACAGATGGCAGCAGAGGGGTAGCCTGATAAAATGGCGTCTGACATGGAAGTGGGTATGAAGCATAGGTATGCCATTGAATTCCTTCATGCAAAGAAAATGGCGCCCATTGACATTCATCACTGCTTGCCAAACAGTTATGGAGACCAAATGGTTGATGTGAGCACAGTGAGGTGGTGAGTGGTGCATTTCAGCAGTGGCATCAGTGACAGTAGGTCATCTCTTCTGATGTGGATTGTTATGAGTGCAGCATGCAGGCTCTTGTTTGTCTCTGGTGAAAATGCTTAGCTAATGGTTGTGGCTATGTTGAAAAACAGTGTTCTGTAGCTGCAATTTTTTTTCTATCCAATAATGTTATTGTGCTCTTGTGTCTGTTGTAGTTTCCATTGAAATAAATAGGAGGCATTACTTTTAGAGCAGTCTATGTTTTAAATGACTTTTAACATGAGCAGGACTCCTAAGTGTAAGTGAAATTATCCTTCATTAATTTCTTCATTTTTCGTCTCTTCAAATTCCATCCAAGGCTGAGACAGAAAATGGGGAGAGGTATTTAGTGTCAAATACATTAGTTGACTGTATATTACATCAGTTTCATTTTTGAAATGTCTAGAAGCAGCATAATTTTAACAACATTTGGTTAAATTAATGCACACAAGTTATTGATGACCATTTTCTTCATGTTACTATATCCCAAATGGTCTCATAGAGGAGGGGCTTGTAGTGAGTTAAGGGAAAAATCAACAAAGTGCTCCATTAGTCTTACAGGTTTCTACACTGTGCACAGTGTAGTGAAAGTTGGGACCTGTGAAATGTTGACTAAGAAAACCCAAACTGTCTTGCAAGACTGTGATCACATGATAATTACAAATCAGAACATGCACATACCCCCAGATTACCAAAATTCCATTACACATAAAAGATTGTTTAATCTTGTATATAACCAAGTACCCATTGTTCCTTTATCCAACTGAACTATTTTGAATCATACCTTTGTTTGTGAAAAAATTGAGATTCAGTCTTACTGAGGTACTGGAAAATGAAAAAAAAAAAAAAAAAAAANAAAAAAAAAAAAAAAAAAAAAAAAAAGTAAGATATTATTAGGAAGCTAATTTTAAATTGAGACCTGTTGCTGAAGCAGAACCATGGAATCTTTGTCATAGTAGTTTTTATCTGTGGTAGTTTTAAGGAGATATTAATGTTCCTAAAGCAGACTTTGAAAGATGCTGAAAAGTTCTGCGTCATTTCCACAGTATGCACCAAATGTATGTGATGTAACTGTTGAACAGAATGTAGTGTGTGCAGCACTTTCATTAAGATGCATATGTCAGCTAGACTTCTCAGAGTTTTCTTAGACTGAGTTCAGCAGTGCTGCATTGCTGTCTTCCAGGTCTCACATGAGCATTGCAGACCCTACACCACTGGGTGTGTGAGCTTACATCCCTAACTCTGCCCTGAGTGAAAGACTAAGCTGTTTAAAAATATGTATAGGAAGATATAGAAGGGAAATAGCTATTGGCTTGCTGTGCTGAAGGCAGATCTCTGCCAATGTCTGTTAATACAGGTCTCTTTGGCAGCTTGCTCTGATGAGCATTCAGAGTGGTGCTACATAGGTTCATATTGTCAAACAGACATGTTATTGGTGGCTTTGCTGAAAATATTTAGTTGATATTCCTTACTGTGGTACTAAACAAATTCTCAATGTCTGCCTGGAAATTGTTTTCAGTGTATCTTATACTACTGTTACATACATGTAGCAGCTCATAACTTTGGAGTCATAGCACGGAATTTCAAATATTCATTGCAGAATATAGCTCACTGGATTAAAACTTTATCAACAAATACTGTGTTGTAATTCTGTAGTTCCTGTGCTGACTACTTTAGAAAAAACAACTCAGAAATGTGTTATATATCTTAAGCCCTGTGTTGCCTAGCAAGTAATTTAAATATATTGTGACAGTTTAGCCTGAAAAACACCATATTGCTTTTGTATATAATTACAAATGTAAATTAAATTAGATAATGCTAGACAATTGTAGTGGAAATGCTAAGTCGGCCTGAACTGGTGATTGAGCACCTGGTGGGAAGGCACGGCCAACCCAGGGGAGCTCAGCTGCGTGCCATGTACCTGAGTGATTGGAAGGGGTGGAGACAGGATCCATGCCTTCCCAGACCTCAGTTAAAGGTTGACAGTGGAGGCAAGAGGATCTTGTTGAGACCTGTGCCTACTGGAAGTCTTTTGAAGGTAAGCAGCTTCTTTCCTTTATTTCTTTGCCCACAGCTGTTGTGTTTGAGCATAACCTCACTTGCTGCAGGCTAAGACTTTGCTACTATGATGTCATTGCTTCACTTTCCTTCCTCTTCCAGTGTTACTGTAATGTGTGTGGTTTTTTTTTTTTTAAGGTACCTGTTATTGCTGGTTTTTCACTGCAAGGTTAATGTTATCTGTAATATTAAATCTGATTACCTCTGACGTCCAGTCTGCACTCTATTTCAGCTTCACCACACTCATTAACAGCTTTACAGGTGTAAAAGCCACCATCAAAAGGTGTGGGTTTCCGAATTTCCAAGGTTAACACGCCCTGTTTACTGAACATGCGGTATTTGGCATCCCCAGACAGATCCACTTTGTTTTTGTACCAGAATATCTTTGGCTGAGAAACACAAAAGAAGAATTTTTAAAAAGGAGGCAGAAAAGAAAACTCATGTACCTCATCAAAACTGATGCTGATCTAACAGCATCAGTTTAGCTGTCGAAAGTATGCACTGTGAGGGCTGTGTAACATTAACTGTTTTTCAGGAATCCTCTCATTCTGAGTACAAACTCATGAAACTAATAATTCAAGCGTTAAGAATTTTCTCTAACTTTCAAATATAATGTAGAACACGTAGCTCTGTACCACAAATTAGTGCAATTTCTTAACAACCCTGCACTGGCTACACATCCGTTCCTTCAGGGATTATTTCATTGTGCGTATGAAAATATATTTCAGTGCTTCAGGTAGTTTACAAAAAGTTAATTAAACTGCACGGATTATCAGAGCAGAATTACAGAATGTGGCCAATATGGGGTGATTTGTTTGGAGCTGGGAAAATATTTTTCCAGATCATTTAACACATCTTTAGCAAATTTTCAAAGTCATGTTCCTGCTCAGCTGGTTGGCTCTGTAGCAATTCAAGTCCTTGTGTTTTGATTCCAGTGTCTTTTATAAGTGAAATTTTAAAAATGAGAAATGTACATAGGGCAAACTGTTCTCACTAGTTTGTATAGTGAAGAAATAGACTTTAAGTACTTGATAACTTCCAGTTTTTTGGAGTGGGAAATCTCGTATTGGCATCAGCTACTCTGAAAGATTCCTGTTGCTGGGTTTTATATTAGGTATAGAGAGGTTTTTTTGGTTTGGTTAATTTGGGCAGTGCAAGTTCAGAAATGTATCTGGAAAGGCTGCTTCTAGAGTATGAGGTATACTGAAGGAGTAGGAGTTTGTGTCTTTTAGGCTGATGTGAAAGGAGGAGCTAGCAGGCAGGTTTAAGAGCCTCAGTCTAATGTATTGAACAGCTGTAAAATAGGAAGTGCTAAAATGTTACACAATGAAGTGATATAGAAATTTGAAAGGGTCAAATCCCTAGGAGGGAGTACACTGCTAACACTATAATTGCATCATGAATGTAGCCTGAGGCAGCTACTGGGGGATGGATTTTGACTGCTCTTGTTTCTTCTATGCTGTTCTTGTTATTTTGCGGCTGCTTATGTGACTGTGCTTCCTGAGTTAATTTACACAACCAGTGATCTTACATGATTTGCTTTATAGCTACCAAATCCTTGTGCTAACCTGAGAAATGGAGAGGAGATGTAAATTAGCAGCCAGAAGGGGGAAAGAAAGGGGTACATTTTTTATTTAAATTTGTGACGAGATTGTGTCATGATGTGGTAAATTCCTTCACTGTAGTCGAAAAGTCTATTTCCCATTTTTGAGAAAACTTAAATATCTCCTAACTGATACTGTTTTTACTTCTTGTTCCTGATTCTAGCAGAAAAATGCATCTTTTTGTTCTCTCTGAAGTGACTTTAACAAATATATTTAGAGTGAGAATATATTCTTGTGAGATTTAAAACAAAAACAAAACCTTTCAAATGGCAAGCTTAAGCTTCTTGTCTTTCTTTGCCCATCCCTCTGTCTCCCTTGCTGTATTGTCTACCTACGTTTACTCCATTCTACCTGTGTTGCCCTTTGTAGATTACTGTGTGTATAACTGCACAAACATTATCTCTAGGTGGTGATAATTCATGATGTGTACTTTTCCATAATATAGTTATTTTAATTATACTGAACTGGCATGAATTCCGAGGCAACATTTTGACTTGTGACTATGTCAATGACAATTGATAAATTTTGTACCTTAGGGATTCCTCTCACAGCACAGCTGAGCGTAGTGTTGTATCCTGCAATCACAGACCGATTTACTAAAGGGTGAGTGAATTTAGGAGGTTCAGAGAAGTCATGTTCTTTGTAACTAGGCGGCTTGTAAGTGGTGCCTGCAATTCAAAGGAACAAAATAGAAATAACTGTTTTCAGTTCTGGTGGGCTGTGCACAACTTAACTGCCGTATTATTTTACCTATGTGACATTAATGATGCAGCAAATTTTAATATTCAGTTTACTTGAAAACAATACTTTGGTAGAAAGATTCTCACAATAATTGTATTTCTTATGTTAAAAATGTGACAACCATATCTGCATGTTCATCACAGAAATCTTCCATTTTTAACCCTAGAATATAAATATAAACCCACCCTTGTATTATTTTCTGAATAGCAGTATAGTTTAGAAAGTGTCTGATTAAGTATTTTTGAATAAATGTTCAGTTTTACAGAGGTTGACCTAGATAAAGTCTGTTGATCCAAAATACATTACAAGTGCTAGTTACTAAGTAATAAAAATACCTCTGGTGGTCCATTTAGTAGTATGTTTTTCATTTGCAAATGTATTATTTCTGGTATTTAGCAGCATTTGTAATGTTTGCTTTTAAAAGTAAATGTTACCTGTTTTTTGGATATAAGCAGGATTTTTGGTAGTTGCAGCAGTTTCACTCAATCCACACAAATTTTCACTGAAGACTCGAAAAAAATACTCATTTCCCATAATCAGGTCTGATACTACGCAGTTTGTACGACGATAGTGGTCATAAACAGTATACCATTCCTGAAACAAGACTGCACTATTTAGAAAGATACTCGTAAGAGGTCAGACATGGATGGTATGGAGAGGTCATTTTTACTACAAGGAAAAGACAGGTATTTAACAGTAGCTTGGGAAATAAATATTTATGTTCTTTCCTGTGAAGATCAGCTGATCTGCTCTTGTATTTTCTGGCTGATGTAGTAATTGTATGAGTATCTGCACCTTGGAAAAACTACAACAGCAACAACAAAACCTTCTTTACATTGTAGCCCCACTTATATCTGGGAGTCGGATGAGAACTCGTCTATTTGATGAGGTCTTTCTTGAGAGAGGCATTTCCCAGTCTGACTGACAAAGCCATTTGTCCCAGTTTGTTCCTTAAGATGCCTCCCTCCTCTTCAGTTTATCTCTGTATTTGTCAAAAATGTAATTCAAAACTCTTTCACAGTATGTGTTCAGTCACTGCCTGTGCAAATCTCTCTTTTTCACTTAGTGTTTTGGTTCCTTTTAGATTCTATTATTGTTCATCTGTCTTTGACCTGCCATAGGACACCTTGGACATACAACTGAGGGTCAGCAGTTTAGCTCTTTTCATTAAGTGTCTGTGTTCCCAAGCAAGTAGTTGTTTAAGTTCCTTAGAAATGCAAGGACTTCAGTGCAGCTTCTTACCATCGTCTTTTTGTCTGCTTTCTGGACTGTGTAGCCTGAGATCTGTGCATTGCCATCATCTTGTGGAGGTGTCCACTCCAGGGCAACGTTAAATCCCCAGACATCTGCCAGCTTTATATTCTGAGGAGGGCCAGGCTTATCTGCAGTGAAGACATGAAAAAAACCTTAGCTTCTGCTTCAAGAGCTCAAAGTACTGTAATTTCCTCCCATGCAGAGTAAAAATAGGGCTTGATAGCGATCTATAATTGTTCCACATCAGTGCACTTCATTTATGTGAGGTTGAAACTGTAAACAGGGAAGTTGGGAAATTTTCAAATGCCCTTTTAATTCTTTTCTGGGATGCCTGGAGCCTACTGAAATATATAGGCAACACAATAGATATTGGCAAGATAAACTCTTCCTTAAAATTGAGTAAGAATTTTGTGATATTTGGATGAGTGTGATTGCTTTCTTAACTACTGTTTTATTGTGTGCTTTTTAAATTCAGTACAGTTTGTCAGTCATTTAGTTACAGTGAGAGTAACAATAACAATGTGTCTTCCTGATCACTAAGGAAGACCAACCATTTGGGACTGGGCAACTTGTTTGTGATGTTTGATGGGAAAATATATTTTGGATAGCTTTAAAAAGGAACGGGACTACAGTTCATTTGAAGAAACAAAACTGCAAGCCTCGTGTCTTGCCCAACTTTTAAATGATGTTTTCTGAGCCATCACAGCCAGATGAATGGCCTTAAAATCCTTAGATGTCACCAACTGGTGTTTCAGAGTTGGTCGTGACATTTAAGGGCAATGAACAGATGTCCTTTTTGAAAGAGGATACTCTGCTGCTGTTAACTATAAATTGTAGTTCATTTACTGTACAAGATAACCTAATGAGAAATGACAGAATGGCTGTGCAGGGTAGCCTTTTCCCTGTGTAGTGGAAATAAGTCACAACTTGAAATGGTGATAGTCAGCCTGGTGGAAAGGCAGGACCAACCTGGGAGAGCTCAGCTGCATGTGATGTACCTGAGTGACTGGAAGAAGTGGAGACCAGATCCACCCCTTCCCAGACTTCATTTATGTTATCTGAGAGGAGAGGGATTAAAGAATCACGAGCAGTGCGGAAAAGGTAAATAAACGATTATTCATCATCCTTCTGTTTAGAAAACAGTATGAATGTCAAACAAGGGTCTTGGAAGAGGGACTCAAACTGAACCAAATAAATGGTTGTACATGCATTTTAAATTGTGAAATTCCTTAAAAAAAGAATGTTTGGATTCTGAAGCTTGATCAAGATTCAAAAATTGACTGGACAAAATATAAGAAAATATCTCTAATTGGACACGCAGGTAATCCCCCTCATTCAGAAAGTCTCTAGGACATGTGCAATTCCAACCTGGGAAAGTTCTGAAAACCTAAGTGACGTGCTACTCCTACTCTGTGCTTTGTATTGGTCATCTGCTATCAGCCATTGGTAGAAAAGGGATTTTCTAACCGACTGTGGTAGCTGTGTCTCTGGATTGCTTTGTGATGTGTTTTGTTTTTGATGTTGTCAGGTTCTTACCTATGATTTGGATTGTTATTGTAACGGCATCAGTCATATTTTCTATTTGAAGAGTGACTTCATATGCTCCTGAGTGATGAAGTTCTGCCTTTCTAATGAAAAGGATTGTGTCTGTGTTGCTGTTCCGAATTCCCACGTCTTTGGAGTCTAGAGTTTGACCATCTTTCATCCAACTTATTTTGGGTCTAGGTTTACCCTGAAGAGAAAAAATGATTTTTTTTAGACTATAATAGGTTTTTATTTTCCCTTTTCTGGTTTATCTTCTTCTTCTTTTTTTTTAATAGTGCTCTGTAAGTCTAGAAACCGTAACTTAATATTCAAAGCTGCAAGAGTAGAGTTTCTAAATGCTTTCCGAAAAAAATAAAAAATGCTTGTGCTGGTCTTGTACTATTTTGCAGGCACCTGTGAAGCCAACAGTTGATCAGTCTAACCTCGATTATTGTTAAGCAATAGAAAATTTTAATGGTTGAGGAGTTTATTAGCTGTTTGTTCCTATCCTCCCACTTCCTTAAAACATTAATTATCTATCCCCAGGCATTTTCACTGTATTTCAAATTGTTGTTAAAATTTTATAATCTTGGAGTGTGAAACTTACTGTATAACTGTTCCTGCGTAGCAAATATTGTTTTTCTGACTGTCAGCCTAGACGAATAGTGTTGCCACATCTCAGTGTTGAAGGATGATGTGCATTCAGTGAGCTATGGTTTTTATTACTGTACTCTACCATTTCTGGGAAAACTGGTAGATAATAGGTCTGGAGAAGTTTTGAGTGATACTTCTACAGTATGTTTCCACAACAAAAATTCCAAGAAAAAAGATGTGGGCCGTATCATTTTTATTAACTGTATTTGTAGTCAATCTAGCAGGAAATGTGTTTTTAAGTTTTTGTCAAATTAGCATGGTGAAACAGTAGTGAAGCACAGGGCTCCAAATACCAGAAGTAGATCAGATGGCTGGGGAGAGAGAAAGTAAGACTGTATAAATCAGGAATTAGATCAGCTTAGGCTGCCCTGGAACTGAAGCCCAGGGCACTAAAGTTAGGACATGTGTTGCTCTCTGCCTCCAGGAAGGCTCTTCAATCCGCTATCTGGAATGTAGTTTCTAAGACTGTATCTTAGGCTACCAAGGGAGTTTATGATAGTCAGAATTTTGGTTTAGATACCAAATGCAGACAGAATGAAAATAAATATTTGTGCCTTGATGTACCTTTATTTTGGGTTTGCCTGCTACTTGCTCCTAAAGTCTATGTATTGAATTTTTCAGAAATATTAGAAAGAAATAATACTTTTACAATAGACAAGCAAATATCTGTCAGAAATTACACTTAAAAGGCTTCTAAACAACCTAAACATCATTTCTCTGATTTTTATATCATTTGATGTTGTATCATAATTGATATTACATTCAGGGTTAATGATAAACCTTGAATGAGCAATGGTTTTGGATTTTCCTTTTTCCACAGTTGGTAACTTGTTTTCATAGTATTTTCCGTCAAGGAATATAGTCACATTTGGCCTATAGCTCTGAAATATTAGACGTAAGGTTATTTTGTTGAGTTCTAGTATACCTTCACCTTGTCTGTTTTCTTAGAACACTCTTATAAAATACTAATAGGGAAAGAGATGGCTTCTCTCCTTCAGCTGGAGGCTGTAGTAGAATTTTCTGAACAAGGCAAAGAAAAAGTCTGTGCGCGTGTTTTTTTTTTCCTAGAAATACCTGACTGTTTGTGAACCTGTCAAGTTGTTTATTGTAGGGAAAAGTTTCTCCTTGTACAGAAGAAAAAAGCTTTTCTTTAAGGTTTTGTCTGTTTGAATTTCTGATTTGTCAAGACAAATACTTTGCTATTTTTTTTGACTGGTTACAAGATTGGGTAGTTTCTTGATTAAGTTGAACACAGAAACTGTCCCTAAATATCTTGATAAAAATGGTTACAAGAAATTGTAAGATGTGGGTTCCTTTTTCACTGCCTGATTTGAAGAGATATCTCAACTATAAATTAAGCTTTTCAACGCCTGCTGTTCTAGTGTGGTTGACCAGCTGCTTTTGCTGTAGGTCTTCTCAGTGGTAACTGAAGATTACAAGTGTTCGCAGTGTTGGTTTTCATATAGCCTTGTATTTATAGGCTGTGAAAAACATAAACAAATAGAAAGCACGTTCCTAATACTTATCTCAGAGGGTTGTGTTTCTGTAATGTGTTATAGGTAATCTGAGATTGAACAGTGAGTGACAAAGGAGATAAATAGCACACCAGGGAGAGTAGCTTTGGAGGGGGTCTACACATAGGGAAGAAAAAATTTAAGTGCTTTTACATGTTTATATTTGCATATACAGGATTGACAAGGAGAATACTGAGTCATACCGTGAGTCTTACACTCTAGTAACATGTGATACACCTTCAGTCATTTGCCCATGTAGCTGAGTTTAATATAAGAATATACTGACTCCTTTCAACAAAAATCCCACCTGCCTTAGGCAGGACATAGATTAGTAATAATATCGTACTTGTGTTTTCTTCTGTACATTTTTATCAAAAGTTTTGAATAGAATTGTGATGAGGATTTAGCTCAGCATACCTTGGCAAAATATTTGGTAGAAATCCAGTGTTAAGTGACTATGGAGTGGCCACAGAATTCAGACAGTTTTGACAGAGTTGCAGAGAAATTATAAATTACACTTTGACTAGATAATATCCTATCCTGTGTTCCATGGCTCGTGGTCTCATAACTTATTCTCTTTGTAATTTGAAGGTTATAATTTTATCTATTTAGAGATATTTTTCCTCAGTAAAAAATAAAAATAAAAATCAATAAATAAAACTTTTAAAAATAGAAATTGCAGAATGTTATTTTGGCAGTGGACTAGAAATCTCTAAGATTAGTATAGTTTTGTTAAAACTGATGGCAGAGTAAAATACAGGTAGCTCAGTGTCCTCAGTGAGGAAAAAGTTAGGGAAGACTTTGAGGTTATCCATTTTGTTGGCAACCGCTGAATGATAAGTTAAGTGAAGCTCTGGATTAGTTGCAGTGTGTACCTGCGCTGGCCCAGGGAGCTGAGGACACACCAGCTAGGGTTACTAGGGAAGGAGGGAAAAGAACTGTCATACTTGAGGAGTGTTGTGATGAGCCTGTCCTGAGCAAAAGGGTTATTAGGCTAGGAAAACAGTGATATAGAAGACATAAGGCCCCTTAAGCAGAGAGTCTGATAAACATTATGGGGTAGCTTGTCAATTTTGGGCATCCAAACAGCAAAGTTAGCAGTTTGTTTTTTGCAAGTATAACCGGACTTGCATAACTGGAAAGAAGAGTGGTTAACAGGGAGTGGGCTTTGCAATTACAGTAGTTAACTTTTCTTGTCCAAGAGGAAGGATTATGAAAAACAAACAACGTAAACTGTAACTTTAAAAACAAATAAAACAAAAAACCCTACTGATATCAAAGTGATTTTTTTTAATACTGCTCAAGAAATGGAGCAGTGGGAACTTAGATTAGGGAAACTACTTTAAGTCATGGTAAATACCTGTGAGAAGATAAAGAACAGTACATACCTGAAAAGGTATCATTATATTGATTGTCTCACCCACTTTCTTCACCAAAGTCTGTCTGAGATGGCGTGGCAGCCAGATTTTGGGACGCTCTGCAGTTAAGCAATAGCATGTTAAATTCAAAGGTTTTGAGTATTTGAAATATTACTAATGGGACAAATAAGGCAAAACACTAAAGAGGGAAGGGCTTAAGAAAGCATTAGAAAATGCTGCAGACTGTTTTTACAGTTGCAGAGAAGGTAATTCTCCCAGCATTTTCACATGTATTTGGCTACAAGATACAAATATAGTAGGAAATCTGTTATGTATTTACAACAGTACAGACTGTGTTGATGGCAGGACTTGAGACAGTGTTGCTTTCAGAGTGCCAGACTTGGGTGACTTCTGTTCAATGTGGACTTCATTTCTTTGGAGAACTTAGCAGAAGTGACAGAACAAAGAGTAGATTGGGTTGTAAATTAATCATTGTCTATAATTACGTATATTGCTCTGTTGTTATTACAGCCTCTTGTAAACTGCTGTTTGGAGGTGTTTATGGACTTAAAAAGTAGAGCAATCAGTGAATTGCCTTTGTCTCTATGCTAATTCAGTTACAATATTTTGAGTTGGAAGGTGTGAGAGAACATAGTGGCACTCCCTTTTCGATAACTGAAGAAGGTCTGCAGTGCATGCTCTTTCTTCCAGTCCTTGCTTTCTATGTACTCCCTGTGTGCCTTGTTCTTTCCTCAGTTATTTTTAGAGGAATATGTTAGCGTACAGTTGGACTACCTGTCATCATGTCCACTTAGTTCTGAGCTGTGTTGCAACTCTCTTTTGCACTGAGTCATTTCATGGTTAGTGAGACTTTGGCAGATGCTTTGTGTGAGTGAAGGCTGAAGAATCCACTAATAGCAGCTCTTGATATCTTTTGGACTCCAGTCAAATGACTTATAATCCTCTAGTACTGGGTGATAAATATGGTGTTAATTAATAACCTAGGTCAATCAAGTTCAGATAACTACTTTCATTTGGAAAGATGTCTTGCATCAGTAAATGTGGCCATTTTGCAGTAATATCACAGCTTTCTCAGCATGGGGCCAAATATTAAAAACTGGCCCCTTAAATGCTGACAGTGACATTATCTGAGGTGAAAGTACATATTTTGAAAGTTTGATTTTTAACAGCTACACTTTAGGAATAGAAGCACTGAACAGGATGGTGATGTTCTCGGGATTAGAAGATTTTCAGCTCACAAACTGAAGTAGTTTTTTTTTGTTATTCTTAGAAGGCAGAACAGTCTTGTCAGTCCCAGAATTTTTCTGCATTGGGTATGATTAGGATTTTGACCATAGAAAATAACCGAGTGAGATTTATTCACTCTAAATACTCACGCATGATTTCTTGAATAGTAATGGGGTCTTTGATTATTGCTGCTCCACTTTCACCAGCCAAGTTTATAGCCTTTATACGGAAATGAAGTTTGTCACCTGTGACCAGATCTTTAATCAGTGCAGATGTACGCTCAGTTAGGCCAGGAAGAGCTGGAATCCATTCTGTAGCTGCAAGTAAAGGATTTTTATATCGTGATAGTTTATTAATATTCCAAACTGACACCTTGTCTACAATTGAAAGAATATTTCCATTGAAGTAACATGAATTTAACTTGCAATACCATGCTTAGAATGGAATAAACTGAACTGGAAGAGAAGTCTTGATCTAAAGTACAGGAATCAACTGGGTAGTTTCTTCAGCATTCTGGTTCAATTAGCATAGGGCTGTGGGTTTCTTACATTTATTTTCTTAGCAGAAGATGGGGAGGAGAGCATTTTGGAAGTATTTTTAGCTAGAAAGTGAATCCTCAATTTCCATTTTTTTTTCCTGAAGTTTATTTTCTGTGGGTGTCCAAAGCATGTGAAGTATTCTTCTCATTTGATGTTGTAAAACAAAGTTTGTACAGCCTAAGTTTCTCTAATGTCATAAAATTACTACTGATAAAATTATGCTTCTATGATGATGACTTAAGGATTCTGGTGATTTCATGATGGCATTTCATTAAAGGCTAGAAATGAGTTTTGGATGAATTATGTCTTGAAAAAGCCCTAGCTTAGCTTATGTGACAATTGATTTCACTGTCAGAGGAAATTCCATGACTGAAATAATTATAAATTTGCTAGTTGATTTTTTTTTTTAATATGAGCATTATACTGTAGCATCACAGTACAGCACATTGAGTGTTGTAGGTATGATAGTAATATTTTTTATCAGACCGTGGTTTGTTTTTTTATTAAAGTATTACATGAGGTAACAGTTGCATGCAAATTTTACTTTTTATTTATTTCTTTATTTATTACAGTTATGGCATTATGTTGGTTTTAGAGAAAGCACAGTTTGCAAGCACTACAGAAGTGTAAGAGTGACAATAGAACAGCACTGGTATTCTTTTTAGTACTTGCCTGTATCAAAGTTTATGATGACTGTGATTATGAAGATACGGTTGATGTGACTATCATGGTTTTAGTGTCATGTTGGGTAAATCCTAGTGATGGATGACAAGGATGTTAGTAACAGATTAGAGTCCAGATTTAGTCATACTGGATATGGTTACTGTAATATTGCAGTAGAAACAATTGCAACTGTAGTATTTTAATAATATTCAGTCATCACTGGCTAGTAGTTGTGCTTACTTACATCCATCTTTGCAGTATTCCA
The DNA here is from genome assembly GCA_013399175.1 of Odontophorus gujanensis. NCBI lineage: Eukaryota > Metazoa > Chordata > Aves > Galliformes > Odontophoridae > Odontophorus > Odontophorus gujanensis. The sequence goes on from VXAB01012425.1 coordinate 251,238, forward strand.
CTATATAGCCATCTAATCCCCCTGCTCCAATCCGTTCAGGGGGTCTCCATTTCAAGGAAACAGTGGTGTCAGAGACATCCTCCACTGTAAAGTGTGTTGGTTCACTTGGAGGAGCTGTAATGCAAATATTTAGAAGTAAATTCTGAGAAACAGCAATATAACTGTCAGAAGTCAAAGGCTATAGAAGTTATGATTAGTGTCTGAAGTATATACCACAGTCTATTTTAATTAAACAAATCTAGCTGAAGCTCAGTTGTAAAATGCAACTGCTAATACTGTATTTAATAGAAAGGTGGTATGAGTTTCCTGTAATGGGGAGTGGAACAAAAAGGTTAAGATAGTAGTTCTTTTTCGCATATGCTCCTGTGAAAGTAAAACAAAACAAAATCAAAAATTGTAAGCAGTTCTGTCAAATAACCAGCAGAAGTCTCTAGCAATGTTTGGAAATCCAAATGCATACAATTTGTATGCTGTATTTACTTTCTGATTGTAGTTACACAAAATTCATCACAGGCTAAATTTGATGGAAATTGTTTTGATTGAAAGGTGAAAACATGGCCAAAAGTTTTGACTACATGTTTACTGAAACACTAGTTCTACTTTGCTCATTTGTAATAGAGACATCGCTGAAAAAAAAAATTGGGCTGAAAAAACTCCTGTTCATTGACATATTCAGAATTACCACAGGCTAGATTAAAATCTTCTTAAATACAATTTTTGTCTACTATTTGAGAAAGAAAGAAACAAAGAAAGCCATTACTGGAGAATCCCAAATTGTGAATACACACAAATGCTGCTATCCAAACATTGATTCCAAAAAGTAAACAAAAAGATAACTTGTTCAAAATAACATTTGCACTTACTGGAACATAGTATTTAGTATACATGGCATAAAAGTAATCATTAAGAATTAAATACATTTGACATAGTCTGTGTGGATATATATTCCAAACAATATCTTTTGAATAAGCTTGCGTGATTTTATATATTTTCATGTTAAAAATTCTTCATAGGTAAATTATAAATTGTGCAAACAGATTTAAATTGATTTTAGTTCTTGAAGTAATTGCAAGAAAATATATAATCCAGTTTCTTTTCTGTAGTTATGTCAAAATTTTTCGTGTTCATATGGAATCAAGGACTGTGAACCAGAAACAGGAGATGAAGGCAGCTGGGAGCGTGCACAACCACACAGTACATGATCAAAACCCAAACCTCATTTCTGGAATGAAGCAGCAAGTGTGAAATTTGTCCTTAATCAAGTAAAACTCTACCTATCCCATGAAAACTTTGGACCTTTTTTTTCGGTAGCTCCGCTTGATATGTTTTTTTTGCCTTCTTTTCCTGCAGACCAGCTGTTTTGTATTTGAAATCCAGAATTAAAAGACCCTTCTTGCAGTTCATCCTTTCCTTCTGACCCCTTCACCGCATCATCTGGTTTTGCATTATTTCCTTCAGCACGTTGTCCCCCTTCACTGATATTAGTAGATTTAGCAACTCTTGTCATTTTAATCTCCAGCTAGTAGTATTTTTATGGCTCTTCTTTCTAAAGCTCTTAGCAGGGAGGCTTCCTGAGGACTCTCTTAGTTCATTCTGTATCAGAGGCTGCAGGAGACACTGTACTGCTGTGATGGGATGGATTATTTATAGAAAATCATTCCCTAAATATTTTCTTAATCAGCGATCCTTTTGGCTGCAGAGGGGGCCAGGATTAAGGGAGTACTTTGTGGGATACTGTGATATTTGCACTCATAAGGCAATGGGGGAAGCTGAGAGGGATGGGCGAATTTCTGTCAATTAGTTCTCCTCCTTTCCAGATCCAGCCTGGCTCTCACACTTCTAATTATAACAACTAAACGTTCATCAGCAATTTCATGAAACTGGAACCTCTGTGCTTTGCAGGAAGGCGAAATGAGAGATAGAGAAGAGGAAGATGACAATGGAAAAAGCTTATTAAACATAAAATAGTTTTTTCCTAACACGTTCTTTTTAAGAAGGATGGTTGAAGAGAAGAGGTGACAATTGTTCTGTCTTTTTTTTCCTAGAAATAACAGTGTGATAGAACTCACCAATTGGCATGAAGGGTTGTGAGGCAGGGCTTGGCCGGGACATGCCAATAGAATTCACAGCGTAAATCCGCATCTCATAAACTACTCCTTCAATCATTCGCTTGGCTTCGTAGGTTAGCTCTTTTAAAAGGTCAAAATTCAGTCTCATCCATCGATAGCTCTTTTTCTTCTTTCTCTCTAAAATATAGCCTAGAAGGGATATCTCTTATGATATAAAGGAACTGAAAATTGTTGTTTCACATGCAGGAAGAAAACCCACCTTTTCTCCATGACTAAAAGAGACAAACATTATTGCATATAACTGAGTTATGCAAAGCTTTGGTATTTTCCTTAGTTTTCCATTTTTATTACCTTCCTTCTGTCTGACATTCTTATCTGAGCAGTTATACTTTTTGGAGTACAACTCATTTAGAATTGTCCATGTCTGAGGCTGAATTATTAGGCTGAAGTATGTTTTGTGTGCACCAATGTTACTCAGTGTTGTCAATGTTATTTAGATGCATGTGAAATAAATCATTTCTGGTGGACAGTGTGGTCATTGTGTCCTACTGTTGGAGAGAAATACAGGAGAGACTCACGAGTTCAGCAGAAAACCATTTTCTCAAAAGAGAAATTGCCTTGAAATGTGTAAAATGAATTAAAAATCTGATTTATTTCATTCTACAGCAGTCTTGAATAACAACATCAATAGTAAAGTAAAATCTTAATAAAAAGAGTGGCTTTATACTTCCTTTAATTTTTGTCTTTAAATGAAATGTGAAATAACTTGTTAGATATGTGTCCATCGTTGAGTGGTAGAATTGCAGAGTACATGTAATTGAATGCAGATCCCAGTTGTGTCTCAGACCTACAGCGGAGTGAATCCCAGCCATGCACAGTTTCTTATTCTCCTTCCCCTTGGGAAGGAAAGTGAACCTGCATAATTGCAGATTGCTAGGGTAGCTGGCTATACTGTAGAATGTACCTGTAATATAGCTTATTGTAGCCTTTACTACATCTCTCTTGCCCCTTTGACATTCACAAACTTTCCCACGCTACCATACTTTTTGTTTGTTTGTTTGTTTCAGTATGTGTAAACCAGATGGAATTAAGAGAGGAACTTCAGTTTAAAAGATAAACACCTTTCCCCAAACTGGGAATATAGTCCTGTTATTCTTGATCCTTAATGTGTAAAGTGATTGTATAACAGTTTGGAAGGTTGTTGTAAAATCACTTTTCTGTGAGCTTCTACAAAAGAGTTACATAGAATCATAGCATGGTTTGGGTTGGAAGGGATCTTTAAGATCATCTAGTTCCAACTCTGCTGCTATAGGCAGAGTCACCTCCGACTAGGCCAGGTTGCTCAAAGTCTCATCCAGCCTGATTTTGAATGCCTACAGGGAAGGGGCATCCACAACCCTACTGGGCAGCCTGTTCCAATATCTCACCACTGTCACACTAAAGGATTTCTTCATAAAATCTAGGCTAAATCTACCCTCTTCCCTTTTAAAGCCATTTCCCTTTGTCTGGCTGCTACATGCTCTTTTAAGAACTCCCTCCCCAGCTTTCATGTATGCCCCCTTCAGGTGCTGGAAGGCTGCTGTAAGATCCCTCTGGGGCCTTCTGTTCTTCAGGCTGAAGAACCCCAAGTCTCTTAGTCTGTCCTGGTAGGGAGGTACTCCAGCCCTCCTCTGGACCTGCTTGGACAGCTTGATGTCAGCTGTTTCTTTATACCTAGTTATATTGAATTTCTGCTCCATGTCTGTGTTGCAGATAGCATGCTTGGTTGTGATGCGTGTAGGCTTCTTTTAAAGAGATTTTGTTTTGAAGGCTCTTGATTTACAGCTATGAAGTGAATAATTAGGGAATATACTGAGTAGTGATTTACGCATACTGTGTATTTTTATGTATTTTATGTGGGTTTCAACCTATTGTCTACAGAGTATATGTTTGTAACTGTGGCCAGCTACAATAGTGTAGGGATATATCAAACAAATCGTGAAGATTTGTGAATTGAGCTTCAGTCCTTGGTGTTCGCAAAGTTTATGGCTGTCAAGCTTGTAGATGCCCCTTTGGTGTGTCTGAGAAGTATGATTATCAAAGGGCCTTAACGGGAGGTGGAGAACAATAGGCATAATAGGCATTCTGCATCAGTATCTTCTCCTGTCAATATTAAATTGCAAGACAAGAACGGGAGATTGCAGAATGTTTTGGGAAATGGGTATTGAAAGCTCCTTTGAGGTGACAGGTTGTATGATCACTTCTAATGTTAAAAGTTACTCCAGACATATTTCTTTCCAGCAGCTTTTTAAAAGAAGTGAAATGCTGTAAGCAAAAAAACTATGACATATAGGTGTGTTACTGCTTTTCTCTCTGCTTGTGTTTGCAAAACTGGGAGCAGTTTCAGCAACTCCTGGTTCATATTCAGTAGGTATAATTTGCTACCAGAACCGAGGAACCATGGAATTGCAATAAAAGTAAATAAACAAAAAGAAGATAAAATGATCGTACTGGTTCTGCTGGTGACTTTTGATAAGGTAGTTTGTTCCTGAATGTGTGGAATTCATGATAGGTAAGAATACTGCTTTAGCAATATAGATATGAAACCCCCATGAGAAGTGTGCTACAGTGAAAAGAGGGTGTTAATTTCTGTATCTGTTAGATACAGATGGTAAAGACTGTAGAAAAATGCCTAAATCTATAACAGTATGGAAATAGATGAGAATATGTGCATCTTTTTCTCCTGTCTTTTAAATTTGCTTTTTAAAGTTTGTTTGAATGGCTATTGAACTATAGTCTTCTTTTTTAAAACAAATTGCAAGATTTGGAGCCCAGAGGAATTTTTTTTTTCCCTAGGATTGACCAAGACTATTCCTTGTTTTCCTTTCAAGGGTGTTGTGTCTGAAGAACACCATGCACTACAGAGAACTTACCATGGATCTGATGATAATCTTGATTCAGTTTTTTTGCTGCATCACATGATGATTTTAGCCTCTGGATTCTAGTTCACATTTTAAAATTGAAGAGATTGGATTGTGTTTGTGACTTGTGGTGTGTAGCTGTCTATAAAGTAGAACTATGAAGTAGTTTTTTTTAAAAAAAAGTGTATTGCATGGGTGCTTGAGACAACTAGAGCTGATGGGTAATGCAGCCATGACTACTTTGTAATTCCTAAGCAAGTCTAGTAGTCTGTAAACTGACTGACAATTTCAGTCTTGAAATTGAAATGACACTGCTTTCAGTGTTAACTTCCATTTGTCGATCTTGCCAAAATATTTCTCTGACTCAAACAGCACAGGTAGAGGGCACCATCACCTTAGTGTAAGGGCCAGATTCTAGATGGGTTTAAAGGGTTGCTTAATTAGAGAGTCTGAGGGTCGGCCTTCCTTGTGTGAATAAATGTATGAAATCTTTCTGCATCATTGTGAAGAAGCAGAAAAAATATAAATGAGACTGCTGGGGACTTTGTATTTAGGCACTTCTTACCAAGTACTGGTTGCCCACCATCATATGTAGGAGGTTGCCACTGCACAGTGCAGTAATCTTCTCCAATGTTGCTGATCTTGGGAGCTTCTGGAGGGTCAGGAACATCTGAAGGAAATGCCAGAATGCATGGTGGTTGTTACTGTTTCTGTTTGCAAATTAGTTAAATATTTTGACTTTTTTTTTTTGTATCATAAATGTAAATCTGAAGAAATTGGCCATCCTGAGGAATTTTCAAGTAGTAGTATTAGGGACGTAAGATTTTTTTTTTCATCTCTGTAGTGCTTTGAAAGTGATAATATGGATTTATCAGACTGCGACAATAGGTAAAATAAATAAATAGAATGCATTGTTTCAGTCCAGAGGGAATCCTACACAAAAAAACCTCATCAAAATGCTTTCAGGTTAGGATGGTTTTCCTGTAAGTACCATTTGATTATTCATCTCTCTTTTCCAGACATAAGCACCTTTTTGCAAGATGTAGGATCTTAAGTATTCCACTGCATACTAATAAGGATTTAGTTAACTAACATACTGATACTACAAACTAGAAACAAACAAAACCCATTTTAGTCACAGGCGACATTGGTATTTCCTTCTTTTGTATACAGCAAGATCTTTTGTGGACAGAGGATGCCTCTTATCTTTATTTTGTCTATAGGGAAGTACAAATTGACACAATGCTCGTTTATTGGCTTTTCTACCACAAACCACTGGGCAGAATTCAGCTGAGCATTGTAGAAAACATCCATTATTTTTTTTTCTCCTTTAATTAAACAAGAAGGAACAATTCACACCAATTAATAAGTTGTTCTTAATTCTGTAATGAGAGGCTTTCTCCAGGGTTTCCTGGAGTGAACTTTATTATATAATGTCTGCACGTTTCACTTTTTTTTAATTTAGGAGATATTCATAAAAGATAAAATGGGATTAGTGTTCATTTAAGCATCAAATCCTAAATTTTAATACTATGGATTAAAGAATTTCTTCTACCAGTTTTTTTGCTTATAACCTGATGTTCTGTCATATAGATGACAGGTAATAACTTAATTATGACAAATTTAATAACAATTACTGGCTTAAAATTTTTCCCACCCCTTCTGTGACTCACAGTATCAATGTATTTACCTTGTATCTGATACTGTCTCTATTCCATATTAGCTGCTCACTGCATAGAGAATTATTATTATTAGGCCATCTATAAAATGATAGAATAACCTGAAACTGGAAAAAAATATAAAAAGAAAACAGATGGAATTTTACTTGAAGTTGTTCTCTTTCCTTTTCACAGAGCAGGCATCTTCCTGTGAAAAACGGTTCTTCCAAGTTCTGGTATTGCTAACATTCCTGCCTTTATGATTTTTTTTTTCTTTAAACCTGGACCTTGCCTGTTCTACTGTTGGATGAATTTCATGCTCTGGTTATTGCCTTCTTTCACTTACCAATAACTTTGACTGTGATATCGGCCTTATCTTCTCCCACTGGATTCTTAACTATAACTCTGTATACTCCCTCATCCTCCTTTTCAGCTCCTTCAATGATGAAGACACAGTGGTCTTCATACTTCTCCACACGAACTCTGCCTTCAGATTCAAATAGAAGCTGTGGGCAGTGAAAGTAAAAGGAACAATCGGTGTGACTTGTGACAAGGTCAACCTAATGAGCCTGTATGTAAGTTAGTGAAAATCTTAATGTTACTGAATTTTATTAAAAAAATAAGAAGTAAAGTATCTCAAATTCCTTTTGTATGTAGAAGAGAGAAAATACAGACTAATGCCTCAAATAAAGCAAGTATTGATATTGAAAATTGGACCTGAAAGTCTCCAGTTTGTTAGGATTCATTAGCTAGTTACTCATACGTGATTGCATTTTGAAGAAGTGCAATTCCTGATTGGGATAACAGCAATGTAAAGTTTCATGGATAACAGTTGGGTAGAATGTAAATTAAAGGTGATTTGCAAATTCATTCAAGTGTATGCACAAGCATTCCAGTTCAGTAGCATCTACATTTGGCACCAATTAACATAAATTGGAACAATTTGCTTCTAAAAATGTTGCTTTTTTTTTTGCAACTGTTGATGGCATCAGTGTGATTTTTTTTTTTGTCGCTCAAGAATGTCATATGGGATTACTTTCCACTTTTTTCAGAGCTATGAGATCTAAACATAACCACAAGAACTTTGCTGTGCATTTATTAAACTCTCCATTCTTCATGTGCTTATGTACTTGTAGACTTTAAACAAGAAGTATTACAAAGCATATGTGCCTAACCAGTGACAAGCGCAGAAGAAAAAATATATATATATGAAATAAATATATAAGTAAATACATAAAAATATAAAAAATAAGGAAATCTGTTGGAAAATTCCTCTTCACTGTATGTACATACACAGCCTATTCTCCTGACCCTGTAATATTTTCTTTTTTTTTTTTTNTATTCATCTCTCTTTTCCAGACATAAGCACCTTTTTGCAAGATGTAGGATCTTAAGTATTCCACTGCATACTAATAAGGATTTAGTTAACTAACATACTGATACTACAAACTAGAAACAAACAAAACCCATTTTAGTCACAGGCGACATTGGTATTTCCTTCTTTTGTATACAGCAAGATCTTTTGTGGACAGAGGATGCCTCTTATCTTTATTTTGTCTATAGGGAAGTACAAATTGACACAATGCTCGTTTATTGGCTTTTCTACCACAAACCACTGGGCAGAATTCAGCTGAGCATTGTAGAAAACATCCATTATTTTTTTTTCTCCTTTAATTAAACAAGAAGGAACAATTCACACCAATTAATAAGTTGTTCTTAATTCTGTAATGAGAGGCTTTCTCCAGGGTTTCCTGGAGTGAACTTTATTATATAATGTCTGCACGTTTCACTTTTTTTTTAATTTAGGAGATATTCATAAAAGATAAAATGGGATTAGTGTTCATTTAAGCATCAAATCCTAAATTTTAATACTACGGATTAAAGAATTTCTTCTACCAGTTTTTTTGCTTATAACCTGATGTTCTGTCATATAGATGACAGGTAATAACTTAATTATGACAAATTTAATAACAATTACTGGCTTAAAATTTTTCCCACCCCTTCTGTGACTCACAGTATCAATGTATTTACCTTGTATCTGATACTGTCTCTATTCCATATTAGCTGCTCACTGCATAGAGAATTATTATTATTAGGCCATCTATAAAATGATAGAATAACCTGAAACTGGAAAAAAATATAAAAAGAAAACAGATGGAATTTTACTTGAAGTTGTTCTCTTTCCTTTTCACAGAGCAGGCATCTTCCTGTGAAAAACGGTTCTTCCAAGTTCTGGTATTGCTAACATTCCTGCCTTTATGATTTTTTTTTTCTTNATTCATTAGCTAGTTACTCATACGTGATTGCATTTTGAAGAAGTGCAATTCCTGATTGGGATAACAGCAATGTAAAGTTTCATGGATAACAGTTGGGTAGAATGTAAATTAAAGGTGATTTGCAAATTCATTCAAGTGTATGCACAAGCATTCCAGTTCAGTAGCATCTACATTTGGCACCAATTAACATAAATTGGAACAATTTGCTTCTAAAAATGTTGCTTTTTTTTTTGCAACTGTTGATGGCATCAGTGTGATTTTTTTTTTTGTCGCTCAAGAATGTCATATGGGATTACTTTCCACTTTTTTCAGAGCTATGAGATCTAAACATAACCACAAGAACTTTGCTGTGCATTTATTAAACTCTCCATTCTTCATGTGCTTATGTACTTGTAGACTTTAAACAAGAAGTATTACAAAGCATATGTGCCTAACCAGTGACAAGCGCAGAAGAAAAAATATATATATATGAAATAAATATATAAGTAAATACATAAAAATATAAAAAATAAGGAAATCTGTTGGAAAATTCCTCTTCACTGTATGTACATACACAGCCTATTCTCCTGACCCTGTAATATTTTCTTTTTTTTTTTTTTTCCCCTCAGGATATTATTGAAGCTTACAGCTTAGTGGGGGAAAAAAGAGGAATAAATGTTCACAAATACATTGAAAAGTGTTTTATTCCTTGTAATTCAGCCACCATGTGATGGTAATTATAGATTTTCTTGATGAACATCTTACTCTAAAATCACTCACTAGGTCTGTTTTGCCTGTTCAAAGTGTTGTCATTGTGACTGTGAGGTAGAATGTTGGGTTGCTGTTCTATTTACTTCACCAGTTCTAAAGTCTACTGCCTTTAATTTTGTTTTCTTCTAAACTGGACCATTGAAATGGAAAACATTAGGTGTGTTTTTGTGCCTGCATAAATAATAAGGAACTTACCTTACTATCAGTGCTTAAATCACTGCTATTTTCTGAGGGAGTCATAGAATCTTCATTGCTTCGTACAAGTTCACCTTTCTAAATAAGCGAAGAAAACACAGAAAGATAAATCATTCTGAGCAGAACAGGGAAGCTGTTTCTGCAAGACAGGAGAAGATTCTGTAGTTATGCTGGGGAGCTTGAACGTAAAGGTGTCAGAAACGAAAAGAAATAGCAAATAAAGTGGGAAGGAAATAAGCACGTATGAAACTAAAAAGCAGAAAAGGAAATAGACACATCAGACTGCAGAGATTTAGAGGAAGGATAAGTTAGCAAAACCAAATCTACAGCTTTATAAACAAAGATGCATGACATTCTTGCAGTAAAATGTTAACTGATTGTGAATTTGTGGGTATCCTGTGGTAATAGTTATAATTATAAAAGATGGATTACTTTTTTAATAGTGGGATAGTAATTCAGTATGAACATTTTCAGTCTGAAATGTCAGGACTGTAATACATTGTCTTATGTATTCTGAAGCTGTTACATTGTTTGTTTAGAATTTTAGTAGTTAGCATATGCTACACAGTTTTCAAATCAAGCCTAGCTCCTTTTATTTGTGTTAAGAGACTTCATGCCTTAGAATTAATAAGGTGTAAAGTCTGTCTGATACCCAATCATCATTTTGAGAGAGAAACTTGTGAATGATAGAATCAGAAAAATCGCCCGTGGTTTCTACAAGAGATGAATAGCAGTATTGCAGAAAGAAGTCCTAAATTATATTGTGTCCCACTTTCTTAAAGAATGCTACAAAATTGGGAAGAAATGAGACTGAGGAAATGAATGTAATTGGCAATGTTGCTTTGTCTGTATCAGTTTATTTTCCATGGTACCTATGGGAAGTGTAATGGTGATGTTGAATAGTATGAAATTATTTGGTTGGTGTTTTTTTTTTNGTAGTGCTTTGAAAGTGATAATATGGATTTATCAGACTGCAACAATAGGTAAAATAAATAAATAGAATGCATTGTTTCAGTCCAGAGGGAATCCTACACAAAAAAACCTCATCAAAATGCTTTCAGGTTAGGATGGTTTTCCTGTAAGTACCATTTGATTATTCATCTCTCTTTTCCAGACATAAGCACCTTTTTGCAAGATGTAGGATCTTAAGTATTCCACTGCATACTAATAAGGATTTAGTTAACTAACATACTGATACTACAAACTAGAAACAAACAAAACCCATTTTAGTCACAGGCGACATTGGTATTTCCTTCTTTTGTATACAGCAAGATCTTTTGTGGACAGAGGATGCCTCTTATCTTTATTTTGTCTATAGGGAAGTACAAATTGACACAATGCTCGTTTGTTGGCTTTTCTACCACAAACCACTGGGCAGAATTCAGCTGAGCATTGTAGAAAACATCCATTATTTTTTTTTCTCCTTTAATTAAACAAGAAGGAACAATTCACACCAATTAATAAGTTGTTCTTAATTCTGTAATGAGAGGCTTTCTCCAGGGTTTCCTGGAGTGAACTTTATTATATAATGTCTGCACGTTTCACTTTTTTTTTAATTTAGGAGATATTCATAAAAGATAAAATGGGATTAGTGTTCATTTAAGCATCAAATCCTAAATTTTAATACTATGGATTAAAGAATTTCTTCTACCAGTTTTTTTGCTTATAACCTGATGTTCTGTCATATAGATGACAGGTAATAACTTAATTATGACAAATTTAATAACAATTACTGGCTTAAAATTTTTCCCACCCCTTCTGTGACTCACAGTATCAATGTATTTACCTTGTATCTGATACTGTCTCTATTCCATATTAGCTGCTCACTGCATAGAGAATTATTATTATTAGGCCATCTATAAAATGATAGAATAACCTGAAACTGGAAAAAAATATAAAAAGAAAACAGATGGAATTTTACTTGAAGTTGTTCTCTTTCCTTTTCACAGAGCAGGCATCTTCCTGTGAAAAACGGTTCTTCCAAGTTCTGGTATTGCTAACATTCCTGCCTTTATGATTTTTTTTTTCTTAAACCTGGACCTTGCCTGTTCTACTGTTGGATGAATTTCATGCTCTGGTTATTGCCTTCTTTCACTTACCAATAACTTTGACTGTGATATCGGCCTTATCTTCTCCCACTGGATTCTTAACTATAACTCTGTATACTCCCTCATCCTCCTTTTCAGCTCCTTCAATGATGAAGACACAGTGGTCTTCATACTTCTCCACACGAACTCTGCCTTCAGATTCAAATAGAAGCTGTGGGCAGTGAAAGTAAAAGGAACAATCGGTGTGACTTGTGACAAGGTCAACCTAATGAGCCTGTATGTAAGTTAGTGAAAATCTTAATGTTACTGAATTTTATTAAAAAAATAAGAAGTAAAGTATCTCAAATTCCTTTTGTATGTAGAAGAGAGAAAATACAGACTAATGCCTCAAATAAAGCAAGTATTGATATTGAAAATTGGACCTGAAAGTCTCCAGTTTGTTAGGATTCATTAGCTAGTTACTCATACGTGATTGCATTTTGAAGAAGTGCAATTCCTGATTGGGATAACAGCAATGTAAAGTTTCATGGATAACAGTTGGGTAGAATGTAAATTAAAGGTGATTTGCAAATTCATTCAAGTGTATGCACAAGCATTCCAGTTCAGTAGCATCTACATTTGGCACCAATTAACATAAATTGGAACAATTTGCTTCTAAAAATGTTGCTTTTTTTTTTGCAACTGTTGATGGCATCAGTGTGATTTTTTTTTTTGTCGCTCAAGAATGTCATATGGGATTACTTTCCACTTTTTTCAGAGCTATGAGATCTAAACATAACCACAAGAACTTTGCTGTGCATTTATTAAACTCTCCATTCTTCATGTGCTTATGTACTTGTAGACTTTAAACAAGAAGTATTACAAAGCATATGTGCCTAACCAGTGACAAGCGCAGAAGAAAAAATATATATATATGAAATAAATATATAAGTAAATACATAAAAATATAAAAAATAAGGAAATCTGTTGGAAAATTCCTCTTCACTGCATGTACATACACAGCCTATTCTCCTGACCCTGTAATATTTTCTTTTTTTTTTTT
>VXAB01012425.1:264867-314463 GCA_013399175.1 Odontophorus gujanensis
CTTTGGGAAGTGTAATGTTGATTTTGAAAAGTTTGAAATTTTTTGGTTGGTTTTTTTTTTTTGGTTTTTTTTTTTTTTACAAGTGATAGCTCAAGAACACAAAGATGATGAGGGATGTGAGTATGCTGAGATAGCCATAAAAGAAGCTTGCTTAGATTCTTGTGTCTAGATTCTGGTCTTCTTCTTTGATGTTTTGCAGTTCCTCTGATTAGGCAAATAGCAAGTGTTTTCTATTTTTATTATACCCAATACTTTTCTTCACAAACTGTAGAAGAATCATTCGGACTATAAAAGAGAAATTGTCACCTCTGGAACATGTCTGTTTTACTAGGTGAGATCATGGGAATGACTAGTCATTTGTTTTGTAGAACCGTAGAATTGTTTGAGTTGGAAGGGACCTTTAAAGTCATCTAGTTCAAATCCCCTGCAATGAACAGGGGCACCTACAGCTAGGTCAGGTGCTCAGAGCACTGTTCAGCCTGTCCTTGTATGTCTCCAGGGACTGGGCATCCACCCCCCTCTCTTGGCAACCTGTCCCAGTGCCTCACCACCCTTACTGTAAAAAAAACTTCTTTGTATCCAATCTAAATCTCCTCTTTTTTAGTTTGAAACCATTTTCCCTTGTTCTACCACAACAGCCCTGCTAAAGAGTCTGTCTCCTTCTTTCTTACAACTCCTCCTTAGCTCTCCTCTATTTTTGTCTGAGATATTGAGAGAATTAATCTGTATGGTATCTTTCTATCTGCATAGATGTATGTCTGCTTGTGCTTTTGGATGGAAGAGGCAACTGTTCATAAAAAGAACAATTCAAGACATAGCTGTTTTTGTAGGAGTCATCTTGAAGAGATGTATTGCAGCCACATAATTTTTCTTCTTGAGTTTAAGAAAAAATTGAATATGAAAATACTTAAGAGCTTTCATTCAAACATAGACTTGAGAAAGAAAATAAATTGCCCATTGTTACTTCCTCGCCTCAGCTATTGCATTAAATTACCTTGCTGTAATACACTGTAGTTGTTGAACATATTACCTTGTTCACTTTCTGCCAGATGACAGTAGGTGTTGGATCTCCTGATATGGGAACGTCCAATCTCAGTTTGTTTCCAGCCACCACAACAATAGTGTCAGGGGATTGGCCCAGACAGTCTAAGTGGATTTTGGGAGGCTCTTTAAGAAAGACGGAGAAAAATATGGCTTGAGTGTTGTGTGGCAGAACAAGGTAAGTACTCATGCACTGCATTAAAGATGAAAATGCAGTTTCCTTTGCTATTGAAAACATATTTACTTGCATCTTAATAGTGAATATTGTTCTTACCTTCTCGTGGTACAAAATCAATCTTAACCTCTGGAGGAAAAAAAAAAAGTGGAGTTAAAATAGGTCAGAAAACAGTTCTTGTACTGTCTCCATCCAAAAAGTAATTAAAAAATTATTAATCATTACATCATCAGAGCATATGCATCTACAGATCAATGTAAATAAACTGCAAAACAGGTTCTTTAAAACTGTGTACTAATGATAATAAAATAACAGAGAAAAAACAATATCATACTCCCATGGTATTATGGTATTAGGATATTCTTTACACTCCTTCCTGATGTAATCGTTATTAGTTCCATCTTTTTATCCCTATGGAATTTCCGTTGCACCTGCTAAGATAACTTACCCAAAAACTGAAGCTTGGCAGAAAGGTTATAAGCAAATCCCTGAGGAATGAAGGAATAGTCAGCCTCATCATCTGGTGTAACGTCCTCAATAGTTAGCTTATGGATCCTGGAAACATGAACAAATGTGTCACTCCCTTACATTACCTTTCTAGGAAAAATGGAGCAAGGTGCAGACTATAAGATATTAAAAAACATTACTGTTTGTTCTCCCCTTTCCCTAACATCAATTAAGAGGCTGCCAGGGCTGTGGACTGATCTGCTCTCAGTATTTGCACTATGTCTGAGAGTGGACTTTCTTGTCAAGGTAAATGCAGTCTGCTCTGAATAGAGGAAGTGGTTTCTAATCTTTATTCTGACCCTTTACCCTTAGTTGGGGTGGTTTTATTACTACTGACTTCTTTCATTTGATTGAACTGTAATTACAATGAACTGTGAAAAATAAACTAAGAATTGATGTTCCATCCCTCTATTAATGAAGATTTAAAACAATGCAGAAAGGGAGTACCAGGAAAGAATTTACCTAATTTATTTATGTAGTTTATGAATTTTCTTGTTCTTGATTTCCAGTAGGAGTTAGACTGCTAATTGTATATGTTCTAACGTTTTTGCACATAAAAACCACTGGTTTTTTTTCTGAAGGGTCTTATAAGTGCTATATTAATGTCTGAACACTATTGCAGATTTTTAAAGTTACTGCAGTGTGTTTTCTAAATGATTTTAATAGCAAGAAAATATGAAATCTAGATGAAAACAGAAAATGAATTCTGCTGATATACCACTGATAACCATATATGCAAAGTGTACCAACACACACACCAAACAAGTTATGACTGTTTATCGCACATGAGAAGGTTTCAATTTTTTTCCTTCAAGCTGTAGCCAGGATGAAGTCTTGTTTTATATTCCTGTCCCCACTGAGATAATAATTCCCGTGGGTTGTAATGTAATACCCAAACCTGTATATTCTTTCTGAAAAAAGGTTTACCTGCCAATATGAGAGATCTTTATCCTTTCATCTGGCACCACTTCCTTTCCATTTTTCAACCAGATTCCTTTCACATTTTCATCAGAAACTTCACACTTGAAGACTGCCTGGTCACGTGCCTTCACTGTCAGGTCTGCAATGCTCTGATAAACTTCCAACTTTTTCTCTGATATTGTGAGAATAAACAATACACACATCAACAAAATCAGAATAGCTCTGTTACTGAATAGTTGGCATGGCTTTACTGAGAAGAAAAAACAGGATGTTTGTGAAAAGGTGAAATGTGAAGGCAAATCCACAACGTGCAGAGCTTTAACAGGACTGATAACTAAGCACCTGTTAGTATCAGGGTATCTGTTACATCTGGCACATAGGTCTGCCTTCTGAAGTTCTCTGTTATCCAAACTTATACAACGTCTAAAGCACTCTTCCATGGTGTGAGGTTTTTGCTGCCCCTCTCCACTATCCTTGAGAAGGTTACCTTCAGCCTATTTTCACTTTCCAACTTCTGTATGTTACCTGCACTTACCTTGTACGATTAGTTCAGCAACTGATACCCCACCATTTGTCTTCACTGTGTAGTGTCCGCTGTCCTCCTTGGTTGACTCATTAATAATTAGATACTGTTTTTTTCCGTCTTTCTTAAATCGATATTTGAATGTTTCTTCCCGTGTCAACTCAACTCCATCCTTTTCCCTGCAATCCCAAACAGAGTTGAGTCATTTTTCTATGGGTAGAAGAGGTAAGAGTCAGCTCAGAGATGGAAGTCACAAGATAAATCCAATCTTTGTAATATTTCATGTTAGCAAAAAAGAGACTATTTCACAAATGCTAGCAGAACCAGAACTGCTAGGAAACATAGTCCTACTAGCTTGACCATTCATGTTCAGTGGTTATTTGACTTCTGTTCCGAGAGAGCTCACTCACAGGGAATTCCTTGATTGGTATTATGTGCATGTTGTAGATACATGTAACAGTATATTAAGTGCTCTAGAAAATACTGGGTCAGAGAAACACCTTACCAACAGTGAATGTACTGTCTTAAAAGCTCCAGTGTAAGGTGATGAGGACTTTCCTTAGTCTTAACTTTTCTGGTGTGAACTGTAATTGTTATGATTTAATCATTTGTGGTTATCAGTAAAAGAAAAATTTAGAGTAATTTTAAATGAAGATATATTTTAAATTTTTATAGTTCTTTCCATTCAATGATGCTACAGTATATCTAAGACATTACTAAATTAAGCTTCACAGGGCAGCCTGAGAGGAAATCTAATTATTGTAATTTCCAGTCATCACAAAGGGAAACAAGCGGAGAGGATTCTAGCTGTTTAGTCAAGGTCACACAAAAATACATAAGACTTTTTAAAGCTTTCCTGTCCGTAATCCTAAATAACATAAACTCCAATAAAATAACTTGGGGTTTCTTCAACTTACTTCTTTTGTAGCATTTTATATTTTTAATTGTTATTTGATGAAAATCACTTAAATATCACTGCAGAATGTACATTAAAATGTTTTGTTATGCTTTTAGTAGAGCATGAAGTTGCTTTCTGTCTCTAGTTTATTTTTATTTTATTTTATTTTATTTTTGCTGGCAACTATTCAGATTAACAAATGTGCTTACAGGAGAAAATTTTGATGAAATGGCATTAAAACACTGTGTCTGATCTCTAAGTAGATATATGCAATCTGTGTGTCAGTCTGCTGAAACAAATCCCAGATTGAAGCTTTAGCAGACATGCAAATCCTACCATTTGTCATATAGACCTACCTACTAAAACCTCTCTTCAAGATATGCAGTTTATCCCCTCCTAACTGTTCTTTAGAGCACAGCTTATTGGAGCTTACAGTTGGAGTAGAAAAACATGGCTTTCAAAATTACAGGGCTACAACAATAGTAAAATGGAAACATCGTGTTTCATGTGGTTGTTACAGGCAGTACGTAGTGCTATGTCAGGTTAATGTTCTTTGCTTGCCGAGTGGCAAGAGCCTAAGGTCGCTGCAAGATGTTCTCCTAGTCTCGTAGTCTTGTGTATGCCATTAGTCGTGGAGGAAGTGTTACACTGTAATGCAAAAACCATTGCTGAATACTGAGAATGGACTATAATCCAGAAACTCAACATGCTGCTGTGACAAAAGCAGGTGCACACACTGCAGTTAGTGTTTCAAAGATTAATTTTTAATTTAGTTCAGTGGTGTTTTTTGACATGTGACTCATCAAAGCTATCTCAATGATCTATTCTAGCCCTTTGTAAAGGATGAGATCACTTGAAATCTTGTCTAAATAATGAAGATAAAATATTTGCACTGAACAGTGTCTTAAAAACCCAGGAGGAGAATAGTAGTTTTATCTTTTGTTTGGTTTAGGAGTGTCCTAATCACTAACGCTGTGTATGAGTACAGTGTTTGCAGTGCAGTGAAAAGCAGAAAGATCAACTGATAACTAAGGTGTAAGATGATGTTATAGAACAATGGAAGTGTTTGTTAAAAGATCACTGTAAGTCACGTGCGGATACCAGTGACACAGAAACTATGTAATAGTGGGGGCACAGAGATTTATTGCTGTTATGACTTTGCTATGGTTTGTTTTCATTGGAGCTCTTTGCTCCAGCATTCAGCCATGGAAAAATAAAGTCAAAACAATGTATTTTATTATGTCTTTTTCTTCAAGAACTTTATTACTTCTACGGCCAGCTGAAGTTTAGAAATAACTACTCTGTAGTATTTTGTAAGAATAATGTGAGATCTTTGCAGGTGATTGAGAAAACATTCTCTCCTGATTACTACAGAGACTTATGTGATGAATTCTCTGGTACCTAGTCTGATGGCAATGTTAGAAGCCTCTTAAGTCTTGTGTGAGTCATGTATTTCCTTGTTCTTCTGCTTGTGACTTCATCTCTCGGGTTTAAAGGATACAAGAGCTATAACAAGTTCCTTTAGTTACTGTTTCTTTGCTTAAACTATTGAGCATTTCCCTAACATGACGTAAAATTGTAGTTCTTTCTCCATACTGTTTTATGTTTTCCCTGGGCATTTCTTTCTCTTGTCTTTGTTGCCAAAGAGCATTCACTGAGCCTTACGTAAAAGTGGTGAAGTAAAGTGTAAATGTCTAACTGCTCTGTTTTCTCTTGCTATGCATTGAAAAGTTTCTCTGATCACTTGCTGCATTTCAGGCAGACAGCTGCTCCTTTGCCCTTGTCGCACCAAATGTCCATCCCACTGATAACAGTTTGGCAAGATGTAGGGGAGTTGTTCAAAGGCATAGGATCAAAGTGTGGCAGCTGCACTGTGCTCTGAGGGACAGATATGGTAGTCTCCATCTCCTGTGACCAGTCATCCGTAAACAGTTCCTGAACAATAGCATGTGTGTGCCTGTGCATGTGGCTTTAATAGTGTAATGCAAATGCTGTATCAACTCTTGGGCTCTATTTAAATTCTCAGTTCCTTCCTTTGGGAGGGAAGATGAGTGAAAGCACTTTTCGGGAATGTAATGGGCATTGTGGGAACATTTGATAACCATGTGCTTGAAGCTGTTAACAAGCACAAGAGAATTTCATCTGGTAGAGAAATGAAGTGAGAACAGTGTGTCTAAGGCCTGGTATGTGAGGACTGCCTGCTGTGCCTGCTCCGGCATTATGAACTTTCCAACATTCCCTCAGCTGGAACGCCCAGCCAAGTGGACTCTAGGGGCACAATGTTTGTCATCTTAATCCCATTTGCTGCATGTGCATGATGACTGGATTTGCAGGATAACTGCAATGAATATGTTGAAATCAGTCAGTGACCTTCCCTCTCTGTGTCAGCAGACACTAACTTTTTACCAGTGTGAAAAAGTCTAATTGCAATTCTGAATGTTAGAGCTCATTGCAATACATATCTGATTAATCTGTGCAGTGGTTAGATATTGCTGTCAGACACTTAGGAAACTTGAACAGCTTGGTAGAGTCAGTAGCATCCTGTAGCAACAGAACAAGAAATTCTAGAGATGCTATAAAATATTTACACTTAATTTGCTTTCTGTAATCTTCTGGCCTTGTAATTCCTCCTCAGTGTTTGACATATAGGAGAATGATTAATAACTTTTTTTTTTTCCCCTGAGATCAGTGGTGTAGGTGCTTTCATTCTTTTTATTCCACAGCTCTTCTCCACAAACACTGTTTCTATCAAGTGTGATGGAGGAATATTTTCTAATGTTTGTTTACTGTTCTTTGTTTCTTTTTCTGTTTCTTTCTTTCTTTCCTCTCTCCTTACCATTTGACAGTAGCTCCTTCCTCAGACACTTCACACTCAAACTCCACTCTCTCTCCAACCATCACCATTTGGTCCTCCAAGGGGTGAGTGATCAGGATTGGGGGCTCTGGAAATGAAGAGGCCTTTATTAAAACAGTATTCTGAGAGACTGAATTCCATAATTATATCTCAATCACTCTGCAAGAATAACCCCTGGCGGAATAAAAAGTGCTGCTGTCTGTGCTGGAGCAAGACACCAGTGTAATCAGATGATCTTTGATACTTGGTTTGTGAGACAAAATGAAAACATGAGATTAATCAATTTTCATATGTATTCCCGAATTCTAGGCTAGGTATGTTATTTTTCTGTACTACTTGATCTTATGAAGCTTGAGGCACATTTTTCTCTTGAGTGGAATCTAATTTTTAAAGTAAGTTTCTACCCCTATTGTTGGTTAACATGGATAATTTTCAAATGAGAATTAATGATAATTATTACTGTGCTCTTTATGTGTGCTTTCTCAGATGCTGTTATTGGGAAAATCTTTCTTAATTTAACGTTAAGAAAAATGCTTTGATGGAACTCAGATTTTTCTCCTATGTTTGAGAATTTCATTTGAGATTATCACATCTGAGAATAAAGAAGGATTTGACAATAATTTGATGTTAAATGTTAGGGAGGAAACCTCTTTCCTTTATCTGCCATTGCTCACCTTTTACAAATAATTCTGTGAAGCTCTTCTCCTCAGCTACCACACATTCATAGGCTGCATCATCAGCCAGGGAGCAGTGGTTTATGGTCAATATTCTCTTATTTCCAATGGCCTCAAAAATATATCTGAAAAAAGAATGTAAGTGTAATTATCAGGGAGTATCTCTTCTGGACTCAATTGGTGTCTTCCTTTGCCAGGCAGAGAAGAAAGGTCCATGCTTTTTCTCACATCAGTGGGAAGATTTGTAAAGACTTAAGCCCTGAATCCCTGTCCCAGCACAGTGGACAGAAACATGAGAAATTTCAAAAATTTGACAAATGAGTACAGGGAATTATGGAGAACTCATCATACTAAACTGACACATACAAACTGCTATGAATGTTGTCAGTATGCTGGTTAGTTTGGATGCTTTTCTGATACAGCCGTACAATAGGCGTGGCTACCAT
The DNA here is from genome assembly GCA_013399175.1 of Odontophorus gujanensis. Lineage (NCBI taxonomy): Eukaryota > Metazoa > Chordata > Aves > Galliformes > Odontophoridae > Odontophorus > Odontophorus gujanensis. Next base: position 272,907 of record VXAB01012425.1, read on the forward strand.
TAAAATTTATTTTCATTGCTCTAGCACCAGATCATTGGAATTGAGTTTTACAAACAAGCTACAGTAAAAGCCTATCCCATATCAAAATGACTTTCATATGAACACTGGATACATAAACAGGAGAGCGTAATCAGAGGACTTACTTGCTAGGTAGGTAGATGTGAGTATCCCATTCCACGTGTAGATATATAGAGCACAGGGAAGAAAAGAAACAGACATGAGAACAATAAACTGCCCTTGGTTTATGTACCGTGTAGATTCCTTCACAGCTCCCTATCTTATTTCCCCCTGTTTTATTCATACCTTTCTAAGTATAACCCGCTTTCGCACTTTGTCCATGCTGTAGCCCATTTCTTACTGTATTTCCTGTACTTGTAGTTTACCTGCCGCTCACTTGGATCTCCTGTCCATTCTTCAGCCATTTCACATCAGCATCTGGGTTTGCAACTTCAACCATTAATTTAATCTTTTGTCCTTTATCCACTTGATAAGCAGGATCCAGTTTCTTGAGGAATGCTAAGATGCATAATGATTTAATATATATATATTACAATTATTATTGCATCTCTGTCAGAAAAATAAACATGTATTTCCTTTTCTCTTGTTTAGTGTCACCCTAAACCTTCTCCAATTTCTGCATCTATGTTTACATTTTTAGTTTCTTTTTGTCTGTTTTTGTGTTGTCTATAGGATGAAAGCATGTTTTATTAACGAAAACGAGCAAAGTAGAATATATCAAATCAGGTGTAAATACGTAAATATCTTCTTCATGGTGAGGGTGGTGGAGCACTGGAACAGCCTGTCCAGTGAGGTTGTGGTGTCTCCTTCTCTGGAGATATTCAAGACCTGTCTGAATGCCTACCTGTGCAACCTCCTTAAGGGAGCCTGCTTTGGCAGAGGAGTTGGACTTGATCTCTGGAGGTCCCTTACAACCCCTGCAATTCTGTTTCTTTGATGTACTTCAACATATCCAAAGTGAAGTTATAGCTAAGTGCCTCCACTGGAGGATAATAATGATCTTCTCATTACTAATGAAACACAGTTAAATTTATATGCTTTAGACTTTTAAAACAAATGATTTAAAATAAGTAATAAGACTAGAAAAGAATCCCAAACATATCACACTTCAAGTGTTTTTAAGAAACCTTCCCAATGGAAATTGTTTAAATGTATCATTGATGTCTGACATACCAGTATTTGGCTTGTTTTTGTTTTATATTCAAGATAAGGGTCAGAGCAGAAGGAACTCGTAGAATGAGACAGTTCAGAATACCCAGAGTTTCAGATCAGAGTAGACCAGAGCCTTGGGCACAACTCCAATCTTTGGTTATCAGTATATTTCACATAAAGACCGTGAAATAATTGGAAAGGAAACTGTAGCACACTCATGTTTCTCATGCTCTTCTATCTGGCTGCTGTCCAGTTGATAAACAAAGAAATCACAAACAAGAATTTACTGATTCTTCCAAATACAAGTATTTGATATACAGTTTGCCAACCTGTGCTTTTTTTCTCTTCCTTCTTAATGCGTTTGAGGCGTTTCAGCATTCCACGCAAATCTGTGATACCATACTGAAAAGCAATTTTCTCATATTCAGAAGGAGGAGCTTTCCTCAGGATTTCCCAGACATCAACATCAGATTGTGATTCACTTTTTCCGTCAGCTCTGCAGAAAGGATTGAAACCACTTCTTAATAAATAGACCATTTACTACATTATCACGAAAAATAATGAAGCTGAATAGCAGGCTAGTTTTTCTTAAATATCTGTATTTCTGGTGATTAAAATTCAAATGCTGTCCTGAAGGATTTAGTGCCTAACAGCCAAGACAAGTAAATTTTAATTTCCTTTAACTGTAGGCAGTTGAAACACACGGGGACTTACTGCTCTGTGATGACCATACACAAAAAAAGTGGCATTGCAAACTGATATCCTGAGAATGTCTTAGAAAGAGGGCAGTTGGTTTGTGTTAACAAGAAACAAGTAACTTTCTCAGGACATTTTCTTCTGTTTTCTAATTCAGTCAGTTTCTTAAAATACCAATTTATTGCAAAGGCAATGTTGAGTACTGGCAAATGAGACAATATTTATAATGGAACAATTTTATTATAATTTAACTGAAGAACTAGTGATTACAGAAGAATTAGTGTTTGGTTTAGCAAAACCAAGTGAGAATTAGGTTCTCTGGCATTGGAAAAAGGTGTTGTTTTTCTTTCTTTGTTTGTTTTTGTTTTTTTCCTGTCATATATATCTTTTCAATTCACAAATAGAAAAAGAAATTGGTGTAACACATGTTACCTTACCGATTTACCGTGCGCAAGAAGCTGCTGAACTTGGGAACGATGAACAGAAGTGTTCGGAAAAGCATGCAGCGTCCCGATAGGCAAGAAAGAGGGCATATTGTGTTAATACAACAGAGCCATGAGTGTCATATTCATCTTTAGCAGAATAAGTCTGTACTTCAGTAGCAGGGAGATGAAGGTTCTTGTGCAAAAGCTCTGAAATAGCCTTAAGAAAAATGCTGTTCCCTAGTGACATGAAATTGCCTCACTCTCTTTGCACAATTCCACTCTGCTTTTTAAATTGTAAGTGTAGGCCTTCTACTTGTTCTTAATTATGGCAAATGACCTTACAGGGAAGAAAGTAGGTCTAATTTGCTCTGTCTGCTTGGATCTGTTGTCTGCCACTGCTTGTTAAACAGAGGATGGATAGAAGTAGTAACGTTTTCTTTACTTTTCCTAAACTTCTTGTGCTTGTTGTTTCTGATATTACCAGGACTAAGCAGATTCCAGTGCAGCAGAACACACTCATATAGTGAAGTCATGTAGAGTGGTAAACCTTAGCATGCAAACCACTTATACAGCAGGGAATGCTGAGACAGTGGAGGATTATGGAAGGATTATCTTTGTGTTATCTAATGGAGGTAGTTTTTTGTTTGTTTGTTTGTTTTTCCAGGAAAAGAACAGTCCCTTTAATCTGTGAGAAATATTACTACTTAAAAAAGTATCACTGTAGTCAGTATAATCAGTGTAACCAAACATTTCTAACGCTACTGTGGTTGACCAACATGGTCTTGTTTGTAGTAAGAATGTTACGTTTGTTAAAGTGCTGCAGTCAGTGTTTAACATTTCCAGTAGCATTGTAGTTCTTGAACAGGAAAAGGGAGACAACGGAAGAGGATTTCAGTTCAGGGTACGCAACAAGTATGGAATGCAATGTCTTTTATCTGTGGAGTGGTTAGGCACTCACTGAGCACTAAGCCCTCACTAGCACTCACTGGACTGATAGTGTATCTGACGTTTGGACTCTTTGGAATTTTATTTATGTATTTATTTATTTAGTAAAATATTAAAAAAAAAGAGGAACAAAACCATAATACTAATGGCATATTTGACCTTGTTTTTGTGAAACTAATGAATCAGTTTTGTTCACTGGCAGTGGTTACAACTCTTAGTGAACTTTTAAGTTGTTCATGAGAGATTTTTGATGAAATTTTACAAGGTTTGTTTGCAAGGGTTTTTTTGTTTTGTTTTGTTTTGTTTTGTTTTCTGACAATCTTGAAACCTATTCTCAAACTTCTTTATCAAACCAGAAAGCATGGCTGGATACTTATTGCTGTTCAGAGCACTGTGTTGATCCAGTGTATCAAAATGCATACAATTGTTTGCCATCACCTGAGTCAGTGCTGCGCAGCAATCTCCTCCCCATGCCCTGGTTTCAGTCGATACTGTTAATAGTGCACTGAGGATTTGGTTGTTGCAGTGCAATGGGTGTGTGCCTTGGGGCCACTGCAAGGAAGAGCCACTGGGGGCAGTGGGCAGGAACTCCAGGTTGGATATGCCTGGCCTAATATATCTCACGGTCAAAAAGGGCTCCTTAATTTTTGCTTTAACTTTTCAATTACTTGGTGTCATTCCATTTTTAGATCTGGTAATATTGCTAAGCTGCATGCAAGTAGGAATAAAAAAGAAAATTTTTTACAGTAATTACAGGATATAGCTTATAACTTGCATGTACATAACAAAATGGTACTAAAAGTTAAATGTTATCATTTGTGTAGTTTGAATTGAGTTCCCAAAAAGAATAAAATCCATTCTCTGCCTATAGGCAAGGGCTTCACCATCCCGGTATGCCTTCTTCATTTTGTTTGTTAAAGCATTCACTTTGATTCCATAAAGACACAGGCTGTACTCCTCCCCTATCAATAAGACCTGAACTATGTATGAAAAGTAATTGAGAAATTGGACTCTTGGAGTTTCTCCCACTATGTTATTCTCCTTGATTTGGGGGATCCTTATCAAGGGTGATGACCTCATAGGTTAACTGTGCACTTGGGAGCGTTAAGATGCAGCTTAGAGGAGTATCTGCTGTAAATGGAGTATGCAGCTGATATGTTTTAAACATATGTGGAAGGGTTAAAAATAGTTTTGTACATCCCAGAGATGGTTCCTTCCTATCCCATTACTGTCAACTGAATGGACCATGTCAGCTGTCACCTCCTTCAAGGTCTCTGCTCACTTTCCCATTTAATAGTTCTATGACAGCTGTCTCCTTCCTCTTCCCAATGACCTCTCCTTGGCCCATGACATCTGTATGTCATCACCCGTTAATTAAATTACAGTGATAGGAGATATAATATTAAATGAAGCTCTTCCTATTATAGAGGGAATGTTCATTACCCCTGGATTGAGGACACTTGTAAAATAGGAGGAAGAAAGCAGAATTGGTAGAAGAATAATCTTCAATTCTGTTTGAGTCTGCATAGCTCTTGAAAGTTCCTCAGCATGAGGTCCTTTTTATTTGTCTTATTCTAATGAAAAACACTTTCATTCGCTGGTTAAGTTTGTATGCCTTTCAGTTCTCATTTAACATAGAAGTAGCCTTCAGTCTGTCTGAAGGACTCACAAATTACTTTTAAAGCAACTGAGAAGAACAACTTAGCTGTGAAGAACAGCTGGGAGCAGTGAATTTATCAGTGTGCTTAAATTCCCAAAACAGTAAATTTTGACCTTTCCTGTTACTCATAAAGGGTCAAAAGCACTGATAGAATGCAGTTAAATTCTTTTAGTCTAACAAATATCGAGTAGTTAAATAATCAAACTGAACGTTTCTGGAAATACTGGTGATATTTGCTACTTTTTAGAGTTCTGTGTTTGCTCAAAAGGGTAATTAGAAACACAGAAGTTTTTAATGTCGGCCTCCATTTAGTCAAAACTGATACTTTTTTTTTTTTTGCATATAAAAATTAGAATTTGTGTACAACTACTCTTTCTGTTTGAGCTCTCAGTTTCAGTTACTGCAGTTATTCAGAAAGTGTATTTTCCTTACTTTAGAGTTAAAAAAACAACAACAACAACAACAAAAACACCTGTTACTTTGTCTCATACTTCTCTGGGGTTTGTGATGAAACAGGAAACTTAGATATCCGTATCAGCTATGGAAAGTTTGATCGTTGTACTTTCTTCTACTTCTAACTGACCTGTTTTAGGATTCTGGTCATACTGCTTCTGCAAAACCAGAATGCACTTCTAGTTGGATATGTTACAGAGGTCATACACAAGGTGGGGCTTGCTTTGGGCTTCAGAGCCACCTTACTTCAGATGTCTGCATGGCTTGATTCTGTAAGTAGCGATACAAACACCTGAACAGAAACTGTCCATAGGTTCACAAGTTCACTAAGTAATGGACTGTGAAAAGTTATACTATGTTTAAATTTGCAAAACATGAGTCTAGTGACAAATATCTGTAGTAACTTCAGGAGGCAGAAAGACAGAGAGTGCGGCCACAGGCAATAATCACAAAGAAGTGTGCCCATAGGTAATTGATGATAATGAGCAATGGAAACTTTACCTGAAATAAAAAAGAAATATTTTGTACTGGAGAAATCTGTAAATTTATGGAATAAGTGACTTTAGTAGTATGTTCACTGTATATGTTTAATTGGTAAATGTAATAAAACTTGAGAAGATTTTTGATAGGCACTAGCATGTAGATTGGGCAGGTGATGTGGTATCAACAAGGAGCTTCCCATTTCTAATTTCTGTAATAATAGGAATGTAAAGCAACAGATTATTAAGAAAATTTATAAACTGAAGCACTATTTAAATTTGCTTATAAAACAAAAGGTGGTGAAAAACTAAGGACATACAGGAAAATACATTGATTTGAATTGAATGGTCTACTCTTAATTTCTACTGACTGTTTAAAGGCATTTCTGTCTCAAAAACTGGCAGCTGATAATTTTCTTTCATGCTATCTAATTTTCTTTCATGCTATCTAATTTTCATCGTGTTCTACGTGTAAGATGCATGCATTGTTTCAAACCAGATGTTTCCTATATTCAGTGTGAGCCATGCATTTATAATCAAAAGTAGTAGAAATCTTACTCTCTGTTGCCAACAGTGGAATCCGAAACATCCAGATTACAGTGGTGATAAAAGGAAAAACAAGTAGAGAGGTTGTGAAGACAGTTGTGTCAAAGAAGGGGGAAAACGGGGAGAAGAAAGTTCACAAAAGAAAGTAGAAGTAAAAACAAGAAATTAGACTTAAAATAGTAAAATACATTGTATATTATTTATACAATATGGAATTTCTTTAAATAGTAAATACGTATAATGTATCTAATATATAGCTGTACAGCGTAATAATGATGGTAATGTTTAAATATCTAAAAATAATTCTTCACTACCTGTCTCTTTCCTGCCATGGACCGTAAGAACTTAGGACAGTAAGTTCTTAGTAAGACAGCCTTATAAATGTGCATTGTAATCCAAATTTTTGAGGTGAAAATGCTGGTGGAAACAGATAATTGCCCTAGTTCCAGTTTTTTCTTATAGGGGGGTGGAAATCTTTAAATCTTTTTTTTTTTTTCCTCTATTGCAGGAATTCAGCAAATCCTCAGTATTTGGGGAATTTCCCATAATTACCTGTCATCATTTGTTTGTTTGTTTGTTTGTTTGGTTTCCAGCCTGAGCCGTTTTAGAAAAGCTACAATGATTCTAAACTTACGAATCTTTTGCTTACTCTAGTTCTAGTGTTTTCAGAGTTATTCCACAGAAGCTGATAGTGTTATGTCTCTAAGATTATTGAGTCTTTACTCACCTCTTTTTGAGTAGGGCACTAAAATTCAACTCTCCAGATTCTTCAAGTCCCTCAGTACTGTGATAACAGAAAAAATTAGTTTTAGAAGGAAATGGAAATGATTTGTAACACTATAACACACAGTGCTAGTTACATCAGAAAAAAACAATCTGTTTTAAACAGAATGCAAGGGAAACTTGATATGTCATGAACAAATATAGAAATATGTAAGAAAATGGCCTAAGCAAGTAGAAGGTGGGCATTTTAATGGAGATAAAGATAGAAGGGAAATGAGTGGCAGTTTTTTGTTTTTTTTTGCTGCTTGACATTTCAAGGTTGGTGAGGAAAAAATAACAATTCAAAAACATTTTTATTTCGAATCATTGCTGTTCTAAATAAACTGTGAGAACTTTCTGTTAAGAAAGTACAATTTTTTACTTCTGTGATTACTTTCAAGATAGTACAGCAGTAGAAAGGATAATTTTCTTGGTATAACAATCAAGCAAGAAAACATATTTCTGGCCACTTTGTTCCCTGCTTTAAGCAGATTTGCAATGATTGCAGGCATAAAATATATACAGAAATTGCTGTTACAGCATCAAATTTGAAAGGGCTTCTTGTAATCAAATATTCAGGAAATCAGAACGTACTGGTGGGAGGAGAATTAGTCATGTTATTACTACTAAGGTGGTAATTGCAGTCAGATTTTTCAGGAAAGCCCAGCAATCAATATTCAGCTTTTCTGAGAAGTACAACTTTAGTAATTGCTTTAGCATGCATAGAGTTAAATCTCACTTCAAACTTTTTAAATTACTGTAGGTGGCAGCGAGACCAAGAGAGTTAGGATGGAAAATTTTATAATTATTAGGATTGTGAGTGTGGCAGGAAACAATGTTTGTTTTTTTTTAATACAAATACAAGTTGATAAACTTATTTGAGAAAATTTTAGTTAGAATATGATCAGTCTGGTTTAAAATACGTAGAACAGAAGGGCAGACATGCATATCATTTGAAGCTTGTGTGAAGATACCACTTGCCAGGCACATGCCATTTTTTGTGATGAATCTGCCTCTCACTGAACTATCAAACTACAGTTTTCAATATCTTACTCTTATACTACCACTTACAGTTATACATTCTAGTCTCATACAGCACTAAACACTATAAACCATTATTTACTGGGAAATTAAGTGTTTATAATCAAAAGAGCATCCAGTTCTGTGTTGTTTTTTTTTGTTTGTTTGTTTTTGTTTTTTGTTTTATCCTTTGTCTTTCCTGATCAGAGAGAGACAGTTCATTGTTAGGCTTTAATTTGTCTGCTGACACAGTCAGAGACTACCTGAGAAAGGCTGAAGTCGTCCGTCTGCCCCCTCCTGCCAGGCTCCTGAGTGAGGGTATCAAACACAGAGCTTCAGATTTAAATCATTCTGTTTTATATTTGGCTTCCTTCTTAAAGAAGAAGCTAAATATATGTGCAGCCTGAAACTCATGAACTCACTCTCAAATGATTCTGAAATAATTCTTTTAATTCTGCTAGCAAGAAAAGAAACTCTTGAAAGCCTAATTCTGCTGCAGAGAAATTAACACAATACAGCTGTGTACTGAATGTTTGCTGAGGCATCACAGCAAGGCTGGTCAGCTACTTATAGCTGCCTTTGACTGCAGATAAATTCAGCAAGCCTTTTTTAGTTCTTTGTGATAGAATGTAAAATCTCATGTAAAAATAATACTTTTCTGTAAAAATTCAAGCAGTTGCAGTGGTTAAAGTTTCCCCTATGTTAGGGAGCTTGATGTTTGCTAAGTTATTCATGGTCCAATAACTTAGCTAAAATGCATAAAAAAAAATAAAATGGAAACTAACTTACACAAAAGAAGAAATACTTAAAAATGGAAAAAAAAAAAGAAAAGAACATGTTAATGCTAAAATTCATAAAATGTTAGACACTATCAATTGCATAATTAAGCATGATGGTTATGTTAGTAGAAAGACTAAATTCTCTTAGATGAATCCTAGATGTTATTTAGTATTTTAAAAGTAGAAATATTTTAAGAGACATCCCCACCTTTGTGCTTGTTGTTACAACAGCTTTATTTTTAATTAATATTTGTCTAGGAAAGTAATAAATCCTGCATGGAAATATAATCTATATAATAAAGCTATGTAAGTTTCTACTATACATACGTGCGTCGAAATGCAGCACGAATATCCACTTCTCCACTTATTGGTGCGTCTGGTATAACAAAGAGTGACAAATGAGAATGGGATGACAAGTCAAAATAATGCAAAAATACAGTGCTATTTATAAAGCTTTTCAGTTACAGTCGTTTTATTCTGAAGTTCTTACAATGTAAGTTGTGATTGGTCATGTACTGGAGTATTGATGCTGTAACTTTAAGCACATAATTGTCACCAGTTTGCTTTCAAAATGCAGTGTAACTTAATTTTGTCTCACGCTCCATAATAGTCTGCAACACGTCAAGTTGTCTTCCCTCTTGTTTGCTAATCCCTCTGCTGGTAAATTTTAGTTTCAATGCTACCTTCACAGAATATTTTGGAACTCCAATGTGTAAAAAACTATTGGAAAACAATTGTCTATTATTATTCATTCTCTGAAAGCAAAGGTAAATTCCTGGGAATAGGCAACGATGTACGGAAACTCTACCTGGGATGTTGCATAGAATTAACCTGATTACTCTGTTCTAATCTCTTGAGATCAGCAAAAAGACATAGAGCAGCTGGGCTGTTTTGTACCTTGCTGAGTATTTTCTTTGTGGATTTGAGTTTTGACTTGAGTCACAGCCGAGTAATGCTCTATATACTCTATATGCTCTCTACCAATCCATCCTAATTCTCATCTACAAGCCTTTGTAAGTGTATGCTTTTCAGACCTGTACTTCAGCTGCTGTGTACCAGAAGGAATTGCTGATGAGCATACAAGAAGAAGTAGAAGTGAGAAACAGTGGCAGGAGCTCATCTTACCATTGACTATCAGGTTGAAATTAGAACTATCAAACTTGTCCTTGGTAGACACCTCACATCTGTACCCTCCTGCAAAAGTCATATTTGCTTCTATGATTTCCATTTCAAAGGTGTACACCTAGAACAGAGACCAGTGGTACATTTTGCAAGTTAGAAAATGAAATGCTGAAGGAGAGAGATAATGCAGCATTTTAAGGCATAAAAACAAATAGACAAGTGATTAAATGTTTTAATTTCCTTTTAGAATTAAGTATTTACTGAATGTGTAACACATTCCTGTGATAAAAATTACGTATTCCCAATTCTGTGAGAACAACTGGAGAGTGTGATTGGTACAGGTCTGTAAGAGAATGTAATGTTATTTTAGCAAACTATACTGGTGTACTAGTGTGTACAGCTGTTACACATAGTAAATGTTTGTCTATTAGAAACAGCAGTAGAGCTTTCATTAAACAAATATAACTTCTATCCATAATGTATGCAATATATTTAAAAATTCAGCAAAGTTGGTGGCTCATTTATTTGTGAACAAGTCTGTTCTGTTCCATCCAGAAGAGGGTGGTAGTGCTTCATATAGCACATGGGATGAGAAACCATGGTTTGGACTCTTGTATTCCTCTTGTGTATCCTTGGACATTTTTGCAGTAGAAATAGATCTTGCTGAGCTACTTAAATTAGTCTAGAGAACAGTAAATTTCAACACAAATAGCTGGATGCTTAATCTATGTAGAAATATGGCAGATCATATGTAAATGTCTGATTTATTGTTTTCTTTCAAATATAATCAGTATTTCTTACTTGAAAGGAAGGTAGAACATTTTGCATAAGGCAGTGCAAAACTACTTCTCCAGACCTCTACTTATTTTCTCATTTTATCATAGATAAACAAAGGAGTCTGTATATAGTGCTTGTCTCTTGTCTATGTGGTCAAAACATGGATGTGCAAGCATAAATACAACTTTGCGTGAAGCTCTGGGTACCTCAGTATAAAAACATTTCTTGATAATTTTATATTTTCCCCACATTAAAAACTAATATATAGAAGGCTAAGAATCTTATACTGTCATTTGTACCTTGTTGTTTCTATCATAGTTGTCATGCAGCTGGAGATGTTTCCCCACTTTGCTGGCCAGGTCCATCCACTTTCCTTTGAACCATTTCACCAATGGTTTCTTCAGCAGGCTCTCACCTGCAACTTTAGCTGTGAAAGTGATGTTTCCACCTTGTAAGGCAAGTAGAATAAAATAAGATTATGAGCAATGTTATTTTGTTTAGTATAACTTTTAGGTCACTGCAGTCATACCTAAGTGGAAAGGTAAACAATCAGGCAGCAGGTGCAGTTTGCAACCGCTTGACTTAGATTTTGTACTCACCAACAGTAACTTCTCCATCCTGAGGTCGTGTGATGAAGAGCCCAATAGGGTCTACAGGCTCTTCTGGTTGAGCCTCCACAGGTGGAACTGCATCAAACACAAGAATTACTAGTTAGGACTTCCTGTATCTATTTCTGTTATGATCTATACAATAAATTTGTTGTCATTTCAAAATGTCTCAGTGTTTCTTCTCTCTCTCACATTCCTTGTTCTTTATTCTGTCATCTAATACTAGCACTCGTTGGGTGTCTACCTTGCTTCCTGCAAGGATTTCCTATTCTAGTTCTTTCCTTCTGTTAGCGTACCAAACTTAGTAACAGCAGTAGTTCTTTATTACCTTCTGGGTTTTGGTTGCTTTCTACTGGTGGAGCAGGCAACTCTGAGGCAACTGGAGCAGGAGAAGCTTCAGGAGGAGCAACTGGCTCACTCTTTTCTGGAAATGAATGCAAACCTAAATTAGAGAATACTTTCTTTCTGAATAAATATAAACTTTCCAGAAAACTTTGAAGATTTGCTGTTAGGAGAAGATGCCTACTGGCAGCTGGATGCTAAGGCTCTTTGATGAAGTGGAAAAGAACTGATATCTGAATTTTTTAATTCTACATTCTTGATATGCAGAAACTTGTCAGCTGATGATTAATGCTATCGTTAGTATCAGTTATAGAAAAAAAACAGAAAAGCTAGTAAAAAATGATGCAGTTATGATTTCTATAGACTGCTTTTTCATGAGATTTTACTTCATTCTGTGTTTGGAATGTAATGCTCTAAACACTGCAGCTCTGAGTAGTTTGGGAGAAGATCTAGATGCTATTTGCAATCAATATGGAGAAAGTATTTTAAAATTCTCTCTACCATTTTCTCCTCTGGTTCATTGAAATTTATGCCCCCTCGGTTAAAAGTACAATCTTACAAACAAATTCAGGCAAGTTCATTTGGTGCTGTAGAGAAAGTAGACATGTTTGAACATAGAAATATCTGGAGAATGAGAAACTGTGACAGAGGAAGGGAGGTAGAATTTCTTGAACTGATTCAGTTGCTGAAGTATCTTTTCCCCCTAGTTAGCAGAGATACTTGCAAAGGGCCTTGTTTACTCCTCAGTTAAGTCCCACATGCAGTTTCTCAGCTATTTGCAGTGTCTTTTCCACCCGAGGTATCTGGCCATGTTGTGCCAGAGAATAATTTGAGTTGCTCATCTTAACAAAGGGAAGTGGCTGTGTCTGAACAGGTGAGGAGACAGTTTCTACGGTTTTGATAATGAAAAGCTGAAATCATTATTATTTGTGAGAATAACAGTGGCTCATCCAGTTTTTCTTTACAGTGTAATCTTACTAGGGTCTGAAATACAAGACAACACCTGAGAACATACTGTGATGTATCAACCCCACTCTCAGAAAATTTATGCCTTTTACCCTGGAATGTATCTGTGTCTTAAGAGAGGTGTGATTGTAACTTTGATTTCCAGTCCAAAACAATTTTACCTCAATTTTTACTAGAATGAATGAAGTCACCCTAACTGTGGAGATGCTCTTGTAACTTAGATATGTAACTATTTAGAAAAGGTTTATTTTGAGTATAGTACAGTATATCACAAATACAGGAAAGTTGTCTCACTTTGGCATTCTGATATCCCTATTACCAGTGTATGCTTGAAAAAGACATAGATCTTTCAGACCACAGTTCTAACTCCAAATTCAGTAATGCTGCTATTTGAGGCTGTGTACATGTAGCAGGTTCTGTCTGGAACTAACCTAAAAGATGGTGAGGACAGTACAACTAGTATAAGGTGTATCTTTCTATTTTGTCAGTGAGAAAGCCAGCAAGAATATGCTGTCATATGCTCTGATAACTGTCAAATTGTCCTAATCCATATTAGGATTGCCCTTTTCTCACAATCTGTCATGCACAGTTGTTTCATCTGGAACAGGATGTCTTGTCTTCTGTTAAATATTCGTGGCTATCTTTTCAGCTGACCAGCACAACTCACTAACATCATGATAGAGTTGTCAATTTTCTTTTTTTTTCTTAGGAAAATAAAAAGGAAAATATTAAAAAGGAAAATACTAGAACTGCTGAATGGAGACTAAAATTTTGGAAGAAAAGAAAGGGATTAGAAATATTTCAAAGTTTAGCTGCTTTATCTACCCAGGAAATCCTGGGGAATCTTTTCCATTTCCCATCTAGCTGCTGGTTTAACACACAGAGAAAAATGTGTGCATTATATAAATGATAGGTTATAAATACTACATATGTTGCTCCAGAAGTAATGCCTCCTATTTATTTCAATGAAAACTACAGCAGTTGCAAAGAACACAATAACTTTGCTTGATGTTCATAAATATTAGATCTCCATAGATGTCCAGCAAGTGTTAATAAATGCCATTGAGTGCCATTTTTTCTACATGGAGAAATTCAATGGCACACTTCTGCTTCATACTTCCATGTCAAATGACATTTTCTCAAACTGCTCCTCTGCTGCTGTCTGACACATGGAAACAAAATGAAATATTGGTGGGAAGGTTCAATCCCTATTGCTGTACCACCAAGATCTGCTTCTGACATCATGGGCTGAAGTCGTAACACAGGAAGCATCACTTTCAAAGTAACCCTTGTACGAACATTACTTGTACTCAAGTCCCTCAGAAAATAAGAGCTTTTATTAGCAAGTGATTATGATACACTTTGTAGGAATGTATGAGCACCTTAAAACAACAACATAACTTGAAAATTTTTGTTACTTACTACAATTTTGTATTTAAATAAAACCTTAAAAAGAAAATAAAAGATCAGGCCTAAAATGCATCCATCTTAGTTTACATTAGGTTAGACTTGCTTTACTTATGAAGGTGAATTCTAAAGAAATGCATGGAGATTTACTCTGTGATGTCCACTGTGGACTTCTGTCATCAAAAATAGGTGTCTTAGCCACAGGAAATGTGTTCCTTAGCTTAACATTAATGAATATATTTTAGAAACCTTTCTGCAGCTTCAAATCATATGGTAAAACAGATTTATTGCTGGTAGAGAAAGTTTATAACTTGAAGTTAATGTTTATGAGCCTCATTTATGAATTTTGAATGTGAGAATGGTTATACTGATGAAATAGAATTGTTTAGGAAACACTATACCTGGTTCTTTGACCTTCAGTTCAAATTTGACCTTGGAAGTTCCAGCTATTACAGCATATGTCACATCGTCATCTTTTCCTACGTTCTTGATTGTCAGTGAATGCTTGTTTCCTTCTGCCTTGATAGAGTATTTCTCACTTTCAGTAATTTCTGTGCCAGCTCGCTGCCATTTCACCTTGATGCCAGTTTTTTCTGTCTCTGCTTCAAACACAGCTGTGCTTCCGGCTGTCACCTCTGTTGTCTTCGGCTTCTTGGTAAATGCAGAAACTAAAAAAAGAGAGAGGGCTCACTAAAATCTGTTTTGCAATTGTGGCATATCTGGTGTAGTCAGCTGTTGTGGCTGCAACAGCTGTCTCCTTTCTCTCCCATCTGCCCATGCAAGATATAAATTATAACACTTTCCATGGAGAAGTTGTGGAATTGTCTCTGTATTTACTAAGTTCTGTTTCTGACTGAGATTTCTCTATATTGTCATGAAATTAAAAGTAAAGAATAGCAAACTTATCTTGCTGTCCCTCTTACTTTCTCCTGTATTGAGTTCTGATTTTTCCATGACTGTTCAATCTATGACAAGATGCTATGATGTGTATTTTTACTTACAAAGCTCTCTATGTTAATTCACTGTGTAGTCTTGCTTAAAAATAGAAATATGCTTTTTAATTGTGACTTAATACTTATTTAATACTGTTGTTGAAAAGGATCAGGATCCTTTCCTCCAACAACGCTGCAGTTAGCATAGTAGTAACCTGTGTCTCAATACACCACAATGAATTAATGCTTCCTCTTCAGTCCTTCTGTTACGATTGATCAACTCTTCTATAGTGGAGATACATTCATTTTCCAATGATGGCCTTTGTAATTTTATCCCAGCTTAATAGTTTGAAGTGTTGTTTGCATTCATACTCACTATATGGAACATACCAAGCACAGTATTAAATGTTAAAGTGCTTGCCTATGTAGTACTCTATGACAATTAGTTTTCATTTTCATGTTTTCATCTTAATTAATTCTGTTGTCTTTTGCTCATTTCCCCTAGTTATGGATAAAAATGCCAGTATAAAAATGTTATTTAATACTGTGTAAATACTGGTATTTTGCACAGTATTAATGTATAAAATACCTGTAGTTAACATTCTCATTCATACAATCGATGTTTTTTGTGTATCATTACATCATCTTTTTATTGACTTACACTAGCTGGCTCCTCTCCCTTGTGACTCTAGTGGCAAATTGGCTTTTTTTGTTTCTTTTTTCCCCCTTCTATCACTATCACTTTTCTATTTTAGCACAAAAGAATCTGTAAATATATTAATTACTTAACAGCAAGGTGTCCTGCAAATGTTCTGCTCTCCAAATGGCAGTGTTTCAAGACATGCACACTTTGATGACTCAACAGGAAAAGGTTGCTGGACAGAACTATAGTCACAGTGAGAAATCTCCACAACCACAGTATATAACTGACTTATGGAAAATCTAAATCCTTAGGTAGATGTTTACAAGTAATTCCACTGTCTCTTTTTTTCTTTTCCCTGACAAAAGACTAACATATTTGGATTCCTGCTTAAAATGATTGTGAATATTATTTCCATTAAAGCATACAATTGGAAAGTACCAAGAACTTCAATGAAAATAAAGGAAGAACCATTCCTGAGAGCCCACATTTTCACAGATAAAGGACATTCTAGGAGCCTTTTTTTGGCTCCAGATTTTCAGAGTCAGTGAGTGACAATGACCAAAGTGGTGTCTCTCTGTATATTCATCCATATTCCCTTTCATCTTCCACTGTTCTTACTTGTATGCAAGGAAAAGTAGGGACTCCTCTGCTTCATGGTATCTGCTACTGTAGGTAACAAATGTATCTGACTTCACCAGGTATTCTTTCCCCAATGCAATCATAGCAGTCTGATCTCACTATTTCCTCAGCAGGAATGACTCAAAATGTCACAATGCAAAACTTCTTGTCCATCCTGAGAGCCTTGCTTTTTCCTGCTTTTGTCAAAAACACATTCCTCCTTTGGAAATCTCTCTCACTTCAACATTTGGAGTCTACCCAGCCACGTCTCTCTAAGTTTCATGAATCCATTTGCTATTGAAAAAGCTCCTGAAGACTACCACCACCATAAGGCTGTGGAAAATCCAGTGTCTGTGACACCTCTCATGTGATGTTGTGGAATGTCTACACCTCTTGTGCCTGTCAGGCCCTGACAGATCTCAGGCACTATCACATGTTTACTCAGATTCCAGTAAAGCATGTGCTGAGGAGCCATTGGGTCGGAGCACATGATGACTTATTAGCCAACCCCTCTGCCTCCTGTTTTTTCACTTCCCTGTTTCCATTAGATTCTAACCCACCCAAAATAAATGGGGAGAAAGCAGACATTGATGCTAACAATATAGCAATTCTGGAAAAGGCAAAGAGATGCGTATGAGTTACCAGTGCTGGTTTTCCCAGGAATTATTGGCGGGAACGTGAATTATAAGTTCTGTGTGAGTTTTTTTGGGGGGGTTTATTTATTTCTTTGTTTTGTGAGGAGGGGTGAGGGAAGATGATGGAGCTGGAATTGATTGAGGAAATTAACCTTTCTCCTCATTTCTTATATCCTCATAATGCAAAGAACTCCATGTAACTTCTGAGTAATTTAAAACATTTTCTTTAATAAAAAATTTTAATTAAAAAAATTAAAACAATTTTCTACCCATAACAGAATAGGAAGTAGGCTCTACGTGTTCGAAAGTGGTCTTGCAGAAATCTTTTTGTGCCTCATGGTGCTCTGACTACAACTTGCTCATGGCAGCAGTCCTATAGGAGTTTTGTGACAACTGAAGAGGGCTCTGGGCACATCCATCATACAATTATCAGTGTTACAGGAGTTGCAACTTAATTAATTAGAAATAAAAGGTTTTTTCTATTTAGAGTTCCATGACAAAATTACATTTTGACGATAATTTATTTTAAAAAATAAATTAATTTTGACGAAGTTTTTCAATTAGCAGGTTGAAGAAATACAAACTACATATGCTTTTGGCCAAATTAAGCTATAATGAAAACATTTCAGTTCCCAAACATTTATCTTTTACTTTTCTCCTAGAGTAAAATAATGAAATTAGTGTTCTGCCCTCCTACAGCTGCCATTTGTTAAATCTTCATCCTAGCACCTTCATGCTTTCTCCTTTACTTTCTGATCTACTTTGAAGTAATCTTCTAATGTCTGCCACTAACTTAGTTTGCTATCCTTCTGCAAAACATTTTCTTAGTCTCCTATGCAAAAACCTACAAAATGTCTCAGCTACTACTCAGGTCACACTACCTGTTGAACTAGTCATTACTTATATGCTCTCTTGTTGACTTGCCTATGCATTTACTGGGCTTCTGCTTTGTGCTTGGAGGCAGGAACTGTGTTTCTGTTGTCCCCGTACAACATCAAATGTTGAATAAGTAGCTATTGTGTACTGTTCTATCCCGAATGAGAATAGAACCTAGTGTTAAAAGCTAGAAGAGAATTTTTTATTTGATGATTATCAGAAAAAAATGCTGTTAGGACATATATTAAAATCATATGGAATTGAAATATTTTCACTTCCTACCTATGTTCTATAAAGCATTAGGTCATAGAATCATTAAGGTTGGAAAAGACTTCTAAAATCATCTAGTCCAACTAGTTCATCCACACTGTACCCACTAAATGGTGTCCCCACATGCCACATCTACACGTTTCTCAAATAATTCCAGGGACTGTGACTTCACACATCCCTGAATAGCCTGTTTCAATACTTGACTGCTCTTCTGGAAAATAAATTGTTCCTAATATCCAGGCTGAACTTCCTATGGCTTGAAGCAGTTACCTTTCATCATATCACTAGTTACCTGGGAAAATAGATTCACTGTCCTCCCTCACCACAGCCTCCTTTCAGGGAGTTGTAGAGAACAATAAAGTCTCCCCTGAGCCTTCTCCAAATTAAACAGACCCAGTTCCCTCAGCAACTCCTCGTAAGACTTGTGCACCTGATCCTTCTCCAGCTTTGTTACACTTCTTGACATCCTTCAGGGCCTCAATGTCCTTCATGTAACAAGGGGTTTAAAACTGAATACAGTACTCAAGATGTGGCCTCACCAGTGCCAAGTACAGTTGGAAAGTTCCCTTATAATTTCTGAATTCCAAGTATGTGTAAAGTACTTGAACTAAAAGAAGTGTGGATTCCACAAGAGTGGTTTTATCTAGATAGAATGACAGAGGAGTGCCATCCTGTTGTGGTTTTTGTTTTAATTTTTATCTTGCTTTTCAGACCAGTAGTTCTGACTTCAGCTTTTCATCACTCATAACAGAAGAGAGAGAGTTAAGCACTCAAGGAGAGTGTGTGATAGAATAAGCCTTCAAAATAATACTTCTGCCATTCTGAAATAAAATCTGTTATAAATAAGATATATATGATATAAATGTTTTAGGAGAGTCTAATGGATATGGTTGAATGCACAGGATACAAACTCCAGCAGAAATCTATGAGTAGAACTAGAAAAAATTGTCAGAAGTTTTTTCCCACAAAGCTGATAAATTAATTTACTTTACATTCTGTTTATTTGACATTCAGATTTTTATATGGGCAATATATTGATTGAATATTAAAAGGTAGTAGTAGTTTTTGGAGTTCCCAAAGGCTTTGTGTTGAAAATGTATCTTTGTTTTAGTGCCTACACTTGGCATCAAGTTTTCCTTTTATACTATTTGTTCTTTCATTGAGATAAAAGCCAAACTTTGGATAAGCAGACTTCAGTAACAGAGCTTGTAAATTCCTTGCTGAGGAACTATATAAAGATGCTGTGCATTCCACAGTCAGGACCTAAGTGGCTTCTTGCAATTACAGGCTTAATCATTCCTTGATCCAAAAGCTATTGAGCTGCTCAATCTTATCGTTCCTTGCCTACTTCAGCAGCTGAGGCTGTAAATTCCTGTAATATGAGCAACAGACGAGGAATAGTTTCACTAACCAGTCACCTCTCTCTCTATGCACTCATCACACTTGCTGTAAAATGGGAATAATAATAATCAGCTTGCTTTGAACCTTGAATTAAATATTTATATATATATCTATGTAAATTGTTACTGATTCTTGAATTCCTGTAGCACTCAGGAGCTTGTTACTATGCACCAATATTTTAGCATACTAGGTTCTTAAAAATGTAGAAGGAGGAGCTACGTTACAACTAAAATTCTACAGGCAGCTCTTCTTCATGCAATATTGTATATTATTTTAGAATGATAAAAGCCCATCCTTATTTATAGGCAAAGTTATTTTAGACCTTTGATAGAATTTCCTAATCTGTGCTTCAAAATTTGGATTCCTCAACCTATAAAATGCATGAATAAAACTTGATTCGTTTTCAGAGAAGGTGAGAAATGCCAGAACTCTCTTATTCCTGATTAAGTAATGGATACGTTTCCTATTAACTTCAAATCATCTGCTACGTTTGGTGTGAAAAGTTCAGCTGTTTCCTTTTTTTCACAACATAATGTTAGGGAATTTTTTATTTTTTTTTAACCTTCATAGGTTTTCACAACAATGAAAAAAAGACCTAAACTTTCCAAAAAGCCAGCATTTCAACAGAGATCAACTATGAAGTGTTAAAGACATAGAGAAAGGAACATAATGTTTCTTCAGTGGAACTCTGCAAAAAGTAATGTTTTTCAGCATTTGATAGTTTGCTCTGACAGATCTGAATGCTGTTGCTCAAGAAGGATATGTCAGCTTGCTGTGAAGTGCCTCCAGTTCTTCTGGTGTTGCATAAAGAAGTGGGACTGAGCCTCATCCTGAAGTGTTTCAGCTAGACAATTTAAAATAAAAGAACATTACTTGGGAAGTCTAGGTTGTTTTTTTGTTTTGTTTCTGTTTGTTTGTTTGTTTTTTAGTTTATTTATTTGTCTATGCGTGCTGAAAGGCTTATTAGAACAGCAAATATAGCCAGAATATCCTTGACTATTCTCTGGAATGAAGTGTTTTCCCTTACCTATGTGTGAGATGTCCTAATTTCGGTAATAAAGGCTGAAGATCTCTTAGGTTTCTTCAGTAGTCTAACTTAATGATATATAAAGACAGAAATCATGACTTGTCCCAAGTATGAACTGTTAGGTGCTTATCCAGACCTCTTGAGATTATGCTTGATATTATCCTGTCTTGAACTGTATAAACAACATGAAATAGAAAACCAAAGGGATTAATGTCTCTTGGGAGAAAGAGAAAATCCTCCCAAGAAGTTATGAGGCATGTGACTGTTTCTGTCTCAGTCAGAGTGGGTAATAAGATCTTTTCCTCCTCTGCTGTGATAATAACA
This sequence comes from Odontophorus gujanensis, assembly GCA_013399175.1. Taxonomy (NCBI): domain Eukaryota; kingdom Metazoa; phylum Chordata; class Aves; order Galliformes; family Odontophoridae; genus Odontophorus; species Odontophorus gujanensis. The sequence continues at coordinate 293,790 of VXAB01012425.1, forward strand.
GCCTTTGGGCTGCTTTGTTCACAAGAACTGTGGAGGAGTGGTAATGTTAGACACCTGTTAGATTTCTTTCCTCTGGAAAAGTAAACTGGAACAGAGTTTATCTTCACTGTTAGCTAGCAAAGGTGGGCATCTTCACAGTCAGAGAAGTTGTTTCTCATCCTCAGAGACTGAAAATAATAATTTATAGACAAAATGCCTTGAAAATCACACTGTCAAATTTTACCTTTCCTGCCATATTTATTTTTGCTACCATTGCCAGTCACAAGCACTGGAGGTTTTATTGAATCTCAAAAATCAGGTGACAAGAATAGAATATAATTATAAGTATCTTTATTTATTTGTTTGTTTGTTTGTTTGTTTGTTTTGCAAATGCTGAACCTTCACAATCATATATTTTCTAAGTTTACTCTATCGTTTCCTCTATATACTTATTTTTGTGTAAGCTTCTACTTCCATCTGATTTCAAAAATTGCATCTTGAAGAATATCAAATGAAATTATAGAAATAAAATTGAGGTATTGGTGACACTGCTGCCACTTTAGAGTTGTACTGAGAGAACATAAAGAGTTTTCTTGAAATTAGTCGTGCTTTGGAGTTCAGTATTAATGAGAAATACAGGTTAAGTTTGAGCGCTGTCTCTCTGTCAGTGACCAATTCTATATATTCTGGCCAAAATTAAAGTCCTTAACATCTGTGAGCTCTTTTGTTGTGGTGAGCACAACAGATTTTCCCACTGACCAGTCTAAGATGAGGCTGATGCCTGTTCAGTCGTTTGCAAAGTACAAAAGCCTACATTAATATGTATTAACAGTTATTATTGGCTAATTCTGAAAGCTGTGTGTTATTAAAAAAGCATGCATCTTCTACATTCAAGTCATAATGGTGATGTGTATACTGGTATTGATGAAATTAGTACCTTGCTCTAAAAGAGAGGAGTCCTAGATTTAGCTCCTATTTTTCCAGCCTTACTATTGGATATATGCATTCTTATCAAGTGATCGTAACTTCAACTTCTGATGTCTTTTTTCCCAGACTTTGTTGTGAAAACAGAACACTCCTGAGATCTCTCTCTACTCACACTTGAGCTGAACTGTCCCTACCTCTACTTCCCAGGCTCTCTTCCTCCTTCATAGACAGACTGATTAATGTATCTTACCCTATACATTCCTTTCCTTCCAACCTACATAGGCAGCTTCTGTATGATTCCCATATTAGAAATTTTCTAAATCTGATTTTTTTCCTGATGTTTTTCTAGTGGTTTAGGATTTACACTGGACTCTATTCTGACCTTGGCTTTCTGAAAATGGCTATTTATCTTCTGTCTCAATAGAATATGATGAAGGAGGGCGAATGAAAGAAAATATGCACATATTCTTTAAAGTACAATGTCTCCTTTTTTCCTAGAGCTCCGCTGTCACTGGCTGGAAGAACTAGAAAGAATAAGCTCTGAGCCAGGTGTCATTTGCTTTCATTTTCACAAAGATTTAACTACAAATAACATCAACATTTGCCAACTACACTTCCTGGAAAGTACCAGAATAAAAAAAAAAAAAAAGAAACTTGGAGACTTTTATACTTCCCAGTCACTCAAGAGAGAGATAATTAGCTTTTTTTCACAGCCTAAGGCTTACTGGGAGAAGAAAAGAGAAATGAAAGGAAACTGAGTATAAAACCTCTATTCTCTCCTTGTCTGAAGTCTTTGGAGACAATTCCCGTGACTGAGAGTTGCCAAACTCATTACTCATTTCTTTACAAGAAAACATCTTATGTTTATAACTTAATAAAGTATTATCTCCTGTTCCTCTCTCTTTCTTTTTTCCCTAAGGTATCTCTTTGTTTTCTGGAATACAAAAGCTACTCAGAATTTTCTCCTTCAAACTTTCCTCAGCCTTTTTTTGTCAGTCATGATCCTTACCTGTTTTCTTTGCAGGCTCTGGCATCTTCACTTTCTGATGAAGGTCCCAGCTGAATCTAAACTCTAGAAAGCAGAGTCTGAGCTAAACAGAAACAGAACTGCAGGGCTTTTGAGACCCCCAAAAGAAACACTCAGTGGAACCCCCATCCTGCTCCTCCCCCTCCAATCTCCACTGTTGTCAACTACAGCCTTTTATCAATAGCAGGGCACACTTGACAGGCTACATCAGCCAGGATAAAAATAGCCAAGTTCCAGGAGACAGAGAGCTCAAACCACCTAAGGCTGGCTACCACTGATATGTTAGTGCAAACCGAGCATGGTCTGATGTTGCACATACTTCCCATACATACTGCATTAAGAATTCTTACACTGCCACGTTCATAGCACAGGATCTAGTAATTACTTATTGCAAGTGTATAGCTACTTGCATTCTTGCTACTTTGCTATTGTTATAGTTAAGTCAGAACCAAACAGCCTTTCACAGAGCTTTTTTCTTTATCTGTTCTTCTCTACTGAATACTGTTCAACTAAATGCAAACTTCCTTGATAGGACTTTTTCAGACGTTTGTACTTCACTGACATTTGTAGACACAACTTGAAAGTGTGACACTACTTAAATAGTTTCAGTCCTCTCTCCCCCTCCACCTACTTGATCTGCAGTATGTGTTACTTGAAAATTCAGCTTTTTTTCTTTTTTAAAAGCACCATTTTGACAGTGGCTCCAGAGTTCTGTTACTTATTTCTAGAAGTTTTAATTCTGCTCAAAACAAAAAAGTATTGAATGAGGACATCTCACCACGATGTTGTTCTCACAGTGCCATTTCATGCTTCAGTTCATTTCTCTTATTTATTCGTTTATCTAGCAAAACAGCAGCCATAGACAATCATCCATATACTACCTTGCTGGTGTGTGCATTCTCTGTCTCTTGTGTCTGTCTCATTTTTAATTTGACATAGAAACTCTGTGGGCCAAGTATTTTGGATGTTTTAGCTGCCACTAGTACTGAAAAAAAAAATAAAAAGGATTTAAATAAAAACCAATGTAGTCTCCAGTTTTTACACTTGTGCTAACCTGTAAAAATCTCTGTCTGAATTTTCTCACCTTCTGGCAGGAAGCTAAGAATAGACAAGTGTACATATAGCACATCTTTCACTGTATTTCGTATTTGTTCTTCACATCTGGCTCTCTGGGTAGGCTGGTAGGACAAAGAAGAAGAAGATGCAGCAGAAGAGGAGTAGCTGTTGCTACCCCTCTCTTGATTTTGGTCCAAATACTTCCTCCCCTTCCCCAGGGAATTTTTTTTTATAAGTACGGAAGATGAGCAAGATGTGACCTATGTACATTTTCCATTGCAGAAATTTTCATGATACATTTTGACATACCTGAGGCACTTCACTGGGAGTCAGATCTAGGCTAGATCTCAGCTTTGACTTGAAGTCTTTCAGTGGACTTGAGTCCCACAGTATGAAAAATCTGTCACTCAACTGGTAAAGATCATTAATCTTTCCTTGAATATTTCTGCCTATTAAAGAACGTTGAACCTTTCTTCTCACCAGAGCTGATTCCCAGCATGCTATTGGAATAACATCAACATCCCTTCTGGAAAGAGGTTTGTCAGACACTGGAGGCCATGGGAGGCAGAACTAACACAAAATGACAGAAGGAGAAAGAAAAAAAGCTATGCAGATTATCTAGAGATGGCTGTGATCAGAACCACATTTTTTTTCAACTAATTTGCCTTTCTACTATGTCCTTGAGATAATGTTTACAAGGGAAATTAGCTGTCACTTCTGCAAAATTTTAAACATGAACCTCATGTAATTGCCTTCAGAGTATGCTGTAACTTTCTCAGGAATCACTTTGACTCAATAAGTTAGGTGCTATTTCATCCTTTCTCAATCACATATTAGCAAATAATTATTTAATTGAAAATCTGCATGTTATGGAGTGAAATAGTAGTGTTGATAAAATGCATAGTATGCTGAAGTTTTTTCTTCAATCTGGATTAAAGAGATGGTTCAAGTCATCAGTATTTTTTTCAATGAGCACTGTAGGCCTTTATTAACATGAATTAAAATGTTGTAAATAGAAATAAATCCATTTGAATGGGTTTAAAGGAAATGTATACTTCTATGGAGGACCTTTTAAATGCAGGCATATAGTATTTATCATATTCTCTAGGGCTGTATCTGTGAGTGTCCAGTAAGAGGTACTTCAAAGCAAGAACTGAGAGGCTTAGAGTAATTAAATGTGGGAAATTCCTATCTAACACAGATCTCATTGTTAACAATAATAGATATTGGCTATTTCTTTTAAGTACTTGTAAGTCTCAGTAGTGTTGGGTCACCTCAATACTCATTATTTCTAAAATGACATCATTAAATTCTTGATGTTTTCCAATATTAATTCCTCTGTTGAAACACACATTGTAAAAATGCAAATGCATTTGAATTTGTTTCTGAATTCCTTTTTGAGTTTGAGTTTTTCTAATTTCTTACTTGAATATCATCTCTTCTGGGAGAATGCAATTGCCATTCAGTGTTTGAAAGCTATTTTCCATGTTTTTGTCAGGGCGCCCCTAGTCTTTTATAACAAAGGTGCAGCTGAGCAAAACTCTTTTCTACCTGACATTAGATACAGAAACATTTTCCTGCTTTTCCTGCTTTCTTATTGTGATATATTTGTCTGCAAAACTCTCAGGCATGTGTCTGATGACAATGGGTGCAGAAGAGATCGTGTCCATCACTGTCAGTGATGGCAGGGTCCTACTTCCTCTAGGGCAGATGGGAATTAATTCTGACACCGTATGGCTGGCAGGTGAACTGCATTTGTATGTTTCCATGGAAGTTTATGAGGTACCCAAAGCTGTGATTCCTTTCCAAAGACTTTCATTAGACTGAATTCTAAGGTGTGTGTTATTTGTGGATAGTATCCCAGAAGCTGTCCATGAGCTATTATTTCCAAGGGAAGTGGAAAGAAGTTTATGCTAATCTGAGAAATAAAATATGATTGGATGTTAGGTCACTACCAAATGTATAACCAGATAATGTAGCATTCCCACTGTGTATTAGAGGGGAGTGCTAGGCAATGGACAATGTTAGACAATGTTTCTTCATTATCACTAGGAGTGGCACATGCAAGGTTTCATCCCACTGGTGATGACATAAATAGTTTTACACTGTTTTGTGCTCTTTCCTCTTATTTATCAAAGACACATAGAAACTTTTTAGACCTAAAATGCTATGGGCACTCATAAGCTCTTGTGAACCATTTCCCAGTGCTTTTCGTGTTTCCCTTTAAATTAAATATTTGTTATTTAATGTGATTGTAGCATTATCCTTTTCATCAGTACATTTTCCACCTATGAAAACACCTGATTTATTTCCTTTGGATCTCTCTGCTCAGGATTTCTTCCTTATTATTACTATTTTTAATTAATTAATTAATTAATTAATGTTATTCCAGATCTTTCTTACCATAGATTTGTTTCTTTTCTTTTTGTAAACATTTAGTGGTATAGATTTAATTCAGCAAACTATAGAAGGACATGAATACTTTTCAACATGGTCTTAATTCTAAATATTTGTGTGCTCCAAACTGGCATGTTTAATTTGAATGCTGCTGGTTATTCTTCATGGATACTTCTCAGGATTCAAAATTAAGTTCAATTTTGGGAGGATATGAGTTACTTCTTCCCCAGGTTGAAGGACAGCCAAAAAAGGAGTTCATCTGATATGGGGAAATATTCCTATTCCACAGTTACATATTTACAATTTTTGTGATTTAAAAGATACTATTTTAAATATTGTCAGCTTGTCCAAGGCAGGGCAAAATAAATGTTTTCCCTGAAATTACACTTGTGGTTACCAGGTGGCAGCATTGTAGTGATAATAATTTTTTCTAGTGTTTTCTACATTGTATTTATTTATTTAGGTAACCACTTTTAATAACAAAACTGCAATGCAAATGGATTATCTGGTAGTGAGTCTGAAATAGATCCATTTGTGTAGTGGATTGTGAAGAGAAGTTATCGGTGCACCACAAAACTGGACAATCTTTGAGAAAGCGCATGAAGTTTCTTCCTGTATTCAAATGAATAAGCATAACAATGCAGCATATAATAAATGTATTTGGAACTTTGCTATAAAAGTGAATGAGAGGGAAAATAATGTCCTTCCTTGTCAAAGGAATTGTCTTACAAGTCTGAAATTATTGTTCCCTGTCTCAGACCGTGATTTTCCTCTTGGATTTCAAAATCCGGTTTAAAAATGGCAGTAGTAAATGGCCTGCAGTGACAGACTGTGTGATTTATCTTCCTGATTCTGAACAGTTGCATCACAAAAAACTAAATATTTGTTATTTATAGACAAAGTTAGCAGCACATCCTTCTAGCAAAACTACCTAATGTCTCATTGAAAGATTAGGTTTTTAGATGGCTACAGCTTTGCCCATATTTAACTATTCAGGCAGAAAATTACCCGTTTACTTGATGTTGTTTTTTTTCTGATTTTAGTTTCTGTGATTTCAATTATTTCCTCATCTCTATTTCTGTTTATTTGTCTCTCGGTCTCTTAGTTTTGCAAAAATACAACCTACGTGGTCCGTCAGATTCTTAGAACAAAGTAGATACAATTAATTTGCAGCTCCAGCAGCTGCAGATCTGTAGGGACAGTCAAATTGTCTGTGTGCAGAGCACAGGTCCACCACAATCTACTCACTGAAGAGCTACAACCCTTGAAACCAAACAGTGTTTCCTTTGTGCTTCTGAAACGCAGAGCTCTGAGGTGTACTGTGCAAAGGTGCTTGACCTCCCTGGTGGAACTGGAGTCCACAAGGCTTTGCTGACCCTGCTTGTCTGAGCTTGCTTCTACCCAGAGGTTTCATGTCCCATATTTTGAATCTTTCTGGACATTCGGCAGTTGAGCAGCTTTCATTTCAGGGATGTACTTTTGACTGGCTTCATGTTACTCAATATGGAACTGATTTACACCATATTCTAGACTGTAGAAAAAAGTGCAGTTTATACATGCTAAAATTCTTAGATCGTCCTCCGAAAGTGTTTTGAGTGTATCAGTGGTGGTCCAGACAGGGTTCAGCAGGACTTTTTCTGCATTATCTCTGGACTGTTGTGGGTCTCAGGCTGAATCCACATGAACAAAGAGCAGCCAGTAGGTGTATCTTGTGTTCCATACACATTCATGTGTAACATTTCTCTCCTGCACATGAATGAAAGGGAAAGAATTGGACCTTCATAAAGGGAACGGGACAGACCACCTAGAGTGGGACAAGGAAATACAAGTAGGTGATGGAAGGGTGTGGGTGGGGAAAAGAAATATGAGGTTTGAGATTGTGGGAGGGGTTTGAAATAGATCTCAAAATACAGGAATTGAATGGTAATACAACTGAGTAAAAACTGGAGGGAGGAGAACTGGGAGTCAGTAGACGATGAGACTGAAACTGTAAGAGGATGTGGGATGGCAAAACTATAAATATCTGAACAAATACAAGGTCTGCTCTGAAAATAATGCCTCGTATTTTATTATTTTGGCCCACGATGTAGGAGATGGATGTTGGTGGTATGGGAGTAGGGAAAACTTCCAGCCAATATTCTGTCATATTTCGTTGTTGTATAACAGATGGCAGCAGAGGGGCAGTCTGAAAAAAGTGGTTTCTGACATGAATGTGTATGTGAAGCAAAGGTGTGAAATTGAATTGTGGAAGAAAATATCACCCATTGGCATTCAATGCTGCTGAGTAGTTAGGGAAACCAAACAATGGATATGAGCACAGTGAGGTGGTGGGAGTTTGTTTCAGCAGTGGTGATAGTGAAATGAAAGACAAGCCACTTTTCCAACAACCATACACAGCTGTCACACCATGAAATGAAGAGCATCTCATTGAGTTCATCTGTGCAAATTGTCAGATTACAACCAGAGAACTGTAACAGAGCTGAATATCAACTTTAATGCATTGGAAACAGTGGTGGTGGCATTGTAATATCACAAAGTTTGCAGCAGGTGTTCCCATGAATGCTCACACAGGAACAGAAAGAACAGCATATGCAAGTTTGTCAGGACCTACTGAACCAGTATGAGGCTGAGGGTGACAATTCCCTGGATCGCATTATTATCAGTGATGTGACATGAGGTCACTAGTAGGAGCCAGAATCAAAACTACAGTCCTTTGAGTGGCAACATGTGAATTCCCCATGAAACATAAAGTTAAAGACACTGCCCTTGGCAGTTGATAAGCACTGTCTTTTGGGTAGGAAAGGGATGATTCTTCTGGATTTCCTGGAACCTGGACAAACCATCAATTCTGACCACTACCTTGTGATGCTGACTAATCTGAATGCTCAATCTTCTAGAGTCAAGCCAGAGAAGAACTTTTCTCTTGCAGCATGATAATGCCAGACCCCATACTAGTTTGAAGACCATGCAGCACATTGCCAGTCTTGACTGGGCTATCCTACCACACCCCATGTATAATCCAAATTTGACAACTTTTGACTTCCGTATGTTCAGGCTGGTGAAAGATGAACTTTGTGGGCAACATTTTCCTTGCAGCAAAGTGATCACAGCAGTTGTGAAACAATGGGTCACCTCCACTGGTGCAGATTTTTATGTGGGTGGTGTGCAGTCTCTTGTTCATTACTGGCAAAAATGCATAGCTAATGGTGGTGACTATGCTAAAAGAACTGTATTTTGTAGCTGAGAATTTGCTCTACTGAGTAGTCTTGCTGTGCTTTTTGTATCTGTTGTAGTTTCCATTGAAATAAATAGAAGCATTAATTTTCAAGCAGCTTACATATATTGGAATTGAGAACTATTTGCATAAAGAGATGATGATTGTGTCACGTGTGAGAAAAATTGACCTGAGAAGAAGAAATCAGAACAGCTGGACATTAAAAAAAAAACAAAAACAAAAAAACCCAACAGCTAATACATGTTGAGGTGTCAGTGGCTGGGTCTAAAAAAGGACAAAGCCTAAAAGAAGGGGTGGGATTGGATAACTGGGAATGGCTGAGAAAGGAACAGGATATAGTGTTGTGAGTGTGAAAAAGTGGAAGAGGGCATATCTAAAGAAGAATTCCAGAATTTTATTTCTAACTGCAAGTGCTCAAAACTTAGAATATCAGTGAATTAAACCTAAAACCCCAAACTGATTTGTATACATAAATGGCAAGCTCAGCATCCAAATATTCTTTGCTTTGCATAAAGCAAAGTCATCAGGGTATTCTGCATAAAGGTACTGGTGGTCAAAGGGCTTCTCTTAGGATGAGCATTAAAGTGCTGCTACTGAGGAGTTGAAACAAATGCTCAGAAGGAGCCCTTAAAGCACAGAAACTGCATTCCTTCCTACCACAAAGCCGCTTCCCCAATCCTTTGCATAACCTTGGTCTCCTCTGCACCACCTCCCACCCTTCCTTCTGCTCTACCACCTCCTGCTAAAGCTTATCTGCTCTACCACATCCTCATTCTCCTCCTGTCCATAGACTGGTTTTCTCATTCTCACGTAGTGCTTTGGCTCCCCAGTAGTAAAAAGTAACACTGTGGGGAAGTGAAGGCATAAAGAAGGGGGATGTGGCTGTAAGAATGAAGGGAGTGGAAAGAGACAGAATGGAAAGATAATTGCCTGAGAAATTTGATCTAATAGGTCTGCTCTGGGTAGAGGCTTGTATGAAGACACCTCCAGAGGTCCTTTCCAAAACAAGTCTCTCTGTGGTGATCTGAGATGTGGTGTGGGAAATAAATGGGGCTAGAGCAGACAGATGAGTTATGAGAAAGAATATAAAGAATATCTGCAGCCTACAGTTGTTTCCATCTTCACTGGAAGAAGTTCATATTTCCCAGCTCATGGAATTGTACTCTGATGACCTAAGCTATATACAGACCTCCCTGATACCACAGGCTTAACTGAACCAACTGAATAGAAACATGCAAATTTGTTGGGAAGGAAAGATGAAACCAAGTACTAGCTATGCTACAATTGCCTCAAAGAGTGATGTTCTTTGACAATAAAATCAGTTGAAATTTGTGCCAACTGATTGCAGTAACTTGCGTGGTAGCACTGTCTTCTCATTCATTGATGCTTGCTGAATGTTTATAGAGACCAGGCAGAGGATGTTAGCATAGTGAATGATGGACTGGGCAACATTTTCCTGGCAACGATGCAGTCATAGCACCTGCATAACAGTGGATCACCTCCCCTACTGCAGCTATTTGTGTGTGGTATGCAGGCTCCTGTTCATTGCTGGTGAAAATGCATAGTTAGTGGTGGTAAATATGTTAAAAACTTGTTTTTCATAACTGAAAATGTGCTCTATTGAATAGTGTTATTGGTCTTTTTGTTTCTGTAGTAGTCTCCATGGAATTAAATAGAAGGCATTATTTTTGGAGCAACTTAAGTACTTAGGAGTGGGATTCATGAGAAGCAGGTACTGTTCTGGGCATTGCTAAATGAAAGTATTGATTAATCATATTGTTGTATATGATGAAGCCTCTGCTATGAATTTACAATATGTAGGGAGAGTATAAGCAAAATTAGGGGAATAGAGTAAACAAACTGAAGTGAGTAGTCACGTGACAGAGGTACTTGTTATGCTGTTGGCACTGTAGTATGAATTAAGCTTGATGATTATGAAATGACTTTTCTTGTGAAGAGATTTGAGCGAGGGGACAAAAACTTAGAACAATATGGCAGAAAGAAGAAGATAAAAAGATACAGGTAGAAAGAGTAAGCTGGGGGAGGAGTCTTACTGACAGAAAAAAACAGGAAGGTACAGAGCACAAACCCTGTTGAAATACTAAATGAAGATAAGTACAGATTATAAATAACACCTTTAGCTGCATTTCTCCCTGAGTAGAAGCCCAGAACAAGACACATCCAAAATTCTCTTAGACTACACAGAGCTAATAAAGATAGCTCTCTATGTACTGTAGTAAGCAGATTATCCCTTTGTACAACTATTGCAGGTTTTCTATATTCTACAGCTTGAAGGAGAGCCTAAAATGTCCACAAGAATGGATTATTAATTAGTCAGCAGTTAATAAAGTCGATAGATTTCTTTAAAAGGAGGGTGCAAAGATCATGTGTTAGGTGAATATCCAATCACGGTTTCTGTAGTTTCAGTGCTTGCTTTGAAAGAAGATTTGATGATTTCTAAAAGCAGTGGACTGCAAAATGTTCCAACAAATTTGTAATAATCACAGGTCATCTGTACAGATTGATCTGACCTATTTATATTTTTCCAGTACCTCTCCTTGTATGTCAATTGGCCTCTTTCAGAGAAAAATGGTATGCTTGCTTCTCTGCGATTTTCCAAATCAAATGATTCTGTCACATATATTTTTGGTATTGTTCTCTAAAATAACCAGAGAGCTTGCTTGTATGTGAAACTAAATGCTACTGATCAGCTTGATTAGACAGCCTGCTATCCAGACTGATTTGATTGGATGAGATAGAAAGGGTACTGTGGTGGAGAAACATCATTTGGTCTCCTTCACAGCTGCTACACATGATTATTCAGACTCTTTATGCCACAGATGAAAAACCTAACCAGAAACAGATGGGGATTAAATATTTTTAGAAACAGTATTGCAAGTATTGACAAGAGGAAGAGAAAAAGTTTGCAACTTTGGAGACTAACGAATTTTTAAACCTGCTTGTTAAAGTATATTCAATATTATGTAAATATTGTAATTCTTTCTTGTGGACAGAACCAGTGTAAAAAGCAAAATTTTCAATTCATGCGCAAGCTGCTCTAGAGTAATATTTTGAAGTAATGTACAGACCACAGATCACTCATTTAAAGTTTCTAATCTTTTCTGCTTGTTTTAATTTTGTATAATTTATTCATCACGTAATTGTTTTCTGTGTGAGATGCTAGAAAAACAAAAAAACTTGGACTCTCAGATATAAGGTTTTTTTTACAAGCTTGGAATACATTTAGTGACATCCTAAACATCTTCACTACTGGCTTATTAGTTAGGTCTTTTCAGTCATTGCAGTTTTCCTGCAAGAGGAAATGATTCTTGTCCTGTGAATTACAGTGTCAGAAAACGATTGTTTCTGCTTTTCAGCTGTGTTTTTGATAAGGACATTTTTATGAAGAGAATAATTAATCCTTTAGTTTTCTAGAATATAAAATCTGCAAGTCTGATAAGGGTAAATATGTTTTATCTCTTTCTAAAAGCAAGTCGGTGATGAAGAGTTGTCATGTGTACTAAGCAAAAAAGTCAGTGTTGAATACTGCTCTAGTCCTGAGGGCTACTTTCAGTGTCTTGAGCTTCCATCCTAGAATTACAAATGGATGCAGTTTGAGTTTATGCTAATCTTAGTTAACAAAATACTATGTCCTTTGGGAAGTAAACTGTTACAGTGTGATTTTAAAAACAAAAACAAACAAACAAACAAAAACCTCTTAATTTGTTTAATAGCTTTTGAACCTATCAAACTCCAAATGAATATAAAATATTTGACAAGGAAGTTGTATTATTTTTGATAAAGTAACAAAGTCCTTAGCCACTTTTAACTCCCAGATTATTTCTGACACCGTCTGATGTATTTCTTATGTTCATGAACTGTGAAGTAGAATTGTGAAGTACTACATTGTGAACTTGGTAAAGAAAGAGCTGCTTTCTCTTTGGCTGAAAGAGTTAACTGTAGCTCAGTGATGTCACCAGCCTTTTCACTTCCACAGTGAAATCGGTAGCTATGTAAAAGTGACTGCATTTAGATATAACTTAGAGAAATCAAGTCTGTAAGAAGTTAGTCACTTTCAACTCTTTCTGTTTTCAGTGTGGAGTAAGTTTTGAAAACCTCCGGGTTAGCTATGTTACTTAATTAAGTCTTCGACACTGTTGTGTTTGACAAGTTCTACTTCTGTTTAATATCATTAAGTAAAACCAATTTCTTAATTTTATACCTATCTCATTTCATCTAATCCATTTTGGAATTTTATTCCTCCCAGACAGTTTATTGTTGCTTGTTACATTTTTTTTTTCTATTGGTCTTGGTCAGCGATTAAGAACATATACAAGAGTGAAAATTATTCATGAAATACTTTTCTGGAACTTCATATATGTACCAGCGTTGGGGTAAATGTTCTGTTTGTTTCTTTGAAAGGACATTCTTGTAACAAGTATTGTAACACTATACTTGTAGAAATGGGAAGAAAAAAAAGAAAACCTTCATTAATTTCAGTCATTATGGCATTTCCTGGTTTCTGAGTGGTTAACCACAGCTGAGGTATGTTAAATAATATTAAAATGCTAATTTTTCTCAGTGTTTGTTGGCAAAGGTTTTCTTAAGCATTATCAGTTGCACAGGGTAAATTTACCATTGTATCTCAGGTGTTAAATTCTCTTTTATTTTGCATTTTGAGTGTAATTTGTACAATGCAGTTGTTATTAGTTACTGTTGTTTTACAGTAGGGATTAAATTCCACAATTAAAAGCTTAAAAACCTCTTGAGGCAGAAGTCTGCAAAAACATGATTAAACACAACTCATTTTCCAGAAAGGTTCATAAGCTAAAATCAAGATACCACTGTGGATAAGCAAGCAACAGGAAAGAACAAGGGCAGGAAAATGCCTGAAACCACAGAAGAATATGGTTTATTGCTATGTTCTAAACCGGATAGAGCTATAAATGCCACTCATGGTATAAGTGAATAGAAGTTATTCAATTGGAAGGGCTTCATTAGCACAGAAAAAAAAAAAAAGAAATATTTATATTCTAAAATTGACTTCAGTACTGTAGCCTCTTTCACAATAATGAATGTCACTATTATCTTTGGTACCTCATTTGATAGCATTGATGATGTTTTAAAGTAAAAGTAAGGGTAAAGGGAAAAAACCCTGTAGCCCAGTGTGCTTTAAGTTCAGGTACCAAATGTGAGCTGTATCTGCATGATTGAATGCATGTGAGATTTGTTTGTGAAGTTATCATTCATTATTCAAACACTAGGACTTAATTATATCAAATTTTATTAAATATGTACACGTTATTACTATTTAAAAGAACCAGTATCATTATCAGATCTGCAAACTTCTCTCTAGCTTTGAGAGCTGCGGCAGAGCCTGTATTAATGCTAGTTTGAAAGCTGTAAGCTAATGCAGTGTCACTGTGAATGACACTGCACCACCCTTGAAGGCAAAACTTCATCAGTTATATTCTTTAGTTACAATACAATCAAAAAAATCTTTCATGACAATAATATATTTGTACATTGCTTAAATTTCCCAACTCTGTCCAATTTGTAGGATGGAAGCAAAGAATTCTGTCATGTTTAGGATTCTCAGATGCTGAAAAAGGGAATTCGTACCAGAAACATCTGATGGTAAAGGCCCTTTATAGGCAGAGAAGGGGGCACAGGAAGCAAAGAGAAAGATGCGTCCATCTCCTCTGCTGGTTTTCAGCCAGGAGGTCTTAATATTTTTCTTGCTTAGGGTCCCATGGCCTCAATGAGGATAATGCTTCCTATCAGTGATCCCCCTTCCCATGACCTCTCCACTAAACTGGTAGGTCAGCTTCTTCTTGACCTTCTTGACCTCCCCTGTCTTGCCATAGTTTCTCAAAGCCCGTGCCATCTTCTGGTAGGTCATTTTCTTGCGATTGCCTTTCTGTATGCCCCAGCGATGTGCCAGTGCTTCTTTGTGTTTGGAGGAGAACTGGAAAGTACCTTTTTCCTTATCTACCCACCAGATGCTGTCTTTCATGTCTCCACTGCGAAGAAGGTCCAGAAGGAACTGATACAGACGTATCTTTTTCTTGCTGCCTGCATGAGAGAAGAAAGGCAAAGGAGAATTAGTATTATTGCATAGGGTCTGATGGAACAGGAGAACTTGTCAGCCATTTCTTCAATTTGTTGCATTCATAACAATAGACAGTATTACACTGTGAAGACATAAAGTGGATTGGTGTGCCAAGAAGAAAAACATGAGAACAAGGAATTCCAACGATCTCACCCTTGTTATAATTTGAAGATAATTGCTAGTTTGAAAACAATCTGAAACTAATTTGGGCAGGCTATACAAGTACTGAGCCATCAGAGCTCAACATTCTTAAAAATCAGTTCCTTAAGCTTCTTGTCTTGTTTTTCACATCTGTTAGAGGAAATTGTAGCAGAAATGGCAAAACCTGGGGAGAAGCCTGAATGAATACACACAACAAAAGGAATAGGTAGGAGTACATGAAAAAATGATATTTGATATACAGACACAACTATGGTGACAGAAGATTCAGAAGAAAGGGGAGTGCAAAGGAGTCAGGGAAAGTGAAGATTTGGCAGTGGGATAAAATTCTAAAACAGTAGTTTTACTTTTTTATTCATCATCGTCATAGTAATGTAACGGCAGCTCAGCAAAAAGCACAGTGAAGTCCTCTGTTTTCACTGACCTGTTTCGCCATGCATGATTCCAGGCCCAGGGTCCACACCATCAGTCTCCCCATCTGATACCTCCAGTGGTGGGCTCTGTCTTTCAATGTCCTCCTCGTCAGAACTGGGCTGTGGTGGTGAGGAGTACTGTAGGCACATCCGGGGCAAATAGGAAACCTTTGAGAGAAGAGTAGTAGAGAGAGCAGGTAGTGGCAGGGAGTAAGGTATCAAGAGAAAAATTGAGATGTCATGAAGAGAGTTACAGAGAAAGGAGGGGGGGGAGAAAGCAACAGGCATATGAGTTTGTTTAGGGTAACAGTGAATGACTTAGTGGCATTAAAAATTAATACTATGCAGTTAAAAACCCCTCTACGTAACAGTCAATGCTTAACACATGCAGAGATGCACCTTAAAAAATACTCACAAGGATAAAGGAGAAATTATATTGTGGAAGAACTTTCTCATATGTTATATCCTATGCAAGTGATATTGTCCTCCTTCCCCCATACTTCCTGAGTACCTTCTCTTCCTAGTTTACATGTGTTTCTTCTTGCTGATGATGGAGATAACTATACTTCTTAAATAGGAGAATTCTACTCAAGAAGATGGAAAAAGTTATACATAGTAACAGGTTTTCTAATAAGCTAAGAACTTTTCTGTGTTTTGTGTTTTTTGTGGGTTTTGTTTGTTTGTTCTGTTTTTATTTTCTGGTTGAAGACGATATATTCCTATAACTGATGTTCTGCCTAATATACTGATAATTCCAAGAACATTTTTTTTAATGAAAATTTAAACTCAAAGCCTTGTGGATAAAAAGGCTCTATTGGTAATAATTGCTTTTAAAATACTTTCAGAGCCTCCAAAACTCAACCAGATTCTATGTATCACCTATGTAGTGACCATGTACCAAGATAGCTGAGTTTCTGATCCCTGTTTTCTGTCCCCTGTGTACAACCAATTTTGAGATCAACTTTGTTTTTACTTCTTATAACTGCTCTTTTGGATTTGGCAAAGCTGAACAGTTTTGCCCCAGCATAGCCTCTCTGACTTTCCTTGGCTCTGTTGTTCAGCTCCTTTCTCGGATTTAGTAGCTTCTGACAATGCTGAATGACTATAGGACTGCACTTATCTCTGGAACCAGGGTTACACATCTATCAGCTTCTTGTCCTGAATTTCCCCCTTGAGGAGAGGAATAGCTTTACCACTGGGGTTACATCATATTGGATCATGTTCTCTTTTCCGAAGTGGCTATCTGAAACTTCTCTGTTGATGGGGATTTCTCATTGGCAGAGCTAACAAGCTGGCTTCTGTGCTAGGGAATTCCCTTGCCCTTACATAGAGATCTTGTCAGGAGGAGTATGGAATACACCGCAGCTCTGCAAATTCTCAGTTGCAGTGCATTTTGTTAGGGCTCATGATCAGTTGCCTACAGTTATTGCAGGTCCTTGCTGAAGAATAAGAAATAGACCAGTCTGAGGGGCAGGGAATAAGAAACTTGTTTCATTTGTACATTAAAAAAAAATAAAAATCATCCCTCAAATCTAGCGGGAAATAAAACGTGGTTCTCATGAAGTGAGCCAGACTGCTAACCCTGGTAGGTGAGCTCCTTTTGTATTGCTCTTCCTTCCCTCCACCAAGACACGACATTTTGAGTGTGATTCCCTCTCTACAAATTTAGGTGCTGAGGCACAGAGTGGGTGTTCATTTCATGAGTCATACCACCTACCCGATGTCAGGCTTGGCCAAGTGGTGCTTTTCAGATGAGTTTTGCACCAGTTTAAAATGTCCCAATAAGGAGTGTGCAAAGCTCTGGTTTCAAGGCAGAGCAGCTGGCGGTTAATGAGTTGGCAGATTGGTTGGAGCCAAACACGGCAGGAAGGCCAGGATTGGGTAAGAGTGTGTGTAAGCTTCCTGTCAGATCTCCAAGAGTGAAACTTTAGCCCTCACCACAGAGTCCCCTTCAGCTTTTTTACAGTTAAAAAAGCTGCAGTCTCGGGGGTTGCAAGGAAAGAAGAAACTATGTCATGGGGGAAGGGGAATGAGAAGGTGAGATGGTGTCTTAGAAGGGAGGAAGCAGAACCTGGTGCATTTGCAAGGACAAAGGCTTTGGAAACCAAGAGTATATTGAGGAGCAGTGGGAGTAGTTTCTGCTGGAGCTTGAGTGGGAAGGTGGGAACACCTTCCTTCCTTTGCCTGTGAGATGGCAGATGAATGGCATCTCACAAGCAAAGGAAGGTGCAGAGACTGACCTGCATACTAAACAAAGTTTCCCCATGCTACCTCTGCTTTTCCTACCTGCTGTGCTTTTGCTTACACCCAGTTCAGTCATGCCTCAGTGCAGGTCCCAAGAATGCTACGCAGAGTTGCAGAGGACCTGGTATTGTGTTTGAAAAAGCCAACTTGTTAATTCAAATCTGGAGTAAGAGAACTGCTAGCTGCTTTCTGTGGTCTGATATCCTCTCAGAGTCCGTGGCATCCAGTAGTATTTTTTCTCCTTCTGAAGTTCACAGTTTTCATAGAATCATAGAATAATAGAATCCTTAGAGTTGGAAGGGACCTTTAAAGGTCATCTGGTCCAGCTCCCCTGCAATGAACAGGGACATGCACAGCTAAGTCAAGTTGCTCAGGGCTTGATCCACTATCGCCTTGAAAGTCTCAAGAGATGGGGGTATCAACCACATCTCTAGGCAACCTGTTCCAGTGCCTCACCACCCTCGCTGCAAAAGAATTCTTCCTTATTTTCCATGCATTTCATTCATTCTCCATTTGAAGTAAATATTCTTTTCTTCATTTATTATTTGATGATACAGTTTCTTTGAGGGTACTGTTGTCCAAAGATAGTTTGTACCTTGAGTTTGATTTGACAAAATAGTGTATCAACTGAAAATCAGAGAAATACAAGGGCTGTTCTTGAAGTAATGCTTTCAACTTTTTTTTATGCTTCCCCACAACCTCAGAGGTGGATGTTGGTGGTATGGCAGTAGAGGATGAACCTTCCAGCCAATATTCCATTACGTTTTGTTGCTACATAACAGATGGCAGCTGAGGAGCAGTCTGACAAAATGGTATCTGACATGGAACTGTGTCTGAAACAACTGTGTGTGACTGAATTCCTCTATGCACAAAAAGTGGCACCAACTGACCTTCACTGATGCTTGCTGTATGTTGAGGGAGACCAAACAGTGGATGTGAGCATAGTGAGGCAGTAGGTGGTGTATTTCAGCACAGGTGACAGCAACAGTCAAAGTTGGACTGCGTGGGCAACATTTTTCTAGCAATGATGCAGTCATAGGAGCTGTTAAACATTGGGTCACCTCCACTGGTGCAGATTTTTATGAACATGGCATGCAGACTCTTGCTCATTGCTCATGAAAATGCATAGCAAATGGTGGTGACTATGTTGAAAAAGTGTTTTTATTGCTGAGAATTTGATCTATTAAATAGTGAGACTGTAATTTCCATGGAAATAAATAGGAGGCATTACTTTCAGAGAGACCTAGGTATCTTCATATGTTTTTCCTTTATTTGCAAAGTGTAACTCTGCATGACAGCCAGGGGTGCCATTAGTTAAGTGGAAAGTTCAGGTAAGGAATAAATTATTCTTCCTGATTCTATTTCTTTGGAAATGCTTTGAATAGTAGTAAGTGTTGTTTAGGATTGTGGCAAAGTCTGAGCCTCAGAACATGTTGAGTACCACTTGCATGAGCAACCATAAGTTAAGGTAAAAAAGCGAAGATTCCCAGCTGGTTAGGAAAAGGAGGGTAGTGATAGGCATCTATTAATGTCTTCTCTTCCTTGAAGGAGAGAGAATACAATGCAGCAAAATTAATTCTCTGACTCTACTCCTGAAACAAAAGATGACAACTGAGGAGGATGAAAGTGGGTTAAGCAGAAATACCCTTACTTATTTTTTGATGGTGCTTCCAAAGACATCTGTAACGTGGCCAAGTTTTACTCTTTGCCTGTGGTAAGATGTAACCACTGGTTTTTACATGCCAGCAGTTGCACTGAGCGACTGAAATGACTAGAAGATTCCCATAGGCTGATGTTCTATTATTTGTCCTAATTCTTTCTTTGTAACTACATCTTATTATTCAGTTCCTGACTTTTTTTTCTCAGTGATAGGTAAGAAGCTTGATGGCTTTCAGTAAGTCAGTTTCCTGTTGATCATGTCAACTTACTAAATTTTTAACTTGTTTTTAATTAATAGGGCATATTCATACAATTTCAGTTTGCTTTGAACAAAGAAAAAAAGCCCCTAAAATAACAATTGTGTGCATTCTCTTTCTCTCACAAAACCTCAGCATTGGCACCGTTGCATGTAGAAGTGTAATCAGCAAACAGTTCATTCTCTGGTCTCATTTCTACTCTGTCTTGTATTGAGTACGCTGACTGTAGTTTGTCTGCCCTGAAAAACTCCTTGGCACAAGTTAACACAGCTTTCTGATTGCTACCAATAATGACATGGGGCATGTTCTTGTATATCAGGAGTTAAAAGTTGTCTCCATATCTGCTTTGCTCTAATATCTTTGCAATACCATGGAAATTGTTATAATTTCAGCTTTAGTGACCATTCACTGGCACTGTGGTAACTGCTATACATTGGAGCAACTTATTTTTATTTTATTTTATTTTATTTTGTGCAGGGAGATAATTGTGTAAAATCTGAGCACAGGCAAGAAAGTGTGTTTAACTGCTTTCAGATAAAAGAACTCCATGAGATTAGCCCTGCTGAGAAAGACTTAAAGGCCCTGGTTGAAAATCTTAACATGAGCCAGCAGCGTGCACTTGCAGCCTGGAAGGCCAATGGTATCCTGGGTTCAGTAAGAAGACACGCAGCCAGCAGGGAGAGCCAGGTGATTGTTCCCCTCTAGTCTGCCTTTGTGAGGCTCCAGCCAGAGTACTGTATCCAAGTCTGGGTCCCCCAGCACAGGATAGATGAGGNGCACGAGTACTGTATGCAAGTCTGGGTCCCCCAGCACAGGATAGATGAGGAGTTTTTTGGAGAGGATTCAGGGGAGGGCCACAAACTGTCCTGTGAAGATGGGCTGAAGGAACTGAGATTCAGCTTGGAATGGAGAAGGCTGCAGGGAGACCTCATTGCAGCCTTACATTATTTAAAGGGAGTTTATAAACATGAAGGAAATCAAATTTTTACACAGGTAGACAGTGATAAGACAAATGGAATGATTTTAAACTAAAGGAAGGGAGATTTAGATTATACATCAGGGGAAGTGTTTTTACTGAAATTGTGTTGAGGTGCTGCAACAGGTTGCCCAGGGAGGTTGTGGATGTCCCATCCCTGGAGATTTTCAAGGCCAGGTTGGATGTGGCCCTGGGTAATCTGATCTGGTACCTGATTTAGCGGCAGGCAACCC
>VXAB01012425.1:314922-339048 GCA_013399175.1 Odontophorus gujanensis
ACTGAGCGACTGAAATGACTAGAAGATTCCCATAGGCTGATGTTCTATTATTTGTCCTAATTCTTTCTTTGTAACTACATCTTATTATTCAGTTCCTGATTTTTTTTTCTCAGTGATAGGTAAGAAGCTTGATGGCTTTCAGTAAGTCAGTTTCCTGTTGATCATGTCAACTTACTAAATTTTTAACTTGTTTTTAATTAATAGGGCATATTCATACAATTTCAGTTTGCTTTGAACAAAGAAAAAAAGCCCCTAAAATAACAATTGTGTGCATTCTCTTTCTCTCACAAAACCTCAGCATTGGCACCGTTGCATGTAGAAGTGTAATCAGCAAACAGTTCATTCTCTGGTCTCATTTCTACTCTGTCTTGTATTGAGTACGCTGACTGTAGTTTGTCTGCCCTGAAAAACTCCTTGGCACAAGTTAACACAGCTTTCTGATTGCTACCAATAATGACATGGGGCATGTTCTTGTATATCAGGAGTTAAAAGTTGTCTCCATATCTGCTTTGCTCTAATATCTTTGCAATACCATGGAAATTGTTATAATTTCAGCTTTAGTGACCATTCACTGGCACTGTGGTAACTGCTATACATTGGAGCAACTTATTTTTATTTTATTTTATTTTATTTTGTGCAGGGAGATAATTGTGTAAAATCTGAGCACAGGCAAGAAAGTGTGTTTAACTGCTTTCAGATAAAAGAACTCCATGAGATTAGCCCTGCTGAGAAAGACTTAAAGGCCCTGGTTGAAAATCTTAACATGAGCCAGCAGTGTGCACTTGCAGCCTGGAAGGCCAATGGTATCCTGGGTTCAGTAAGAAGACACGCAGCCAGCAGGGAGAGCCAGGTGATTGTTCCCCTCTAGTCTGCCTTTGTGAGGCTCCAGCCAGAGTACTGTATCCAAGTCTGGGTCCCCCAGCACAGGATAGATGAGGAGTTTTTTGGAGAGGATTCAGGGGAGGGCCACAAACTGTCCTGTGAAGATGGGCTGAAGGAACTGAGATTCAGCTTGGAATGGAGAAGGCTGCAGGGAGACCTCATTGCAGCCTTACATTATTTAAAGGGAGTTTATAAACATGAAGGAAATCAAATTTTTACACAGGTAGACAGTGATAAGACAAATGGAATGATTTTAAACTAAAGGAAGGGAGATTTAGATTATACATCAGGGGAAGTGTTTTTACTGAAATTGTGTTGAGGTGCTGCAACAGGTTGCCCAGGGAGGTTGTGGTTGTCCCATCCCTGGAGGTTTTCAAGGCCAGGTTGGATGTGGCCCTGGGTAATCTGATCTGGTACCTGATTTAGCGGCAGGCAACCCGGCTTGTTGTGGGGGGTTGGAACTTGGTCCTTGAAGTCCCTTACAAGCCAAGCCACTCTGTGATTCTATGATTCTGTGAAAACACAGGTCAGTCTCAGTGAATTTCACTATGGTAACATTAACCATGGCTTGTCTTTACTAGAATTTCTGACAGCAGGTTATTTGAATTTGCCAGGGTTGCTTGGAAATTTTTAAAATATTCCTGTCACTTCGGACTTTAGAATACTACCTAGGAGTCAAGGACAATTTTACTATTACACTGCACAGCTTTTCAGGCCCAGCTCCTCTATAGAATTTAAAAATGGTTGTTTTTCATTTTAAATTAAAAAAAAAAATCTGAAAATCCAAAAACCTCCACTAAGTGCAATAATTTTTTATGCAGAGTTTTTGGAACACTGTTTCTCATCATCCAAATAAAAAGAAAGCTTAAACCACATTTGTCCTGAGAATGAAGAGTTTTATATCAAGTGCTTGTGCAGTAAGAATTCATACAATTCATAAGCAATCTCTTTGGCATAAAATTATGCATTCCCTGATGCAATCTGTTCCTTGTCCTTAACCATCATCATAGTTTTGCATGAGGGTTGGTGACCATACCTGATGGTTGAGTCCAATATGTGTGGTTGGGATTGCGGAATCCAAGACGTGCATTTGTTCAATCTCCATGTGCCTGTAGAGCTGTTGCAGCTGGGGAGGCTGTACACTCTGCAGTTCTGTAAAGTGGTTATCTCCGAAAGTCTCAAACTCACTGTGCATGTGATGTGGATGATATTCCCAGTAATGATCTAAAGAAAATAACAGCTTGTCTGTCATTACAAAAGTAAGAAACATGGCATTTACATGTCTTTCACTGATTCCTACTCCTGTCTCTCCTTTTCTGCGTTCTCCATGCCATCCCTGTAGACCTATCTTTCCTTGGGGAGAATTTCTATAGACTTCTGTAAAGTCTCTTTTCCTAATCTCCAAAACGCGTATGGCTGGAAAACAGTAGTTATGCCTCTTTATGTAGGAGAGTAATCTTAGAAAGAACGATGGAGTTTGGTAAGAATGTAGCACAAGATGCAGAAGATATTAATGCTGGCACCTTCCTTAGTAAGAGACCCAAACAATATCATGTTTTCATTCTCAGGAAGTATACCAATTTACATATTGTCAGATTGTAGTTACAGTTTTCCTAATATCGTGGAAACAAGCAAATGAAAATTCTTTGTTTTCATTTACTAGCAAAAAATTGCAGGACATTGCAACACATATCTGTAATCTGTTTCTTAATTTATTTACTTTTGAAATCAGATTAATTTCCATACAATTCTCAGCTTTAGATCACTGCTCACTATAAGCTCTCCCAGATTTTCATAATTTCATTTTTGCTGCTCCAAATTTAAAAGCTGCTAGAGGAAATTTGAATCACTGTGTGCTATATTTCTCTCTTACTTGCAGTAGCTGCAGTGGTAATTATGTACTTATTTATGTGTACTCCTGTTTAAAATCAAAATCAACATCATACCTACTGCCCTTGCTAAGCTTGGATCTAGCCCACCATGTTTTAATTTTTCATATGTCATTCTATGCACTATCAGAATTTTATAGATTCATTTAACTCTTCTAGTTTATATCTTACAATTCCAAGGTTTTTTTCAGTATTACTATAAATAGTTTCTTCCCTACCCTTCACGTGTTTTCAAGTTGTTAATATGTACTCTTATAGTCTAATCCTAATTATCACTTTGCCTAGCTGCATGTATTTAGTGCTCAGTCTTTCAGTATAAATCAGTGTATTCAGCTCCCTAATTATACTTGTGCATTTCTCCGAACTCCCTCCCAGCTCTTGACAATGTTCTGAATGCGATGGACAGATCTAAATAAGTTGTTCCAAGTGTAGTTGTACTGAAGTAATGAAAAGAGAAGCAATTGCCTCATTCTGCAATATGGTGTTATTGTGTATGACATTATCTAACATGCTATGAATATTGTTTTCTCTATATGAGTTTTGTTCTTTTTCTCAGCTTCCAACTCCTCATTCTTCCCCATTTATGTCTCACTGTGGATTTGAAAATGGGGCTAGTGATTTTGAATGTGGATTCCTTTAGAGGGAGCCCAGTGATATGATTATTACAAACATAATTGTACTTCACAAGTTGTAGCTGTTTATATGGTTCAGACTTGTATTTGGGGGCTCTAGCAGACCATTTACTATGCTAGTGATTACTTTCTTTGTCCTTCCTACTTTTCTGAACTATGGATGAACTATGGACAAACCAAACTCCACATTTAAGGGATGGAAGTCTGCTCATAAAAGTACTTGGGAAGCTGCTGTATTACTTTGTAATTTCTTTGCTTTGTTGTGTAGCACTTTCCATGGGCTAAATAGGATTTTCTAGCCCAAAGTTTTAACGCGTATGTATTAAATAGCAACTCTTCCTAGCATGGAGTTAGAGACAAGTTTTATTTTCTCTTGTAGAAGGGATTGTATGGATGCAACATACCCAGATACTGGTTACATTCAGATCTGTTCAGAGAATGGCAGAGTATGTGAATATGACTTCACAGGTTATCTAAGGTATTGTCCTGGTAGGAGGACTGTCTGAAACTTATTTGTTTATTTGGAAGTCTGAGCCATGCTGATTCATGCCTTTACTTGGTTAATTTACTGAAGCATTCTTTACTTAGAGCCAACCATGGAGTCCCATTTATCACTGGCAACCCATATGATAAAATCGTGAATATATTGCATGGTTAATCTATGCTCTCATTCTTTAGAGTAATCTCTCTCTGCTCCTTGTGCAGAAGCTCCTCTGTCAGATGTCAGTGTATCTTCTCAAACATCCCTTGTTCTTGCATATCTACTGCAGCAAAGGAGGTCAGTTAATAATTATAAGGATGACAAAGCCTGGGCAAAACTCTGTGAAGATGTCAACAGTACATCTTCAGCTGTCATACTTCTAGTAGGTATGGTAGTCAAGAAAGTATTTTCCAATATGCATTGCCATGAGTATTTACTTGTGCATGCTCCAGGTGGTCTACTTCTGGTTCTTCTGAAACATTTTTATCAGCAATGATGGTTTTGTATTTCAAGATACTTCTTAGCCTGCTGAAGCTTTTAACAAACTTATAACAAGCTTATAACAAGGTTTCTGCTGCCTCTAAAACTGTTCTATACTCTTTCTTGGCAAATAAATTAATCCGTTGAACGTTATTTATGCATATTCATATTGGTCACTCATTACTGAATTCTTTTTTGTTGAATTATGTGCTGTTGTAAAAAATAATATTATGAGGACTTATCAGTGACCACATAATACTAATATGTTCCAAAATAAATCTATGTCAGAAATTACTTCAGCATATCAAAATTTTGACAGAGAAATATCCATATATCTTTCTAAATTATTGATAGTTTCACAGCAATACTTTGGAAAAAGATACTGTTTTAGTTGCGTTTAAAGTGAAATTCCAAATTCTGTGTCCACAGAATCCTCTGCCGTTAACATCCTTGGCTGAGCTTTTGCACATAAAAAAAAGAAAAAAAAAATCTAAATATCTTCATCTGCAGGTATTAAAGTTATTTCTTTCCATGTTCTTGTTACTATTATATTAACAATGCATAGTAATTCTTTCCACTAAAAAATTAAAGTGGAAAGAAGAAAAAATAAAGGAGAAAAAGAGTCTAGAAATGGAAAGTGCCTATAATTTTGGTCAAGGAAAATGTCATTAAAAGCCAAGCAATAGCTACACAATGGAGTCATTATGAGAAATATCTTGTGAAGTGAAAGAGGATGTGAAAAAAATTCTCTTATAGAGACATGGAGATGGTGTTTGTTTTGGTGTTGTATGTAGTGAAAGGTTAGAGGAAGGACAGTCATGAGTTCTAAACTCCCTTCCATGGCACATAGCATGTTAGACTATTGGGAAGCAACAGTAGACCTAAAAGCACTGTGCTAACATTCTCCATGGAGATAGATTCTTCACCTAAAAATGAGAAACATAACTGTACTTTCTTGGTCATCCTTTGCCCAATGTAGATTGTTTTGTACCTGTTTTAATACACAAGTAACACCAGAACCAGGAGCTAAAATATGAAATAGGCTTAGGAAAAGTATTTATTATAGAATAACAAGATAAATTTGCATAATGCAGTGCAAAACTATTGAAGAAATTCCTGAGCCAGCTCTTGAACAGGAAATGCAACAGCACTTTGCCTCCCCTAAGATGATGACTCCTGACATGGCTGCACTTAAAAGTCTGAGCTAGTGTCTGAGTATCTGCCCTGTGCTGCTGCACAGATACTGAATTTGTTACACGCTACCACACTGTACAGCTTAGATGTTCCCATTGTGTTTCACTTGTCTGAAAAAAAACAAGCCAAGAAAAAACCCATAAAGAAAATGAGAAAAACATGGAAGGATGCTGAAAAATGTCTTGATTCACAACAGAACTTCTCTATACTGAGTGAAATGCCATACTCCCGAGCAATGTAGCAGTACTGTCTCTAATAACAACAGAATGACATTAACTCTCACTTTAAAACCTCATTATTTAATAAAACAATTATTTTAATTATGTCAAATGTTTGAAAATCCCTAAGCAGGCCCCAGGAAGTCCTGACAATGGTTTTAGAAATGTGAGGGGATTTTTAAATGAAGTTTGGAGTTCTTTCTATTTTTCTTATAGTATTTATGGCTAAGGTTCACATTTTGACTGTCCTCTGCTTCTATGTTGGCTAAAATCCTAATAAAATCAAAGTGGAGTTTCTTATATGATCACATTATTCCAGGAGGTGGAAAGAAAATAAAATTCCAGTCCTCATAAATTGGTAAGTTTCATTGAGGCTAGCAACAATATGAACAATGGTCAACATTCAGCCCCAAAGAAAATACGATTTTTATTAAACCAGTGCTGTTTAGTAATAAATTAGAGACAAATCACAATTACTCAGATTGCATTAGTGTTACAAAAGACACTATACTGCATTTATAGACTCACTAGTGTACAATCTCAGGATAGAGTAATGGACTAATACACAGCCACTCAAAGTAGTTTCTGTCCTTTATGAAGCTCGGTGCTTATAGTATTTACAAAATAATTGAACTATAGTATGCAAAATAAATTCAGACAGTACATGTTATGATCCAATATATTGATTTTCTGTGGTATGTTTTTGTATGTTAAATTTAGTGTTCACTTACTGGCAAAGATCCCTTATATTGTAAGTTAGTGATGCTCTGCGATGTGCATTTTAATACCTACTCAAGTAAACATGGAGTAAGGGTTGTCTTTAGCATTATCTCCTAGAAAAGTATTGGTAATGCATGTAGCACAGATCTACAGTTTAACCTATTGCCATATCTCCTTCACAAAAATAATTTGCAACCAGTGAGAGAGGTAGTCTGGTGCTTGAGCAAGAGTTTCTATTTTGTTTCTATTTTGTTAGCTGTCCTACATCAGCACAGTCAGAATAATTATTCTGCCTTGCAATATCTATTTGTTGTATCTAGCACTAGACCTGCAAAAATGTATTGTGTATATTCTCAGCCATCTCTCTGTATCCCAAGCTGAACTCTTCTTCCATATTTCTGTCCTATTTCTTATTTCTCCTTGTCTAGTCATGTTCTCACCTCTTTTGTTTCACCATTATCACTGCAGTACCTTATTCCTTTTCCCCATAATTTCTCAGCCATTGCACTTTTACACACATTGTTCTGAACATTTAGTAGTTGGTAACATCCCTGCACTTCTTCATGGCTTTTCTCAAGACCCACTACATTTCTCATGTTAACAAAACAAGAGTCAAAACCTGGCTTTTCACTTTGTGTGTTTCACTCCCTCTGGATGCACTGTTCGCTGTTCTCTTAGGTGGTGACTAATTCAAGAGAGTGTTTGACATGTTAGGTATTTGGATGTAACCAACTGCATTGCAAGTGCTTTCATAAATAAAAATTGGAATGAAATGTTCAGGCTGGGACAAAGTTACCTCTTCCATAACCACTTACTGCAGGAGTTAAAACGTTCAATAGCGTGGTTTTTTGGAGTCTTTTGGGAAAGCGTGGGTAATACTTAGGCAATAACCCACAAAGGTGAGTTTGAGTGTTTGTAGTATTCATTATGACAAGTAATTGTGTTAATGAGCTGAACAGTGTAGCTGAGGAACAGCCTTCCATCAGAAAAATCAGGCAGTAAAACAGGTGGGACAATAAGACCATGAAAAGTAAAGAGGTGGTGTTGCTTGATGTAAATTAGATTTAAATGACAGAAATGTCCTTTCTCAGTGCTTTTTCCTACATGGCATATTTTATATTTATTGTTTAATTATCATAATTGCCTTTTGAGATAATAAATGTTATCCACATTTTATGGATGTGTAAATAGGTTCAGTTTGTACTGTAAAAACCCTGAATTTCCATGTGGAATTTCCTAGGTTTGATGAACATTATTTCATAGAGGCCACAAGATAACTTATAAAAAAACGAATTAATTCTTTGTCTCTAGGCCCTAAGAATATTGTTTGTCTTGTTTGTCTTTCCTGAATACAATGTAGAGAACAAATTTGGTAGGAATCTTTTTCAGTTTAATGCCTATTCTGTACCCTCAGGTAATTTCTGCCATCACAGATGAAATAGTGCTATGCTGTGAAATTGTCAGATGCCTTAAATTATGTAGTGATGGGTCTAGTTGCTATATCAATAGGAGTCTCTTAGGGAAATTCCAGGTTCTGAAGGGACTGCCACAAGTAATACAGAAAAACGGTGCTTTTCCTTCTTGAGTCAATATTGACCTTGATATTTCCAGGGTGGTGTTGTTAGACCATTGCATTGCACAGTAGACAAAAGTCACAAAGAAGGACTCTCCCTTCTGCATTGATTTACAGTTTAGTCCCACAAGATCTGAAAATACAGAAGATACCAAAGCTTTGAAATTGTGTTTATAATAACAATGACTATTTTACTTCTAGCTAGGTTTATATGCAAACAGCAACAAGGAAGTTTTACGTAGATTTAGAGAGAGGAAGTACTTGGGTGTACTGGAGGAAGAGTGAAAGTTGAAGCTAGGTGTGGTGGCATGCGAAAGAGATCAAAAGAAAGAGAAATACATGGAGCTGGAAAAAGCCAAATGCCAGAGAAACAAAATTAGAATAAAGGCACAGAGCATTTAAAAACTAATTCAAAAAGGAATTGGAGATGGAAATACAAGAATAGTAGTACAGTATTGCAAATTCAGGTCCTCTGACTTCTGAAATAAGAAGAGTGGTTTTGATCTGCAGAGGAAATAAAAAATGCCCTGAAGATAATGAAGAATAGAGATCAGGAGGTCCCAACTCCCTGCAATACATTGAACGTCCTGAAAGCACCTTGCATTATTTAGAGCTTTTTAATTCTTTTTCAGAGAAATCGTTGAAATTGCTGTGTTAAAACTGTGCTGCTAAGCAGAATAGATTAAGCAGGATAGCATATTGTTGATTTCTGAGCTAAAATTATCTGCCTGTAACATTATAGATCACAGCAGCTTGTTTGTTTTTTTCCTGAATTTCCTAAAATCTTTGTCCAGTGAGACTTTATGCTTCAAGGTGATATTTTTTTACTTACCACCATGACTATCTCCATCACTGTTGAGATACTGGTAATAGTCATGGGGCTGTCGGTAGAGGTCGGACTCATAGGACACCATATCTTCAGAGGGCTGTAAAGCAAAGAGGAATTTTTAGAACTGTAAGCTTAGACAAATTCCTTCAAAATTATAAATTATTCATATCTGTGAGTGAAGAAAAATTGCCTAGAGAAAGAAGGGGGAGGCTTCAAGTTCTTACTAAAGCAGCAGAAATAAAATGTTTGACACCAAATAATGTTCTGCAAGAAAATAAAAAAGGAAAAATAAAAAAAAAAGGAGAAATCCTTATCCTTAGATGTGGTGAGAGTTTTCTGCCTTCCGTGTAACATAACTTGATATTTGTTACTGCACAAGCTCTTTATATCCCACCCTTGAGCCTTTTGTCCAGCTGCCTTGGACGTGAGGCCCAAGCCAAAATACCACCACACTGGCACCACAGAGAAATATTTTCTTTCACAGTAACAGATGTTTCTTCTTCCTCCTGTACATAAGAGAGAAAGAAGAAACTTGTCTTGCCTAAGCATGTTATTCTGGGTGTTTATAAGCAGGTCTTATTAAATTGAGACCATTTGTAGGAGTATAATGACGTCAACAGAGAGCAGGAAAATGTTTTTTAGTAAAGCAGTGACCAGTTCATGACAATAATTTCTTTCAATCTGAAAAAATTCCTGTGTTATCAACATCAATGTGGAAATGAAACACTTTCTTGCTATTTGCTCTGAAAGGAGATTTTTTCTGAGAGGTACTAATAGAAACATTTTTCTTCTGTTAATGCCTTTAGCATAACTGACTTTAAAGAAAAAGACAAGTTATAAATGCTACAATAACTGACAGAAATATATGTGCATATGTTTGTATGCTCATATATTCACCAGTCTTTTGTAAGCTTAGTCTATAGAAATTTAACTCAGGCTAGAAATGCATGTGAGGCTTCTCTTTATCTTACTCCTTTAAATTACTCATGAACAAAATTCTATGGCAGTAGTTGCTATTAAGATCCAAACAGAGGTGGTAGATAAGCAGCTGATAAAAGGAAAGGATTTCTTTCTGGAGAAAACTAGATCAGAGTTGCCACTGGTTCTTAATTCTTGTCTTTAATTCTTCCATCTGTCAGTTCATTCTGTTGGAAATTTGGTATTAAAAATTTGTTAATTTTCTAAGAGTTTAATTTTTATGATGATACTGGAGAAAGCAGATCAAGAAAAAGATTGACTTACTCCCAGAATATTAAGATGTTAGAACACAAGAGGATAGAAAAAAAATTTAGAAGGTACTTTGGATCTTCTTATATCCTTAATGGCAGCTGTGTGTTTTTATCAGTTTATCATATTAGAATCTGGCAGTAAAATTGCCTAAAACAACATGGCTTCCAAAATATACACATTGCCTGGGCATCAGACCCATGGAATACTCAAAACCTCAGGAGCAAATCCATTGCCTATCTGTCAGCTCCCCAAATAATCTACAATGGTAAATGGCTGTTCTGAGGTAATCAAAATTATTTACAATATTATGATCTACAATAGACAATGTAAGAAAATACATTAGAAATAGACAGTAAGGAAATACTAAAGAAAGGAAATAAATTGTCATTTACTAGTACTACAGCAGGGATACCACTGAAGAGACTCCTCTTATTTCTGGTCTCTAGAAGTAATAAATCCAAATCAATATGATTCTAATGAATTTTTCCTTTGTTTGCACAGAGATTTAATGAGAAGGGTAACCCATTTTTGGATTTCAGAGGGGTGATTGAAGGAAATGAACAGCACACATGACTTTTCTCCCATTCGTCTGTTTTTACTGTGTAAATTTTCTTCGTCTTCTCTCTCATCATGACTGATTATATGCAATCAGTCATCCTGATTCCTTACACCTGTGGTGTACACTGATCTCTTCAAAGGAAAAGCAATGAAGTTTTGTTTTGCTTTCTTTACAGATCAAACTGGAGGATGAAATTCAGAATGGAACTTCTTGTCTTCCTTATCTGTGTTAATTAATTAACCCTGCTATTCCATTTCCATAAATATATGCTTTCTGTTAAAATCATGTAGCCTGATGAATGTCACTATGAAGTTTCTGCCTTTATGGGATATCAACCTTCACATTCAGACATGATCATTTGTCACAATTCAGAGGAAAACACAGAGAGACTTCAATATCCAAGTGGAAAATACGTAACACGCTCTTTAGAAGAAATGGAGGTTAAAAAAATCATAGAAGAGTGTATCATGTGGGGAAAAAAAAGAAACTATCAAATATCAAATATGATAAACTGTCTGAAATAATACAAATTTCCCATAGCTAAATGCATCACAATTTGTAACTCTGATAGTAACAAATTTTCAAAGAAATCAGTGTGCAGTCAATTAATCTTTATTTGCTGTGTATAAAATTTCTACTGCTACAACAAAAACTTTCAGTCACACTTTTACAGGCCAAATAGCAGTCCAAAAGAAGATGATGCAAATTTTAGACATTAAAAAAATAATTGACTTGCCTAGTTGTATTCTTCCATAGAGGTCTCTTCTTCCCTAAGATTTACCAAACTCCTGCACTTCAGTCCAATATATTCTGTATCAGCCAACAGTCTCTCACAGACTGAAAGCTGAGAATGAAGTATTTCTACTGATCAAAAGCTTGTTTTACAAGTTCAGATGTATACAATGACCAGAGCTAAAGGAAGGTGTGTTAAATAGACTCTTAGAAAAAAGCACTAATATTTACAGATCTCATGGAGTGCAGATTTGCAGATACTCAGCATCTTCAAAACAGTCTGTTTTGACACTGCTCACTGTTTTTACATACTCTTTGTTGAAAGTCTGGGACTCAGTCTCTTTAGTATGAATTCTAGGAATTTTCTTCCTTGATCTTTTTTTTCCTGCTGATTGGTCCATTGGATAAAACATGTATATGTCTATCCTTATTTATTTAAACAACCTGGAACAATCCATCACCACAAAGGATCTGACATAGCAACATTTTCCATGTTGGTGTTTGATCTTCAGGAGTACAGAAACTAATATGGGATATTTATATTATATACTTAAATAAGTTTGTGTAACATATTTTCCACAATTACCTTTATCCTGTGAAAATGTGTGATATTTTCATTTATTGAATAGATAAACTATATCCAAGAACCTGTTTTTAATCACTCTCTGACTTTTCTTCTTTTAGATTTTATTTAAAGCTCATTTTTCTCTAGTTGGAAAGAAGAGGTTTCACCCCGTGCTGCCTCTTGCACTAATCATTACCCACTTTGTCCTTTTCTGGAACCTCCCCACCCACACATACATTTCACCACCTTACTTACTAATAGCACTTCCATGACATTGAACTGTTGTGTTTCCCAAGACAAAAAGCAAAGAATGGCTTATTTTACAATTAACTTGCTAACTGATTTCAGTGGCCATTTGTTCTATCGTTTTCCTGTAAAACAGTGACTGAAAGTTTTGTTAGCAACACAGCTGTGGCCTGAAGTTGATATCTCCTTTCCTGCATGCCCTGAAGTGCAATATGTTATCTAAAACCATATTCCAACCTAAAGAAAGACATCGATAAACAGTACTTTATCTGTCACAGACTTTGGTAAATGGAGAGTTGCTTCCATCTTCTTTCTTTGCTTTGGAAATTCAAGGGGAAAGCCAAAAAACTTATTGGAGAAAGTTTTGGCATTGGTTAAGCACAATACAGGAGACTAAACTGAATAACAATCCAAAAGTTGTTATTCATTGAGACCTTGTCAGATAATTCCAGGTGATCATAAATTCACTGAATGCTTTCTTTGTTATTCCAACATAACTATTCACTGGCATGTGATTCAGAAATACTCTGCATGGTTTCCAACAATGTGCTGCTGAGACAATTTTTATGGCCAAGATTAACCATATTTCCTTGGAAAAAAATTACAGTATAACTATTTTAGAAAAGATGAGTAAAAATGCTAACATGATCACTCATTGGGCCAGCCTTACCAGACCACTGTGGTGAAGCAGTTTTGTGGAACAGCAAGCTTAGGGGGGCTTTTTCTCTCTCAAACCTCCATTCAGAGACTACTTAGGGACTCATATATAAATAGGGCCCACTTGGAAGGCTTGGGTCCACTTTAAGGAGCTCTGCCATACAAAGATTCATAGTCTTTGGAGAAAAATGTGTACTCCTAAACCATTTAACCAGTGTTTTCCAGAGGAGGGGTACAAGTTACCTTGCAGAGTTAAGAGGAAGACAGTTATTGACCCACCTTCAACTGAAAGGGGAGGGGCAGAGGAGGAAAATGTTGCTTCACAGGAACCCCTGTGTAGAAACAGGGTAATGTCTCTTCTCAGAAAAAGTCCCAAGAGGCAGAGACATTTATAATGATGCCATGCTTGGACTGTAACTCACAGTGCTCAAAGTGCACTTGAAACAATTCTGAAAGTACAAAACTGAAAAATATTCACTTTTGAATGCATGAATCACAAAAATAAGAAACAAATTACCCCACAAAGTGTTTTTTAAGATGTAATTACATTTTTACTGACTGTTGTTTCAATCAATTGACTTCATGCAGAATATTAATTGTAATACAAATTAGAACTTGAGTGAGACTATGTTAGATTTTTACTCACAGAATCACAGAATTGCAGGAGCTGGAAAGGACCTCAAGAGATCATTGAGTCCAGCCCCCCATATTATTCAATGTATGAGCTGGAATTCAGTACTTTTTTTTTTTTTTAAAAAAAAGAGTACAGGAAAGTTGGCTTTGAGTGAATGAGTAGACAGAAAATCAACAATAATAATAAAACTGAGATGCTTCTTGCTGGGGTAGTTGAGGACAAGGTTTGGGTGTTTTTGAAGGGGATTTTTTTTAAGATCACCAAGTAACAGATTGAGAAATCTATACATTATTTTTTCATGCTCTCAACTTCTTTTTAGTTACTTATGTTGACATATTTACAAAAATGAAAAAAGATTTTTAGAGTCTTCTCACACTTTACCTGTGAGAAGATTGCCACTGATTAACTGCTAGAATAAACAATCTCCCAAATGTAAGGAGCAAGTATTTTTTTCTATCAGAATAGATTCCAGACAGAAAAACAATTCAAATAACCATTTTTTTCTGGAGATCTGAAGATAAGGAAATATGGTTTAACCTTCATTAGGTGAGGCAATAGAAAAAGTGAACATTATATGCATTTTGTTTAAAGGACTCTTGGTTGGGCATTGTTCTTATTCTCACTTACAGCAAGTACTGAAAGCTATCTAACACATTAAAAAAAAAGTCAATTAAAACACTTCATGTGATATCACTATAGCTTATACAAACTTCATGAAATTTAGTTAGGGCTTCTTTGTCCCATTTTGCTTTGAAAATTTGTATTTAGAAATGCCCCATTAGGGTTTGTTTCTCAGTGACAGGCTAGTGACATTGCATTTTTCATATAAAACTAATCTTCAAACTCATGGTAGAATACATTACAGCAGCATAACAATGCTTCGGAGTTGAAAAGAAAATTAAAAATGAAAAAAAAAAAGAACTAGCCTCGTTAATATACAGAACTGAACTTGTGTGTAACAGAAAAAATATTGAAAGGCCCAATTAAGGGCAGTGGAGTTCTTTTCCTTGCTCACCAGTTACTTTTTTAGAACAAGTGAATTGTAGAAAATTCAAGTTCAAAAGAAGGTGAAGCTAGAGACTAAAACACCATAATTAAGAAGAGTCCAAAAACCCAAAATACTTAAATCACTGTTCAGCAACTCTAAGATTGGTAGAAAGTTAAATACATAAATCAGTCTCCAGATTATGAAAAATTTCAACTCAAAGCAAGGGTCAGCCTAATATCACAAAACTGGCACTTGTACTGACTTACCATATGCATATCATACAAAACAAACATGCATTTAATCTGTGAAAGCAAATGGAGATCAAGATCCGATACAAGCGTAGGGAGGAAACATTAATTTCCCATTCATTGTAATGTTGTCCCAAGCTTTATATATTGACCTGAACCCATTTTCCCAGCATTACAAATATAAGCCAAAAGACATTCTCAAATATTAAAATCTGGTTTACTTTTTTTACTGAACCCAATGATCCACATTAGAAATAAAGTCCATATACTCACAGGGGGAATGAGGGGAAATCCTTCCATTTTGCAAGCTTGCAACATTCAGCCAATTTCAGAGTGAATTTTTTTTAATTCACTTTTCAAACATCCAGAATAACTGACTTGAAAAATCACATGAAACAAAAACAATGAAGGGAAAAAGAAAAAAAGAAAAAAGAAAAAAAGTGAGATCCTCGGACTTTGTGAAGTCCCTTTGCAGTGGTGGATCTCAGGATAGGAGAATAACCCTAACAAGTTTTCATAGTTTGCCCTAATAGGTTCTGAGGTGAACTTCTTTCCAAATTGTATTTGAAGTTCCTGATTTTATGAAATGTCTGTAGAAGGGAGATAGCCCTTGGGTCTATCAGTGCGCTGTGACATCATCAGAGCTTTTAGCCAGTTTGCATAAATCTCATTTCAGGGAGCTGTGGCGCTCTAACAGGAAGTCTGCCCCAAGCCAGATCTGCCATGGGCAGGTGCTTGCTGTATAATCAGCAACCCAGTGCCTGGGCCTGCTACCAATAAACAAGCATATGGGGTAAAGTGTGCTGTGGAAGCCTGTGTACTTCCAGTTGTGGAGGAACCAAATGATGGTGCTGCTCTCTGGTTTAATGATCATAGAGCCTGACAACTTCTGTGAGGACAGTGCAGTGGCATACACATTCTCAAATATATATATATATATTTAAGTTTAGTTTTTAATGTTAAGATATAATTTTCTACAAAAATAGTGTTCTGTAGAAATTGAGCCTGTGAGACTTTCTCTGTAAAATTTGCTACAGAGAAATATAATA
Organism: Odontophorus gujanensis; assembly: GCA_013399175.1. NCBI lineage: Eukaryota > Metazoa > Chordata > Aves > Galliformes > Odontophoridae > Odontophorus > Odontophorus gujanensis. The sequence goes on from VXAB01012425.1 coordinate 330,729, forward strand.
CAGAGAAAAATACTAAGTCTTCTTGTTTCTTGTGACTTCTTTCTAGGCAATACCGGAATAAAACAAGTGGGAAAGGAGAAAGCATTATTTGCCGCACATAATGGCTTTATTTTTCGCAGAGGTGTGCCTTTAACAGTGAGTAGAGAACAAGGTTTGTAGACTGGTATCTGAACAGTCAGATGTTGAAATTTCACATAGAAATTTTGCTTCAGCTCTATGCACAAGTTTTTTCCCCTTTCTCTATCCCTCTTGATACTTCTTTGGCTACACTGAGTGCATGCCTTTCCCACTGAGGTTCAGTTGGGGGCAGGGGTGAGTGGGTCACAGTGAAAGATGTAAAGGATAAGGCCTTGCTGCAATGGGAGAACTCTCTCATTCTGCAAAATGTCTTCTTGCTTTGCGATTAGTTACTAATATACTGGAAAAGTGAAGTTGCTTTCTCTGGGTTGTTCCCTTTCAATGTATGCCCATGTGCCACAGGTTCTGCTTTTGAAAGTAGTCTGTTCACCACTCACCTGGGTCTATGTGTGAGGGGGAGTTCTAGCCACTACAAACTTCCTCCCTCATACACTGGTAAAACCAGACGCTACTCACAAGTTCCTCTCATTCCACCCTAAGGAACAAGACAAGCAACATATTAGCAATGGGATAAAATCAAAACATGATGGGAAATTAACTCTTGAAACCCAAGGCTGAATTTCACTGGCATCAGTCGATACGTAGGCATTTCATTCTTTTATTTCTTGTGCCATGAAATCTTGACATTAACCTAGAAATAAGCAAGCTCCTAGCAGTCCATTTCTGCTCCGGAGATTATTCTCAAGTCTTCTTTTGGATAAAAGCTTGGAAGTGATCAGCTCTATCTACGGAAACAGGAAAGTGACAGAAAGTACAGTCCTTATGATAAAGTTCAGAGAATACAGGAAAGAAAGGAGTGAACAGTAGCATACGTATTCATTGGCTGTAGGGTAATGAAAGGAATTGTGGAAATTCTATATGTGTTTAAAAGGCTATTTAGAACAAAGAAATATACTATCTGATTCTCAGTATGCTGAAAGATACATTAAGCAGCTTCTGGAAGGTTTAAAAGTGTCATGTTTTGCACAGGGGGTTTTCTATTAGAGTGGAATGTAACTATATTTAATACACTGGAGGATATTTCAGCACTGCTCCTTAGCACAGGAAGTTACCAAATAAGGGTAGATAGTCTGCAACAGCCTTACTGCACTCAGGGAAAGCTAGATCACCAACACTATCAGCATTAACAACTGTGTTTAAAATATTATGAGCAGTCATAAACACATTAAGCTTACCCACATAAATAATCGAATTGATTCTATGTATGATGAATTAGAACAAAACAATAAACCATAAAGCTTGGGGAACAGCAAAAACTCCAGAAGTTGAACAAGCTACCTAGGAAGGAGAGAATCTCCATAAATGGAAATGCTAAAAGTTAAACAAAATATACCAATAAAATATATTATACCTGTATGGGAACATCAACAGTGACAGTCTTACTAAAACACAAAATAGAAGACTTTCTCACTGTTGAATACAACTGACATTTTATCCTATGTTTGTCATCATAGAATATTTTCACTCCTAAAAGAAGGCCTTTTGACCCAGACCCTTGCATAACATTATTAGATTATTTGCAACCAGTACAACAGATTATGTTACCAAACAACTGTATACTAGACATCTGATTTCCATGTGACATGAACTGCTCCGAAAGAGCTTTTGAAGTAGGGTAGTGATCTTTTTCCATTATCGGAATTTGGAGGACTGGAGAATATCCTGCTGAACTGAAAGATTAATTTTTTGAACACAATTATCATATTAATCTGAGATATATTTCCTGTTAGCATCATCCTAGCTGTATGCAGCTTTTTGAAGCAGTTCCTCCTCTACATCTACCCATTTAATCTTCAAGCTTTTTCTAACCACAATCTACCAAATCAAAAGGATTTCATCTTGAAGCCACATCACAGAGAGGTACCTTTACCTCAAACCTTGCTTGGTGCTCAGAAGGTAATTTTTCTTCCTACTGAAACCATATACATCTCTCATCCTGAAGCCTTTTAATGAGAAGCAGGTGTCTACATAGATTCTGATGCTGAGTTTGCTTATAAAAGTAAGACAAGACATCTAAACAAGCAATTCACTTGTATCATCCATATGCTTCCCAGAGTGGTATTTTCCACTGAACTTGTTTTATCTAGAGGTGATGTAGCTTTTGTGTCTTGGAAGACTGAGTACCGATTAAAACAACATGAAAAGCTTGCTGACTTCTCTTAAAAGAGCCTTTGGGTCTCTGACTGTGGAAGGTGTGCAGTTTGGAACTGTAGAGAACAGTCCGCTCCATTTAAAACCTCGTGACATTTACTACTACTGAGATGAAGATGTGAGCTGAAGCCTTTGTTGCATTTTTCTGTAATAAAAGGCTGGGAGCAAGAAATTGCTGCAAGTTACTGGCTGAGAACAATTTATTACTACTTTTTCTCATGTTGAGATTCACCTTTGGATCCTTGATAGTCTGAAGGTAGACTCCACTGAAATATGTGCTCCCTGTTCCAATGTGATAGGTAATCAGTCTTTGACTGATGTTGACTCATGTGAGACCCAGAGGTTTAATATTGTATATGTGCTTGAACAACGACTTTTCCTGGCTATATGAACATCCCCTCCTACATGGAGTTTTTAGTGCCAAAAAAGTGCTTTTGACTGTCCAGCTTTCATGAATTCATGTATATAACTGTATCTGTACAAGGACTTTTCCAGTGGGAAATGACATAAAGATGTCATTAAAACATCACAATCTTAACTAACTTCACAATACTGGCAAAAATTTTCACATGTAGAATGGACTAAATCCAAATCAGAATGAATATAATCATCTTCCTTGGAAGAAAGAGGAATCATTTGGGTGTGCATTAATTCAAGAAGCTTCAATTTTCTGGAACCATAAAATGACACACAATCACTTGCACTATTGAAAAACGTTTATCGTATTATTAGTAACTTTCACGCTGTCTATAAAGCAGAATTCAGCAAAGTAGGAAGTATCCCATTCACAATTTATACAGCTTCAAGATTTGCTTACAACCCAGCTATATTTGATTTTTTACTGTGTATGATAAAACTCATTTTTGCTTTAAGGCACATTCGAACTGATTAAAGATTTGATGTTAGCGTTTAATGGTTTTCTGCATCTGCAGAAAAAAATGCAGTCAGTGGATTTTTTAATTCTCACATTCATGCTCGTTTATGATCTCGAGACTTCTGCATAATTTCAAGCAGTTAATATGGAAGAGTGGTCTAATGCTGTCTAATCTTGAAGTCTGCATTCCAGAGTCAGATTACATTAGTAAGATGCAAGTAGTTAGGTTTAATATCCCCTCATAGAGTTATGCCTTGAACCTAATGTCTGGTATCTCATTTCCATTAAGTTCATCCGTCAGTTTCCCTGAGGTGTCCCTCTAAATCAGATATTTTAATAGTCTAAATTAAACTATAAAGGTGAGGTGCAATGTGGTTCAATGAGGCCTTATCTGTAGAGAGAAAAAAACCAACATTTTAGAACTGCACTTAAGATCTGAACTAAATTGCTGATCTAGATCCACCATTGGAATTCTTTCCCTGAGTCCATAGTAAACATCTTTACTATGTGAACTTGGATTTGGAAATTTCGGTAACTGTTTAGGTTCTGTTTCGGGAGAGGAGCTGTATATGTCTTTTTGCACTTGCATCTTATTAGATATGTATCAAGTATTTATATCCCAGAATTCAAAAGAGAAAAGCGCTATTCACAAATAACCAAATCTTTTAGGTAGATTTTGGGTTACAGCTGTGGTTACTGTTTTCTGCCACCACTTTCATAAGGACTTTGTGTCCAGAATTTTGCTTAAACAGAAGAACTGAACCGTGAGAAGCCAATACTCTGTGTACATCCTCCCAGGAGACATTTGGCTTTGTAAGAGGTGGAGCATGTGTGCAAGCCCCATGCTACAGCTTTATGTGCATATGACTAGGACAAGTGTGCATGATGTGTATAACAGACTCTGTAGCATATTGTCTCTAGTGGCTTTTTTCTTACAGCAGTAGTAACTGGTAAGAAAAATTGAGTTTGAATTAATCTATTTTTTGCTTCCTTTGTAAACTTAAATTACTTTATTATAAGAAATTGAATTGCATTGATTCTCCAGTCTTCATTTTTGCTTTCTTGACTGTGTGATTTTTCAGGCACCTTGACATTTACAGGGGAAGGTAAAATCTTTATATCTTTCACTGATTTTCTGATAGAAAAAGTTAGTGCTTTGAAGGTAAGTTGTTCCATCGTAAGCTGTTTGGTTTTTTAGAACCATAGCTCGATTGCTGCTTTGACAAAGGTTACATCAGCCATTTGAAGACTGTAGGCCTGATGAAGGAGTTGATCAGTTTTTTGTTTAGTTTCAGTTATATTGCTCTGTATTTTTGCACTATATTTTTTGTTATCTTGTTATGCTAACAATATCTAGATTGATGGTTTGTTTTTTTTTTTCCTCCCTCCTGTTATTCTCACTGCTGCAACTGCTGGTCTTCTAACCTGACAATTTTTTTTAATGCAAACTATTTTCTATACTTCCCATTCAGTGTACTGAACTGTATTTAAGCCTCCTCCTTGTGCCAGAAGTATAATGTAAAGATAGTAACCGAATTAGGGAGATCCAGATCTGTGAAGAGTCTTGAAAGGACTTCAAAACTTGGTTTTGATGTGGTAATTCAGACAAATATAGCTTAGAATTAAATCCATATTAATAAAAAAAAAGTGTATTTGATCAGTATTTTGATTCCCCCTTGTGCTGAAGGAAGGAGAGAAAACAGAAAATGAACAAATTCATCTGAAGCTAGAAAGCCCAGAGAGAACAGACTGCCATAGTTCAGACCACGTGTGGATGAGAGTGTATGGAATGAAAGGAAAGCAAAAAAGTTTGAGCTTACAGGTGTCCTGCAAGAGGAAGTTGCAGATCCTTGATTAAGCCTGCTTGTTTAGACTGGCTCATTCTCAACAACAGATGACATAGAAACAACACCCAAATTATAGTGAGAGTAAGAATAGCTGCACTAAAAGAATGAGGTTGAATGGAAGCAAAAACTAGAGGAATTTGTTTTGACTGTGTTGTTTCAGTGGAAGCATTGTAACATTTTAAGGAATGTTACAGAACTATATGCCAAGAGGTATAGACACATTTCAGAAAATTAACCTATCTTCCCATTTTAGGAGAAGAAACCTCCATAGATCACATCAAATTAACACTGTGGAGAGTTTAAGGTTGCATGGGTAGGAAGCTGTCATTCCAGAACAAGACATGCTCTGTAGAAGTGCAGAGGAGCAGAATGGTCTGGATGCTAAATGCATCTGTATGGCTGAAAGGGAAAAAGAGAAAGAGGAACTTTGGAAATCTCACCATGTAGAACTGGATCAATTCACAATAATTCCCAGAAGGAGTTAAGCATTTTCTGGGGTTAAAGTGAATCAGAATCTGCACACGGTGTGCTGGAAATTCCCTAAATTATTTCAGTGGTCATTAAGAAAAGGGAAATGGTTCTTTTCTGAGTAGGAGATGGTAGGAGACAGAGGAGTAGACACCAAAACAGAGCCACAGCTGGGTATTTATAACTCAGCTGACTCTGTCCCCAGATTGCAGGATTCCTGCCAGCTGAGAAGAGGACAGACTTTCTTAGTGGCTATGTCTGTTGAGAGAGGCCTTGTTAGCAATAGCTGACTGCTAACACAATGGATTGAGATAGTTACAATTCAGTAGTGATATTATGCACCGTTATTTGCAGCATGAGCATGTACATGTTAAATTATTGACAAAAGCATTCTGCTGATACACAGAGCTTAATCTTTCATCCAGTTACCTTATTCCCACTGCTATAACCCTTGGTTTACTCAAGTTTTTTGCTTCTTTAGTCACAGACCTCGCCTACATATAATGCCATAATCATTTGTTTTAAATTTAATTCAAATACTGGATATTGTATTTAATTTAACATAGTTGATAGTTGCAGCATATTATTACTAATTTTGATGTTTTTGCTTAATTCAGTAATACATATGTTAAATTTAGTTTAACTGATACTATATTTAGACCTGTATTTTCCAGCCAAAGTTTACTGACTTTTCAGCTCATTTTATATAGGCCTCTGCAAGGGGGCCTATGAAGTATTTCTGAGGGGTCTGAGAAATATAACAGATCAGTTGGCTTAAGCTGAAAATGCACCTTCTATGTATAGTTCTATCTACATTGGGGTGTTTGAGAGATCTGCAAGTAAAAGAGCTTTTGAACTCTGTGACCTGTAGGAACTTACTTTCTTTTCTTTGTGTAGCTTTTCTTTTGAGCACCATTTATCACTAGCCAAGATACTGCCGTCATCCCCCAATGCCTAATTGGCTGTAGGATTTCTGCTATCTTGGGAAGCATCTGTCCCGAGTTAGTACCCACATTTTTCTCCACAAGAACAATGGCAAAATTTGCTTTTGATGCAGCAGGCGGAGGTGAAGACCTCAGGAGTGCTGGTGCCATTTATCTCACTGACCCAACCCTGTAGGGTTTCCTCAGCCCTTCTCCTATTCTTTACCATGGTTGCTTCTGTCTCCTTTTCTAGTAGTCTCACCTTGATCCTATGACTTGATGAAGCTTTTTCTTTCCTTTTTCATGTAACTGTGATGTTTCTAGACAGCACTCTACTGACCATCCACACTGTCTCCAGTTTTAAAGATCTGAGCTATCATAGAGGATTCCTCTAAAAATGAAGACCTCAGTATTTCTTATTGCTTCACAGCAATATGTTCTTATCATTTTATCACTTTGTATGATCACTGTAGAATACTGACAACCTAAAATAGCAGCATTACTGATCAATTTGCCTTTGTTAAACCTTCCAGAGGCCATCATTCATATGTGCACTGAACAGAAGTTCTTTACTACTTGTTTATGGGAACGCTTTTCCGCTTATAGTTTATGCTAACCATATAAATTTACTGCAAAATTCAGCTTTGCAGTGAATATTTAGGAATATGTCACACTCTTTGAATGTTTTGAAATGAAAATGGTGAGGAGAGGTACAGAGTTTAAAGCAAATCCGGTCTGCAATTAAACAGAAACCCACAGCAGTGGCTGCTGGACTGAGCTCACCATGTAGTTTCCAAACAAGCTGACAGCAGTAGGAATCGTGGTTTATAAAAAGCTGCCAGCAGTGCTGAGCTGGTGAAGAGAAAGAGGAAGCTACAACGTGAAAGAGAAAAAAAAGCACAACCAAAGGCAACTTCACTTCTCTGCCTTTACTGTTTTTAAATAGATTTGGCTCTAAGTTGCTGTCGGTGATGCTGTGAAGAACAACGATAACCTCACAAACTGAGAGACCAACAATATTTTTCATTTTCTGAGCACCACCTGCAGTAACCTCTCAGCTCTAAAGGACTTCTCTGTGTTTCTGTGCATACATGTGAGAATCTGTGTGTGTGTGAATATACACCATGTTACCAAAGTGATTGCTCAACAGCATGCCAGTAAATAGAAGTTTACTAGAACAGCTCTTGCTTTTTTTCATCTCCTTTGCACAGTATGATGAGCTAGCTTCCAGAGCTTGTTTCCTGGTGATCCCATCTACTTCAGGCTCTGGATTGCACTTTATTCCTCTTGTCTGATGGAAAGTGAAATATTGTTTCACACCCTCAAATGGTAGCATCAGGAAATTCTCTGAGGCAGTATTGACTGAATTATCTTCTACTGGTTGTTAGGACTGTAGAAATGTGCTCTTTAAAGTTAAACTGGGGATAGAGCTTCATCTTCAAGATCCTTCAGACAAAGTGGTGTACTTACAAAGTAAGGAACTAAGAAAAAACTTCAACTCAACTGTGATTCTAGTCGTCCCACTGTCTATCACGTACCTGCTTCAGCCATCCATTCAGAGATGTCTGCATAATGATGTATTAGTGAGTATAGATGTGACAGTTCATAGCACAGAGAGAAAAATATCCCCTGGTGAATTGTCCTAGGACAGTTTTCTCACAAATCACCTAGAGTCTGTAGCAAGGACTGACTACACTGGTCATTTCTGTAGCAGTCAGAAATTGCTAATTTGTAATTAGGGAATCCACTTAGAATCAATATCAGCAAGGTATCTAAAGTGGTTTTAAAGTGGCTATGTACTTCTGCAGTTCTGATTCTTCAATCTTTGTGTGCAAGTATACCCAAATCACTTTCTCCCTGTTATATGCTCTTTACCAACAAAGTTTTGGTCCTTTTATGGAAAAAAAAAAAAAAAAAAA
>VXAB01012425.1:339628-383807 GCA_013399175.1 Odontophorus gujanensis
AAAAAAAAAAAAAAAAAAAAGTGGCTGTTAGGATGCATTTCTACTTTTCAAATTTTCTTTCAGTTGTACAGGGATAAAGGACACACTTTCTGCTCAGCACCAGTAATTAAACAAAAAATATTAGGCCTCTGACACATACACATGCACCACAGGCAGGATCTATATTCACCAGCCTTGCGCAGGTGAGGTATTTTCTTTCTCACAACAGAACCTCACCTTCTTTGGACACTGGTAAATACAGAGATGGTGTATCCCTATGTTTCGTGTGTACGTTTCAGGTGAGAATGTTTACTGTCTTTGGACTTGATTGAAAGTGCAAGGAATTTCAGGAAAGTATTTATTCAGTCATTTTTCCCTTTGGCTCGGTTTCCTTAAATTGCAAGTAAAGCTATTCATAAAATAATCAGAAATACACTTTGCAACACTTTACTGCTGAATTTTGCTACTCCTTTTATGCAGTTATGTGAATTTGTTAATTCAAGGAAATTCTGTCACCGCAACTTTTCCTCTTTAACAGACTTAAGATATATCTAACTGATAGCTGTAAGCTCAAGCTTCTATTTATGCCCAGGCAACTTGATCAGCTGAAGCAAAAACTCTAATATTATGTGAAATGACAGTGTCCAGAGTGGACTCTTCTGATGCCTATCTCTATGAGAAACAGTAAGTTTCCAGGGTGCCCAACAGTGTAAGTGCATGATATCCTTAGAAGTCCCACATCCCACACTAGTGTTCATCAGTCTACATTTTTCAAGCCTTGAATATGAGGTGAGTAGGATTGTTTTTAGTGAACTTATTCACCCTAATGGAGCTCCAGATGTGGACACAATTCTTCATCTTTAACCATAATGTAATTTTGAGGCTCCTTCTGTAAAAACCTGCTGTTATTTCATGTATGTTCATGCTGCTGATAATCAGTGGATAAATAACTTTCATAACAGAACTGCAACCCTCCTGCCCCACTCCTTCTAGAAGATGGACAGTTAACTTGACGGTTAGTCACGGACTCATAGCAGTCTTGGATAGCCAGTTTCCAGATAGCAGCCTGGCCTTTGTGGTCTGTATGTACTCTGCTGCTCATGGAATGGTTCTAAAGGACTGAGCAGGCTTGTCACATAGGTCTGTGAAGGCCTACTTTGTCATGAAGAAGTTTTTGAGCTACTGCTGGCATGAATAACTACAAAGTGATGTGATTTGATCCCTTCTGTTCAGTTCCAAAAAACACTATTATATTTTTTGCAAAAGTTAGTATAATTCACCTTCTCATCCAAAACTGGTGTGCTTTCTATTTTGCCACCATCCATGTCTTTTAGTATTGCAATTCTTCCCCTAAGACCTGTCCCTCCATATTGCTTCCGTAGTTTGTGCACTCCTTAGATGAGGTTAAAAGGAATTGCCCTGCAAGAAAAATAGCAGCTACAAAATAAGCATTGTGACAGGCATTTAATGATGTATGTGATTGAGAACTGCAGTAATTCTAGTTTTAAAACCAAGAAGGAAAAATAAACATTGTCTAATAATGCATCATTATTCTCAGAAGGGTTTTGCTCAGTGGTATGGTATGGAAGTCTAGAATTTGACGTTTCTTATTCTAGCATTTTCTTTGCAAAACCCTGTATAGATACTACTAAGTAAGCTTGGTGAGATTTTCAGAAAAGAGTGGGGTTAAATAAACCATCATGTTAGAGTAGAGACACTGAGCCAGAACAGGAAGATATCTAGCAGTTTGTCCTTATTTCTTGCATTCTCTGGCAGAGCATTTTTGTCTTAAGAGCTGGGATCTCAGGAACACTGTACTTGAGCTCAAATAGCATCAGATTAAACCAGTGAGTGAAAACAGGTGAAAGTGAAACAAATGCTGTGCAGAGAGAGGAACCCAAGCTCTTTCATATTCACTTCTCTGTGAAAGGACTCAGGGCAGGCCCCAGTCAAGAGTTCATAAAACAAGGGGACATTCATCTCTATTAAATATTTGTGTAAAACACAGTTGAAGGTAATAGAGGACCAGGCAAGAGCAGGAAGAGGGAAAGGTCCAGGAAGTGAAAAGTATTTGGAAATATTTTAGACAGTGCAGTGTGTGGTCGAAGTAGACCTAACCTCTAGTTAAGTGCAAGGGTTTAACCTGTAGGTAATGGAATATAAAAGGCATTCTCTCTTAAGTGTATTAAAAGCATCCAGGACAATACAAACATTTGGAAATCAGTTGGATTAAACATATGATCACTTTGAGGCAGGAGATTTACAGCAAGGTCAAGGAGTAGCAAAGCTATTTGTTTAAACAGAAGTCTCTGTTCCTCTCTGGTCTAGCCCCAAATGTCAGGACCATACATAGCTCCCCAGAAGGGGCCCACCAATCCTGCCTTCTGATGCTGTTCCTTTCAGCCTTGAGAGAGGCTTTCTAAGTTTGCATTTTCTTCATCTCCTTTTCATTTGGTGCAATTATTGTTTCCACAATGTAGACCTGCCCTGCTTTTGGGCATGGTGATAAAGACAACAGCAGTGAATTGAGGCTATAATTGTGAAACTGTCTGGAGCAGGCAGAGGAGCTTGGATCTTTACTGAAAAATGTTAAAAACAAAAAAAGTTAGGTTAGTTTGTCAAAAAAGTCTGATGCTGTGATGCTGTGATGGATAATTTAAATCACGGAGGAAAGTCTACTGTCTAATTCAGTGAGTTTAGTACATGGTAAAATGCACATCGTCTTGTCTCTGCAAGATTTCTCAAGCATATGTTAGCTAACAGGTGCTAGCCTCAAATTTCCAGACAACCTAGAGGCCAGTGTGAGTCTGGATCTCAAAGTACAGTATGAATTTAAGTTTTCGGGTTTTTTTTTGGTCTATTAAGCAAGTGTTTCAACTATTCATTTCAGTTTTGAGAGCATCTTGCTCAGGGAAATCTTTTCAATGATCCTGGTTATATTGTAGTTATTTGTAAATAGGTATGAAGAACTTCTCATATTGATATGAAAGTTCTAATACCAACTGAGGAAAGTTGTAAAGGGATAGATCTATTCTGCATCCTTTACACTACATCAGAGGATTTTTTTGTTTTTTATTTTTTTGACAATTTAGATTCCTTTCCTTTCCCTTTTATCAAAATAGGTTCTTCTATCAACAAACTGAACTTAGTATATCCTTGAACCCTACAATGGTTTGAATGTTTTTTGGTCAAAAGTCTGTGTAAAGGTAGTTCTGTGTTTCAGTAGCAAACTTCCTGTCCATCCACTGTTACTGGCTTTTTTTTTTTTTTTTAATCTTGTTATCCTTCATGTTTTTCATATTAAAAAAGACAATGTTATTGCAGAGAATGGACTGTATTTTAAATAATGAGTATTTCACATTAGAGTGAACAGAAAAAAAGATTTTGCAAAAGTTGTATGATTTTTGGCCCAATCCTATGACCTCCTGTGGTCTGTCTCTTGACTTCTGACTGTTTGGCATTCTGAGTATTCCCCAGTCTCTTTTCAGAATATAAGCAGGTAACCCAACACCACCAGAGTCAGAGTTCCAATTCTGGAAAGATTCGGGATTTTTCTGTGAGGATAGGATGGTGATTCATTCTGAGCTCTCACAAGACTATCATGCAGCTGCCCCTGTTTCAAAATCAGCAGCCACGCCAGCTCGTCTCCATCAGCCTTGAGAAAACAGGAAACACAACGGTCACCACAGGAAGTGGTGTGCTCTTACACACACCCCAGAAAACTAAGCTGCTGAACCTATTGCAAAATGTTAACAGAACACTGTAGGGTACACAGAGAAAGAGACAAGAAATCTGCTGACCTTTGGGTGCCTGCAATTCTCATCTTCAGTTTCTGAGGCCTAGAGTTTAATCCAGTCCTCAACATGTCCTGCGTATTTCAGTTACAGCAGCTTAAATCGCCTTCAGTAAGATGCTGTTATCAGAATAAGTATTTCTTCTCAATTCTTTTGTTTCATCCCCAAAACTTGTACAGAAGTGCAGTAAGAAGCTTCTTATCTGGAGGGCTGACAAAGACAGAAAAGATGGAGAGAACTATGTTTTATTCATCATGATTAACTGTGTACTCATTTCCTTGGCAACGTGGAAGAAATTGGTGTTTTTAGGGTGGAGACGTATGCAGACCTTGTGATTTGGATGTTTTTCTTAAGAAAGATAAATTGTTTCTCACTTTCTTGGTTGTGAAGAAAAGACTGAACTGTATCACTGCAGAGAATAGACGTACCCTATCTATGTTAAGGAGGAATTGCTCAGAGTTGGAAACACAATTCCTTGGGGGTACTTTGAGACATGAAAATGTCTGAAAGAGAAGAACAGGCTATTCCACGAGAGGCAGAAGAGACGAGAGATAGGGTACACAAGAAGATTTGCAGTTTGAGGTTTTCTGTTGTGCTTGGGTACTACAAATGGTCTCAAAAATTCCTTCTCCAAATTCAAGGGAAACAAATCCTCATTAAGTGCTGGTTGCTGGGCAACTAAAGGGGCAAGCAGGGGCTTTCAAATTAAATAAATTTTTGAACTAAAGAAGCTGTAAAATAAGTGTTCTAATAGATGGCAGGAGGGGATTTTTAAGTTCTCTGAATTATTTAGGTTGAGCAGTAGGGCCTGTTGAAAGCTGGATTCTTTCATTTGTTTGTTTCAAAGATTATCAAAATTCGAAGCATAACATTTTTTTATTTTTATCTGAATGTAATGTATCATTCAACTAATTACATCTTGGGGGATATCCACTTTAGTAAGAAAATTGTGAAAATGATTTAGGGTGAAGATGAATTATCTATCCTTCCTGGCTTGATTTTTCTTTTTTGTTGCTTGTTTTAAAAATTCTTTAAAAACGAACAAAGAAACAAACAAAAAGCCAGTAATGGTCAAGTTGTTCCCACAACTCTAACCAAGCAGAAAAAAATAAGAAGTTCTGATTCCTGAAATCTGGTCGTCATGAAAACAGGAAAACAAGGGATCTTAATAGCTATATTGCAAGAGTGCTGAAAGTCGTACACAGAAAGTGAATAAATATATGAAGGCAACATCATCAGAACATTAGAGAAATATTTCTAGGAAGTTAGCTTGAATTTACTCAAGCAACAAAATTACGTGCAGTATCTTTAAGCAATCTTGCCTGGATGTAAATTACAGACAGACAAGACAGGCAGTGTGGAGAAAAGCTGCATGGATAAATACCTCTTAGGCTGTTAGTGTAATGTCTTTACAGATATCTTTACTGTCTGCCTTGTTTCAACTGGTCTTACTCAATAGTAATGGAGAAAGAGCTCTACCAAAAATATAAATAAATAAATAAACCTGAATATTTTACTGGTTACTGTTATGCTGGAGAATCTTCTGTCCTGGTTTCTGTTCTCTATATTGCTTCAGTATGGAGCTCATGGCTTTCAACCCAGCTTACTATTGAAAATGCTTAATCTGGATGAAACTTCATAATACTTCATCTTGAAGTAACTCATCGTATACAGATTGCTTCCATTTTGCACAGTCATTCAGCAGGCAGCTGTAACTCTCCTCATTATGTTAACTCTGTTAATAGTACACACTCTGGAATTTTTCTAAAGATTATAACTACTCTTTTGTTGTTGTTTTTTTTTTTTTTAATTCTGTGTTTTTCTTGCAATACAATGCATTTTCATTTCATGTATTCACTGAGATTAGCAATATGATTTGTTCCAATACTAACACACCCTATTTCTCTTCATTTTGATATAACAGCTCTCTCCTCCTGATGGATATTTTGAAAGTTCTAAAAATATTACTAAAATCTTTAAGTTTACTGGACAGAATACTGCTCTGCTCTTCTTTCCTTATAACCAGGGTAATAGCTATCCTTTTCTCTTGGTGGCAGACTAGACAAAACGCATGTCTTATCCTGTCTAGTATTACTGGCTTTCTTTTTGTTTCCAGCATAATCTCGCAGTTCTCACACTTGTTACAGATTTTCTATGGAGGTCCGAATTTGCTACTTTTATGTGGACAAATTACCATATCCTTCAACTCCAAGACATGTCTTACTACTCTGTATCTATACAGAAAATTAACTATCTCGCATAAGACCTGGAGTCTGAATCAAATTCTCTACCTTTGGGAATGCTGTCCATATATGTAGGTTGCTCCAAAAGTAATGCCTTCTAGTTATGTCTATGGAAACTGCAATGAAATGTACAATAACTCTGTTCGATAGAGCAAATTATCAGTTACAAAACACTGTTTTTCAACATGGTCGCTGCCATTAGCGACATGTTTTTACCAGCAATGAACAGAAGTCTACACGCTGCACTGGTAAAAGTCTGCATGGCCATTTGGAACATGGCTTGTCTTTCACATTGCTGTCACCACTGTTGAATCACATCACCAGCTGTCTCACTGGGATAACATCTGCTGTTTTGTTCCCATAAATGTTCAGCAATCATCAGTGAATGTCAATGGGTGGAATTTTTTCTGCATGAAGGAATTCAATGACACACCTCTGCTTCAGACACACGTTCATGACAGACACCATTTTGTCAGGCTACCCCTCCGCTATCATCTGTCACATGGCAACTGCACATAATGGAATATTGGTAGGAAGTTTCAACCTCTACTGCCATGCTACCATCATCCACCTCTGATGTTGTGGGCCAACATAATAAAATAGGAGGGATGACTTTCAGAGCAGCCCTCATACATAACATTGGCCTTCTGGTACTCCTTATCATGCCCTTGCAAATATGAAAAATAACCTATCCTGAGCACAGAGGAGATCCTTAAAATGTCTCTTCATGTGATAATTTATCCTGGAAACCAAACACTTAGAAATAAACCATCCCAACACTTCTTATTCAGCTTTAATTACAACTCACAGCTTGCTTCCAGATGTTTTCCAGAGGTTTGATATTAATCCTTACCTCTTTCTACTTAACATTTATGGAGACTGTATTTCAGCTTTTAGACTATCCAACATTAGTATTAATAACTTCAGCAGTTCTTCTTAAGAACTTCTTAAGTTCTGAAAGGAAAAAATCACTAATTACAGAATCACAGAATCACAGAATTCTAGGGGTTGGAAGGGACCTCCATAGATCATCGAGTCCAACCCCCCTACCACAGCAGGCCCCTTAGACCAGGTCACACAGGTAGACATCTAGTCAGGTCTTGAATGTCTTCAGTGAAGGAGACTCCACAAAGATGATAAAGGACCTGGAGCACCTATCTTAAGAGGAAAGGCTGAGAGATCTCTCTTATAAGTGTAGTATTTTATTAATAATCTGAAAGCAAATTAAAAATGTATATATCAGTGCTTTAGGGTATTTTTGTCTCTTTTTGCAGAGCTGAAAGCACAGGTGATCTCTCTGGACTGAGAACAATGTTGTTACTTTATTTTTTTTTTGTAAAGCAAAGATAACCATTCATTCTTATTACACTAATATACAAAGCTAGTGTAGATGAACAGGGAAACCATGAATTTAAGTCCTCATATGTTTCACGTGCTTCTTAGACTAGATCACGCTTTCTGAAAATTGTACCTTATTAGTGATCTACTATACAGTATGAAAATGATCTTAAGTGTGAGGCAAGAAATAGAAGGTAAGGGGTACATTTTATGCAAATGCACTCAGAAAGTGTTCAGGACTGGTGACTTCTAAGTGCTTAGGAAGCCGTGAGATTGCTGTAGTGAGAAGGACTTTGGGGGCCTCTCACTGGAGAAAGCACTGACTGGTTGGATTTAACACAGCAATTTACAGTTCAAGTAGTTAGAAAATTGCCCTTAATTGTAGAAAAATCAGAAGCATAATGAGTATTCTTTAAAACCCAGATGTGCTCTAAAACAGACTTAGTTACATTTGATTACACTGAATTCAATTTTTTATTACCATTTCTTTAGGGAGAACTTTGTCCAAGTGATAAGATGCTCTAATCTGTCCCGGCTGTGACTTTGCCAGTGCAGTCACTGCACTTGCTCCTCTACTATTCTTTCCACTCTTGCTATCAAGACTACAAAGAAGGATCAGAAATGCTTAGTGACAGCAAGCATCATTTCACAAGTAGCCATTCCATAACAGACATTTCTTACTTCATAATCTTTCATTCTTTTTTCTTTTTTTTTCTTCTTAATCTTTAAAATAAATAAATAAATTATTATTTTGTAGTCTCTTTACTCTGTATCTTAATTTGTTCTCCTTTTTCAGTAGCAACATAATCACTGTGGTTGTTCAGTATTTATGCTTTGTTTTCAATAGTCAATAATTTCTTTTTAATACCTTATAACCTAACTTTGCCAGGCTGTAACTATTCAGAACTTGTTCAGTGAAATATGGCTCAGGTTTATTTGCTTGTTGTGTTGGCTGGCACTGTTAATTGGCAGATCAAAAAAAATAAAGAAAAGCAAACAAACAAACAAACAACAAAAAAAGGATTGGAGCAACAGAGAAAGGGAAGGAAGAAATGAAGACTGGAAATCCAAAATGCAGTTTCATTACTTTCAAGCTAGCATATTTTACCCCATCAATTTCTCAATTCAACTTTGGGCCAAAACATTAATTGAAACTTAATTCTGTTTCATTCAAAAAAGAGAGATGAAAAGAAAAGAAGAAGCCCATGGCATATTCCAGGGTGGATATATCCGCAATAACTTCAGTAATAGGACTTGATAGAAAATTTAAACGTTTATTCACAACTTTTACAATGTGTAGGGAAAGCAATTTGTTCATCTCTTAGACCCTTAACACTTGATTTTCATACGTCCTGAGCTCTTTGGTTTCAAGTGCTATCAATTGGACATTAAGGCTACTAGGTATTTTACCAATAAATCATGTAATCCTCCTTAGAGCTGCATGTGATATATGAAGTATTTTATAAGATTATCAGTACATTTGAAGCTAAACCAGTGCAGAAAAATACTTCCAGCTTTTCTTGATGTAATCAGAACATAAAAGAGAAAAAAAACTTAACATTGCTTTATTTATTGCTTAAAGTAAATACTTTTGCTTTGCCTTAACAAGATCAGTATCTACAATATGCAAATGTTGTATTTTGAATGACTGAGGTTTTCTACATACCAACTCCATTTTGTCTCCTTCCATTTTTCATAGAGGGGTTAATTTCTCTGTCACATTTATGTGATGGAACTCAAGCTATGGATAGAGTTGAACTCAGAGAATGGACAGATTTTTGTTTCCCTTTGTGAAATTGTTAGCAGTTTTAGCCTTATTTAAAATCATGTTTTTTTCCCAGGTTCCGATTATGCAGTTGTTTACAGCTGCCTTTGAGGAGACAGCTTGAGTCTGAATCAGATGACAGAATGACTGGACAATGTTTGTTCTGCCCTGCGTGTTGCTAAGAAAGAGGCTGCAGCTGCTTTAGACCTGAGTGTTAAACCCACACTTGTTTCTTTTGTAGCTTCTGAAGCATACAAAAGCCTTTCTTACTGCATGAAACTTCAGACAGTTTTCCTCAAGGTGGATTAAGGATTCCTTTGAGGAGATCAGCTCAGATATTCTGTTGTATTTTTTTAATGCTTCCTGTCCACTATATTTTTAATAATAATATCTGCTGAAGAATTGGAGATTGATTTTTGGTGCATTTTTCAGAACCATTAGTTTCAATCTCTAGCCTTAAAAACCATCAGTCTCAGTCTGTATGACTATGCACAATTAAGCTGGGCTTCATTTATAATTTACATTTCCTACAAGGAAAAGCAATTAGAATTATAGAAGGCTTGCATGGAGGGGAAAGGAAAAAAGATAAAATAACCATAACATTTCTACACTGCATTTGCTCCAGTGAGTGACAAGCTCGACTATGTCTCTTCCCCACCCATGCAAACATTGAGCTTTGTTTCTGTAGGTTCCAAATCGTATGATTTTGCATTTCTGCCTGCCTACTGGTTTGGGTTAAGAAAGCAGTGGGACTTTGCAGAGCAGGACAGCTGGGTGAACTGTTTCCTGCTGTATGAATCTTTCTTTCTCTTTCAAAGTGAGTTGCAGTAGTCCTTGTGGGAAGGAAGGAGAAGATGGTGGTTTTGCACAAGCATTCTCAGTGACTGTTCTTTTTTTGTCGCAATCTTGGAATTTCCCAGCAGGCTTTCTTTTCTTGCAGCTCCTCTGACAGATTTCTTCTTCAGTCTCCTTGCTAAGTCTTTGAATCGTAACCAAACTTGGTCACTCTCTTTAGGAAATGGAAAACTAACCTTTGAGCTAACCTTTGGAATGCCAGGGCAGCAATAACTCCAAAAAGAAGTGGAGGTAAGGCTGCTTCTTGCTTCTGGTGGGTGGATTTTATCAGAATAGGTAGTGCTGATTTGTATCACTCAGCCACACCAAGGTTATACAAAGAGCAGCAAAACCCCAGGAGCATAACAGTAGGTCTGCTTTTAACCTCAACTTTTATCTCTCACAGCCAGCTTCCTTCCCACACCACAAGCACCACGTGTTATTTTACACCGAGGCAACACTCAGCAACTGAGGTCTGTCTGCCCATGGAATGGAAAGGGAAAAACGGATGACAGGAACACCAGATGTGTGGGCAACACGAGGACCAAAAATTGTGGAGCAATGCTCCTACAAACCAGTACTGAAGTACTACACGTGGCTCCCCCTGAGCTTTAAAGCGTGGTGGGGCTGTGCTTATTATCAGTCCCTTCCTTTTATCTCAAGCTATTACCTTCACTTCCAGGTGATGAGAAGTGAACACAACTAAAAACTGCTGAGTGAAGTGAGAGAAAGCTGAAGAATCATAACACCTGGCTCAGTCTGCCAGAGGGCACCCATGGCTAAAACCAGTGCCACCCTATGTCCCAGGGGGATATATTTGCAGTACCTGGAGGGTGGTAGCAGCTCCCATCACTAAAAGGTCACTTCACTCCCCTCCTGATCTGAAATTTGCTTAACCCTGCAGGGGGTAGGGAAACTGATCATGCACTTTAATGCACTTCCTGAAAATCATCTCTATGTGGGGAAAAGTGGTGCTTACTGCAGTTCATGAAGAGTGAGTCTTTCTAAAGCCTTTGACAGGAGACAAGTGCTTGATCATATGTGCCTGGAAAACAGAGGAAACAAGGGAAGACCTGAAGCCCAAGGTCTTAAGTCTGCCTGAATGAGTATGCATTGATATTTACTTTGAATTACTAGTAGATATGGCAGATACTTACTTTTCAAGGGTTTCAGACTCAGTGTGCTACAGAAATTGAAGCAGTATTTCTCAGCCTTCATCTCCCTTATCTACAACATAAAATGATAAATTGTTTAAAAACATGAGATGGAGAAGGCAAAAAAAAAAAAAAGAAAAAAAAAAAAAAAAAGCCAAACACATAACACCAATTAAAAAAAAATAAAAGAAACACTGAGACAGCTGCACAGACCAACAGCTGTGACACACACAGGAAATTTGGATGGAAAGAACCATTAGTGCATTGAGACCATCTCCTCTCCTGTTAGCAGGGCCAGCCCCCTTCTAGCAGACTTTGCAAAAGCAGCTTCTTTGTGTCAGATACGATATAAGTTATAAATTACTCTCAGATTTTGTCCTTCTTTAGTAGGCTCTCGGGGAAAAACCCACTACAGAGATCAGTCTCAGCCTCACCTTTTCTTGTGTCCATTGTGCAACAGAAACAGGCCTATTTTCTGTATTTAAGAAACTACTCAGACTACCATTTTGCTCTGTATTATCCAAATAATGATGTTTCTTTGTTGTTCTACAGGAGATTCAATTGCATGACAAAGCCCATCCTAGAATGGGTACGTGATTAATAGGAACAGCTATTTTGCAGCCAATCTGTTGAACGATTGACATGTCTTAAATGTTAGAGAGAATAAATAGCAGGCAGGACTGTACATGCCTTTTGGTCAGAGGACGCATCTCCCATTAAGCCTCAAATATTATAGTTTTATTTTTCATACCATCTGCTTATCCTTTCAGCTCCTTAGGAACTGAGAGTATCACACAGATGATAAACACAAGCTCAAATTTTAGAGATTGTGTGGCAAGTCTGCGCTGGGGTTATCCTGATTTCCCACTGATAAGGTGACCGGTTTCAAATGATTTCCAATGATAACATCCAAAATAAATGTTCCATGTGTAGCTGGGTAAATCTCATGGCAACTCAGTGTCCAAAATTATTAAATTAATCTATCCAAAGTTAAAAACATTAATCTTCTTACAAATGATTTAAGATACTTGATGGAGGGTGGGTCTTTCAGTTGTTTGTTTTTTAGGACTTTTTTTTTTTCCTTCAAAGAGCATTAGCTGGACATTGACAAAATAAGAGATCTGAAGTATTGTCTGGCTCTTGAGTACAGTCTAACATCTTCCACATCTTGCCAAACACAGAAAACCATGTGTTTTCTGTCAGAGTCCCACAGCAAACCATGTGGAAAACAAAGGGCTATAAATAACTCCTTCTCAACATGAAAGGTGACTAATCTGCTGCTTCCAATAATATCATCCCCAACCTCCAAAATCCCAAAATTTTGCTTTGCCTTTACCCATTTTGTGCTGAAGCCAGATTGTACCACTCCTCTTTTTGAAGATGTCATACTACTTGTTGCTATTTCAATCCTCAATGCTTGCAAAAATGCCTCTTTAATAATTACCATGTCCATTGCTTTTGTGGAAAGGTAGATTTCATAAAAGAAAATGTAATTGCAAATGCTGGCTTTGGAGAGTATGGTCCACTGCTTGTGGTCTTGTTTGTAATCCAGGATACTGGGTTGATTTACTAGTTCCTCAGCTGACTAACTGGTCATTTGCATTCTCTATGCCTTTATTTCTCCTGTCAGACATTGGGTGGGGGTTGAGACATGCATATTCAGTGCATATCTCTTTGAAATAACATACTACATTTAAAAAAAAGAGTAAAATGTTGTGAGATCTGTTGATAAAAAATACAATGTAAGCACTAAGTGCTACTATCACAAAGCGAAGAGTCAGCTGCAACTCTGTTACAGAGCTTAAAATCCATGCATGTCTGGAAAAATAGGCAGGGAAGGATTTCCTTCAGCTGTCTCTTCTGTCACTCACCCTCTATCATGCAGCAGACATGAATCACCCACTCCTTCTTGAATCTGCCCAATATTTGATGCAAATATGGTGCCAAAACCAGTGTTGTCTTTACTAAACATATGCTACAGATTTTGAAAGTCTGGTTTTAACTGATATTTTAGTGATGAATAACTACTGAATTTTGTGCTGTATTAGTGTGCTGTGAGACAAACAGTGACAGACAAACTGAACAAGAGAGATGACTTCATTTGTTATTTAAAAATAAATTTTTCACATTACCTAAGTCACATGATTATTGGAAGTCACTTGCTGTATTTTTAAAATTTATCTTCTTTTTCTCAAGTAATTTTGTCTGTAACTTCTATCACTACACTGTCACATTCGATTTCAAGTTAACTTAAAGCCCTCTCTGGCACAGACATAATTGCATCCTAAAGTTGTGCTCACCTTCTGCTAAAATAACAATAACAACAGTAACAATTTTGTAATGTGTTGAAACTCAATGTTGTGTCAAAAACAGCATTTCATAACTTTGGAGTAGTTTTTTATTTTGAATTTATTATGTATTTTGACAACCCCAGGGTGAGTCATAGTAGGGAAGACTGTCAGTTGATAAAGAACTGAAATCTTTGCTGCTATTCCACATTTTCTTTTTGACTACGGTTTTGTCTGATTTGTTGGCTAGTTGTAAAAAAAGAATTTGGAAGAGAACAACAGAAAAACAGTATTCCACTGCAAGAAAGGTCTTTTCATCTGTGATTTTTTCCTAGAATTTTCTAACTGATGTCACAGTTTTAAATTGAAAAAAGCATATATCTCCACATAAAAACATTAAAAGTTTATGACTTGATACATAGAAGATGTTGATAATGCTGAAGCTTTTGGATTCGTTTAGATTCATTCCTTTTCCTTGTGTTTTTCCAGCCCTCTCAGACTTCCTCCTTGACATAGCTTACCCTTGTTCTGCCATCTGAAATCCAGGAATCCTGTGTATTCTTAATGTTCTATTTCTCTGTAGATCCTTGTCTCTTGCCATCAGTGTGCCCATACTCTAAGCATGACTCCCTCTGCCTCTCTGTTCTCACCTGTGTTCTTCTGTTTTTCCGTGTTGTCAAACACTTTCCAAATCCTAGCCCATGCTTCTTTTTCCATGTACCCGCTCAAAATTGGTTTTGTGGGGAGTCTGGTTACAGCGCTGGAAAGGCAAAGCACAGTTCAGCTCCATATACAGGCTTGGGAATAAAGCCTGTTGTAACTAAGCACCCTAACAAAACATTTTTGCAGTGCAAATAAGTCCTCAGTGTGGGAGGCCAACTTTTTAAACATGCAGTGTATCATTTTAAAATTCCCTTGGGGCTCTGACTTTGTAGGCAGATGTCTTAGATCCTAGTAATGTGTTTAAGTGACTTTTCACAGTGATCCACCCAGACAGCATCTTCTCAGCAAAGCTGTCTTTTAGCAGAACAGTACAGGACAACATCAAATCTCATGTATTTCACCCTAGCCTGAATGAGGAGAACTCAACCTGCTTCACCTGAAGTACCTCTGCAGGAAGAGCTAGGACAAAAATCAGTGGCTTAATTTTGACACAAGCAGGTAACAACGAAAGGGAGGGGGCCTTGTTTCTTCAGTATAAATAACCTTTTTTATGACTCCCATATCACAATTCAGCAGCTATGATGTCAAACTACAGTAACAAAAGAGATGAGGGATGGTATGTGTGGGAAGGAGTGTTGATAAAAGCATCTTGTACAACTTCCTCTGGGTTCCTCAGCTGTGTTATCAGAGGTGGGCAGCTGTGCAGGACAAGCCCAGCTTTAGGGGAGTAAAGCCCCAGACTGCAGAGAACCGGTCTGCGGCAATGGCAAGAAATTAGAGTGGTTGATAAACTTTCAAGCTCAAGATCTATATGATCCCTGCTGGGCTGCTGGCTCTGCCAGCCAGCAGATTAATTTGCTTAGTCTAATGCCTGGGTTGGAAAAACTGCACTATTCAGAGCATCCCCCAATTCTGATGGTGCAAAGCTTAAAAACACAACATAAAACTAGAAGTTCATTAAAACATTTTTAGATCCTTCTACTATTGAGTTTCTTGTTTTGTATTTAAATTTTCCAATTACATCATTTCTGCATTTTCAGATTCTTCAAGCTGCCCTAATATGATGACAGAAAGCTTCTGAAGGAAAAAGAAATTGAGATTCCACAGGAACACATTATGCCAGAAGGTATGGCTTCTCAGAACACAGAACGAAGTACAAAACACTTAGCACAAAGTTCTGGGAAAAAAAAAAAAGGTCTGTCAGGACAGTATCTCACAGCTTTTCTCAGCTATATTTTCTCTATCACTGTGATACCATCCATATTAAAATCAGCTTTCTAGACCTTGTATTTGAGATGTTATGCCTGGCTCTTCACTGTCTCCTCCTTAGACTTTGAATCCCAATCCCTACAAAGCCTTTCTTGCTCCTATACTGCTTGGTTCTTTCTTCTAATAATTTCTCATGAGGTCTCTGCTAAATGTGTGCAATTTCTGCATGCAACTCTTCATCAATGACCCATAGCTGCAGGAAAATATTTCTCTATGCTATATTGCTTATGATGAGTGTTGCATGTAAATTGCTCAGTTTAATCAAAACTTCAGGCTTCTCAGATGACTGTGACAGTGAATGCCAGCTGAGCTTCAGTGGCAATTCTCTTTGCTATTCTTGTTCTGAATCCTCCTCCATAATAATGTTTGCCAGTGGCACTCCCACTATTGTTCCAGTCCTGTGCTTCTTTGCCAGCTAGAGAAGGAAAAAAAGGGCTTCCCCCACCTACTTTGAAGTACCTCAGATGATCTTTGCTATCAGTGGCACCTGCTTTAGTGCCTGCTTCATACAACCTCTGTCACTGTAGACAAACAAAAATGGAAAAACCCTAATCTTAAAGAATTATTCCACCTTGGAGAATGTATTCCATAATGCAGCATGTCACATTCAAACGTAGCAGGAGATGTTCTCCTTGGTCTTCTCAGAGAACTGTTCATACCAATGGTGAAGTTTTGCATTTTATCCAAAGGCAGATTGCATGAATTCACCAAGAGTCTGGAAAAAGACTGTAAATTACTAACTTCAAGCATTATACAGATGTGGTCCTTATAAGAAGAAAAGTGGAGTAGACAAGAATACCTGGACCTAGAATTTGAGTGGGAAATACTAATAATGGATCCTCCTGCATTTAAGAAGACAGGCAATTTAATTCCAGCTCTGCTGGCTTTGTGGTGGGTATTTTCCAGAATCACACCATTACTGCTCTGGGGATCCCTTTGCACTCTATTCACCCCTTCATTATATGGCTTTGATATTTAACCCTTTCTCCATGGCACATCTTAGAATGTAAACACAAATCTTGCAGCCCTGACAAGTGATTGCTGTGCCACTTAAAGGACAGGTACCACTGCGTAGTTTGGAGCTGACAGTATAGGTCTCACTGCTTGCAATAGCTGAGTGTGAATATTGGCACTAGAATTCAGAATATGAGTCTCACTGTGGAGGGTTGTAGGCCTCGCTCTATGTGGAGAGAAAAAGTGCAAATCTTGGTATTTCTGTCTGTAACACTAATAATGAAACATCCATATTGAGTTACAGCCTCTAGGGCTGTATCCTGTATACATGAAGAATGTGTTAGATTGAAAAAATCACGGTACAGTGATTTTCATTTCTGAACATTGAAGGACATTAGAAAAATATCCTTCATGTTTAGAACAGAACATGACTTATGTTATATCTAAAAGTAAGGAATGTATATCACACGTATACAGATACACTAGATTGTGGCCTCATTATTTAAGACTGAAGCCTTAGCAAGGAACAAACCCATGCAGGTCTGCTTTCTACTAGACGTAGAGCTGTTTGTCCTTCAATGCCGTATACAAAGTTTCCCTTCCTTTTCTTGTTTAATTTCTTAAGACTAGGTGGGGCACCTTTTCAGGAGAACTGTCACTGAACTTGTGTAAATTGTCTTCATCTCATCTGCTACATTTAACTCATCAGCCTGTGGCTATATCTTTACTAGACCAGGACCATTTTTCTCCTTATTTCTCCAGCACTACACTGAAACCTGCCTGGCTTAACTGGCACTCCTGTAGCATTCCCTTCATTTCTTACAACGATTAATAAATGACATTGAGTCAGAGAGAGCTCCCAGCTGCAAGTTTTGTGTCTATGCATGGGAATGGGCATAAAGGCCACACTGGGTCAAGCAGACAAATTTGTGGCGCACACAGAGTTAACATGCTGACAGAAACACTGAGGTTTACATCTGAAAAACCAAATGTAAAAATAATATGATGAGTAAGACTAAAATTCCCTGTTCTGAGCTTCCATGGGGCCAGCTCCCCTCCCCCACCATTCAGGCATCAGCAGTCACTTCTCCTTTTTGCTGTGCCTTGCAGAAATGTGTCCTGGGATGAGTCAGAGCAGGACTTCCAGGCAGTAGCATTACTGCATTTGGCTCCCATAAAAAATGCCTACCACCAGGGCCTCACATCTCCTTCTGCATACTCAGTGGGATCTCCTTCTGATTTGCTTGCTACTCCTTCATACTCTTTTTTTTTTTTTTTGTCTGAACTAGGGGACTGTTGAAGAAATGAGTTTGGAAGGGATCTCTGGAGGTCACTTAGTGCAGTGCCCTGCTCCAAGTTGGAGCTTCACAAGTAGATCAGGTTGCTCAAGGTCATGTCTCCAGGAGACACCACAGCAACCCTGGCCACCTCTTCCGGGGTATGACCACTCTACTGTGAAGAGTTTTTAAAAAATCTTTCTGCTATGTCCTCTTATATATCTACCCTTACATATATGTTCCTATCAGATATTTTATGTGCTCTCTCCACATACTTCGCTGAGGCTCTGGTACCTTCCTTGCAGTTAGCACACACCATTCATGTTCCACCCTTTTTCAAAGAGAACAACAAGAATAAAAGATGTTTACAAATGTCCAGGGAACAGAACGTAGAGAGCACAATTAGGTGTAAGGAAGTATGAATTTAGGAAGCCACTCCAATTCCTTTATCAGCAAGTTCTATGGTGAAAATTAAGCTATTAAACTGTCTTCCAAGGAGAGGCCATCTCCTGTGGTGGCTTTGGAGCCAGACTGCCCCTGAGTCGTCTCCTTAACCAAGAGCTTGTAAGGTTTTCATAAGGCACCCAGAGCCTTGTTCCTTCCGAGGCTGTGCCTGACATTCTCCCACAGCCCCAGAGCTTTGGAGATGGGGAGGGAGGAGGCTGACATCTCACTCGGGTTTGGTCTGCTTAAGGATGGGGCTTACACATCTGCCCTCTGTCGAGGCAGCCATGGTACAGCCATATTGGCCTCACTCCCGAGCAAAGGCTGTACACGAAGCCCTGACTATAGCATGCTCTGAGCAGTGAACTGCAAGGGCAGGGCTGGGTTGCTACCAGGCATTGTGGTAGGATGCCATGTCACTCCCTGCTGCATTTGGAGATTTTATGAAGGTCACTCATATGTTGTTATCCTTGGGTATAATTGCTCATGTTAAGTAGCTCTGTAATAGATCAGGTACAATCTATGCTGTATATCTTCTCTGCCCTGATGCTGGTGAAATCCTGATTTCCCGGCTGAAAGGCGTTTTCGTCCAAACCCTGAAAGAGAAACGGGGAGTTGGTGAGGGCCTGCCACCTCATTCTGAAGGCGGGTGGCACCTCCCTGCGGTGTCTCTGCAGAATTACAGCTTTCATTGCCACTTCTCCCAGCACGGTATCATGCTGCTGCCGAGCAAATTCGAGTTGCCAAACCGCAGAAGTCTCTAGAACCGAACAGACGTGAGAGTGACAGATTCTGCATTTTCCCTTTCATATTTATTCCACCAATCTTTCACCCTGAGTGCTCCAGATGGATATTTTTCTTCTGATTGGTGACCTAGCCAATATTTTTTATTTAATTAAACTTGGTATCGACTTGACATGCATTACTAATTCTCATGTTTAGTTCTGATTGTCAAGTAGTTGTTTTTTATTTTTTATTGTTTGCAGCAATTGTCACTTTTCAGTAACTGATTTTTTCATTAAAAATATACTTGCCCATCATATGGGACTAGCTCAACTGACATCTCATGGCTTTTGTGATACACACCACAACAGCCTCTGCACGAGATGAACCCCATGCCTCTGTCTTCACTTAATGCCGGTGAGTTGAACGGGTTTCACAGCTTTTTTTTTTTTCCAGAAAGTTGCTTCCATTTCATCAATAAAGTGCCCCACTCCAGCAAGAAGTCACAATGGACCACAAACATAAGCAAAGGTAAGTGCTGGGGACTTCTAGGTATAAATGTCAGAGAGACAAGAACAGGTTACAGGTCAGAAAGGAGAACTGGGTGCGTGCTGGCTAGTTTTGAAGTCTGCCATTATAAATGACTTGTGTTTTTCTTTTATTCTCAGCTGAGAACAGAAATACAGAAACCTATAGTCACTTTTGGAGAAATGAGGATTGAAGAGGTTCTGCAGCATGAGGAAGGAAAGAGGAGGTCCCTTAGCCTGGCTCCTGCTGCCTCATCGCTGTTGTAATAAAATCCCAGCTCTTGGCCCAAGCCCACTGGACTCCGAGCCACACTAATCTCTGCCTGTTCCCAAAACGTCACTGCAGCTGAGAATTCAGCGACCAACTGTGGAGGAGCGCCATTCGATGCACAGCATGTGAGGCACTGCTGCCGCTTAGTGGCATGAGCTACTGACTGCACATTTCATTCAGAGTGCTCCCTGTGTTGGCTTGCGGCAGGATACAAACTGCAATGGAAATCCTGCATTCCCAAAGTCAAAGCAAACCCATTTGCTTCACTGAACCCAGAATACCGCTATGGATCCCAGTATCTCCAAATTCTCATCGTGGTACAGTTTGCATAGAGCAGTAATGGTGACCATCACAAATATGATCCGGCAGCAGAGGGAGCTGTGCTATGGGGGGCTGATAGTAGTTGATCAGGCAGTGGGAACCATCTGTGAAGCACAGGAACTGTAACTTCAGAAATGCAAACTATTTTTCCTATGAAAAGTTGCTTTCAGAATTCAGCGCCCACGATAAACATTCTGCTTACAAGTGAGAAAGATAAACTGCCTTTACAACACATCTGAGTAAAGCTGTGTTCCCCTTGCATGACTGCAGAGAGCAGTTCAGCTGGCACAGCCTGCTGATGGCTGCCTCCATTCCTAACTGCTGCTCCACAGCGTGATATTGGGGTGATGTAATGGATTCAGGCGGGACTGCAGACAGAAGCGGCAGCATCTGCAGCGTCTCTGTGAGGAACGGGACTTGCTCTGGAAAAAAGCGAGAAGGAAGATCTGCATCTCAAGGAAAATGGTAAGAGATGGAACAGAAAGGTATGTTCGTGTATTTTGGATAGCATACTGGAAACTATAGCTCTAAGCTACCTCAGCCTGTGTAAAAGTGAATCTTTGTTCTCTGCTGACCTAGTTTTGGAGCACTTGCAGCTCCTGCAGATAGGTTAAGAATCACAGATATTCTTCATCATTAACAGTCGGCAGCTGTGCTTGCAGAGAGAGCCCCGGTGTTACTGGGCCTGCTGAATGGCTGTCAGGCAGTCACCTGCTCAGAAGCCTGCCAAGAGTCAGGGATGTGTAAAATCGCTGGATCTGTTAAAAACTTTTGGTGGGTAAGTCCAAGTGGGCTGCCCAGAAATTCTGTCCAAAGCCAGGTTCCCACTGTGCTCATTGTTAAACATCTGCAGCCCAAAGAATTTATAATCTGTTTAAACAAATCAAATCCCTACGGGCACATTCCCAAACTCCAGCTCTCCCGGCAGCACGCGGTTCTTTCCTGACCCACCGGCAGCACGCTGGCGCCGTTTCTGCCTCGCATTTTCACGTAAAAATGTAGTAAAAAAAGTAAAAACTTCCCTAGCTCTGCTATCCCCGCGAGACGGTGCTGCGAAGGGCCGCGGCAGTGCCTTCACGCCGGGTCCGGCTGGGCACTGCACGCGAGGACGCCCCGCCGGGCCGCCCGCTGCCGGGACTCGGGCGGCAGGAAGCACGCCCGACACCGACACCGCCCCCCCTCGGTGGTGGCCGGTAGCACGCGCGGCGTGTCCCCGCCGGGGCGGCGGCGCTGGTGCCGAGGAGGCCGGGACCGACGTGGCCGGCCGGGGGAGGCGGGGCCGAGGGGCCGCCGGGCGGGGCAGGCTCGTACCGAGCTGCGGCTGGATGGCAGCGTCAGCGGGCGGCACGGCGGCGCTCGGTAACCCTGGGCTTGGGGTGAGCGGCGGGAGGGGGAGTGTAGCTGCGGCGGCGCGAAGGGATGGGATGGGGTGAGCGAGAGCGGCGGCGCTGTGTTTGGCACCGGCGGGGCCCCACCGCTGGGCTCGGGGGTGGGCAGCGCCTGGCTGGGCCCGGGGTCCGCATCGCCGTCAGCCGTGAGCCCTGGTCCCGATCTCGCTTCGGTCCCCGCTCGCCTGGGTCGCATCCCGCCGGGGCCGCCCAGCAGTGCCGCGTCGCCGCAGCCGAGAGCGGAGCCCCGGCGGGACGAGGCGGACAAAGTTTGAAAAGCAACTCCGGTCGCGAGTCTGCGCTGCGACGCGCTCGGCTCCGCGGGGAGCGCCGCACGGGGCGGCCGGGAGCTTTGCGCGGCCCCGGGGAGCCCGAGGGGCCCGGCCGATGAGTACCCGGAGAGGACTGGCTCCCCCCCCCACCCCCCGGCAGCACTGTCTCGTTCTGCGTTTGTCAGCATTCCTCTGATGGAAAAATAGAGCCCGCCCTCCCCCCCTGGGAGCTGGCGTGCCGTCGATGGGAACGGCGGCGAGAGCGGGGCCACCGGGTCGCCGCCCTCGGACGGAGCAGTGGGGGCTGCCGGCGGCAGGCCGTGTACGGGGAGCGGGCGGGGGCAGAACCCCAAGCCCGACCAGTCTCCTTGCAGGCTGGAAGCGGTGGGATGGGGAAGGACTGTTAAATCCGCGTTATGCCCGCACGAAGAAGTGAGGTCTTTGCTACGTGTCTCATCTTCTGTGGTACTCCATCGTTCCGAGTCCTGTGCGCCTCCAGATTTTAGTTGCACGTGCTGTGGTGTCTCTCTGAATTGCAGAAATGAGTCTCTGAGCTCCTTTATGAGAGGGCTGGAGGTAGAGGAGGAGTCCCGTCAGAGCGGGGCTCGCTGCAGGCTGCCAGTGACTGGGAGGGAAGGGAGTGCTCCGGACGCCGGGTGTGCGCGGGGTCAGGGCTTCCAGCAGGAGTTCAGAGCTCTCCACTGGGGCTGATGCAGGGAGGCGGTGTGTGGAGACTTTTTTTTGGCTGAAAGTTATGCTCCCTCCCTGGAAAATAACTTATTTATTTTCCCATGCAGTACTCTTTTGCAACTCTAAAACTAGGCAACCAGCTTCCAGGGAGAATGGTTGTTTTTAAGAGTTGTTATAAAGAGCTTTTTCTCCTGCCGACAACATCTGAAATGTCACTGTGTGGCAATGAGCAGTTGTACTGAGACAGCTGAATCTGCGTGGTCTGAAAAAGCAGTGTCCATGAGAGGCTGTGGGAGCTGAACTCTGCTTGGTGTTTGGTCTCCCTGTCAAGGTGTGTATAAATGGCAGATTCTTGTGTGTTTGTTCATCTGGAGCTGGGAGGACTTTGCTGGTACTCCTGCTGTGAATCACAGTTGGAGTGGACTGCACTCCTGAACGCTCAGCTCATGGAAACTGCTCAGGATGCACGGTACTGTGGAGGGTGCTGTTGGTGGTAGTGGTGAACAGATTCTGATCTCAGCATGGCTGGGAGGAGGGATACTGATGGGGCTCTGGCCAAACTGATGAGCAAATGATGCCATGCCTGTTCTTGTGCGTCTTTTTTAATAAACCTTATACCCCCCCTGAGAAAAAGCACATCTCTTATAAACTAGGTTTATATCTCTGCCTCACAGCGGCTGCTGATCTCTGAGAACCCAAAGCTGCTTTCTCTAGAAATTTCTCCAGACTTCCCTAGCAAGGTTCCTGAAACAGATGCTGATGTCTAAAATTAAGGGTAGGCAAAGACCTCTTTCATCCTCTGCAAATGTAGTGGCAGGGTATTATTTTCTCTTGAGCTTTTTTTATCCTAGGACTGCATCTTGATTGCTCCCTTCCTTCCCCTTAAATTTGTCTCAAGAACAGACACTTTAAATTTGTAGACTTTAGAAACAGTAAATAAACTTGTCTCCTGGAAAGTGCATAGCAATGAGACAGAAAAGCAAAGAGGTTAAGGGATAAAATCTGCCTTTTCTAGGGCAGGTGATTATGATGTGTCAGGAAGAAGCAAGTGCTGGAGATGTGCTCTGAATAATTAACCAAGCGCAAAGATCAGTGCAGGGTGATGCACTGTGTTCTTTGTAGGTGCTTTGTAAACACTGGGAATGTATTGCCTGAGATATGAGGTGGTGCTGAGCCACAGGGTGATGCTTGTCAGCCAGTGCAGATGTAGAGGAATGTACTGTTTTTCCCTGTTGTGAATAACAAGAGAAGAAAGACCTGTGGGTTGCAGAAAGTTGACTGACACAAGGATGAGATAGAGCAGTTAGTTTTCAGTCACTTATGATTTGTTGTCCACCACCATCTTGCTTTGGAGATCTTTTTTCTTGCTGGAATAAAAGATGAACCTGTATCTGCGGCTTGTTTTCAGAGGGCTGGACGTGCCATTTGTCATGTTGTTGCCTCTTGCAGGGATTTTGGTTTTGCTGTCTCAGAGACCCTTCCAGGTGTTCCTTGGGGCAGTCGTGGACTCTGAGCAAGGAAAACTTAATGAAAGAAGTGGACCTGTTACATCAGTTGTGTTTTCTTTTCCAGACTGATTTCCAAAAGCTGTTAACTTTTTTGGCAGCCGTGTCACAGGGGATGCTGGTTTGCGCTACGTTCTGTCATTGCCAAGCTGCAGAGAACAGTCATTGTGCTATGTGTATTCTTTGCATCTTCATACACATACGGCTGCTGTACAAATCCTGATGTTTTGTCACAGTAGCTTCACTCCTCGCAGGGGAGCTGTTCTCAGTCATTTTCAGGGTCTAAGCCCGTTGTGAACACAGTCTGGGGTTGAAAGGGATGGCTGTCATTTTTAAAGCAATAGATTATCTAAATGCAGGTTGTTGTGCAGCAGCTAATAAGTGGAGAGAAGGCTGGGGCTGCCGTGATCTGCCTGTTGAGCCCTGCTGCTCCCTGGGCAAACACCTCTGGCTGAATGGCTTCAGTCTGTGTGGTGTACAGGACAGAAGAAAGTCTTTTGGTTATAGGACAGAGGGATGTTTGCAGAGCATCCTATCTTCTTTTGTTTTTCAGAGGGAAATTTGGGGGGATTCAGTGACTTGTTTTACTGTAGCTTTGAGGGTCTGAGTGCTGTGGAGGGAACCTGAATCTTGGTGAGGGAAATTGAAGGAGCTGTCAGCACCCCAGATGTGTTCCAGTGACAAGGGGTCTGCACACAGAGTGCCAGTGTCTCTGGCACTGCTTCTCCCAGTGCCTGCTCACTGCACTGGTGGAGATGAGTTGGTACATGGAGTGCTCTGAGTTGAAAATGCCCCTTGCTTCTGTCCCTCACCATTCTCGATTCTAGAAGATGTGGAGCTGAAAATCTTCAGCCTTTGGTAGAGTCCTGCTAGTAAAATAAGGATCTCAAGTGTAGGGCTGGGATGGAGACTTCAAGGCAGGTTCTAGTCTTTGCAATAAAAGAGAATCTGGATTGAGGGCTTACTTCTTTTGTTCTGTTTTTTTTGTTTTTTGTTTTTTTTTCCCAAAAAGGATTTAAAATCCAGCATTAAGAGGTTCTGTACTATCTGTTTCAGTATATCACAATTTTGGCACTATTTGAATTTGTTTCTTTGTGTCCAAGCCAAATGATGTTAACTAATGGAGCTGATTCCACGAGGTGGAAGAGTTGTTTGCTCTCTTCTTTCTTTGTGACTTTTGATGTAGGCAGACCGTACTGTTCCCTTCAGTGTTATCTTTTAAAGACTAAACATGCCTTGGTTCTTTGGTCTTTTCATCCAGGTCATGCTTTCTAAACTCAATTTTTTGTTTCTGTCCATTGGAATGTCTTTGATTTTTACATCTGTTTTATAAATTACAGTGTATGAAGTAGGTGCAATTTTTTGGCTAACATCTCCCTTGTGGGGAGGAGAATAGAATCACTGTCTCTGTGTCACACAAACAATACAGCTATTAATGTGTTCCAGGATGTCATTTGCCTTCTTTGTAGCAGGCTTATTATTTTTTTGCTGGCTTGGAATTAATTTCTCAATCAGTGTAATCTGTGTATGCCTTTTTTCTTTTTTTTTTTGTCATGTTGAAGTTAATCTCTTGTTGTGCCCATTTGATTTATTTGTCCTTGGTTTACCATTTTGTACTCATCTTTGCTGAGATTGGTTTAGCAGCACATAGTAGGTAGGTTAGTGTCCTCCTTCACAGAGTTGTGGGACTCTGTCATTTAATGTTAGCTTTCGTTGCTCACTGAAGCTGGGCCTTCCTCCAGCAACATCTACCTCAGGGACTGGAACTGGAAAAACCTCTTGGGTTAAAAATAAAAATAAATAAAATCTGTTCATTTGTTTTGAACCCATTTGCTTATGAAGTCAGGTGTCAGCGTGGGCTGAGGATACTGACAGAAGGGATGTGGGGCAAGGGGTGGCACTACTGTGGTGTGAGCCCTTAGATTTTTTGACACCCTGATTTTTGTCTTGATGATTTCAGGTCTTTTTCTGTTTGTCTGTTATTTAATGCCTTTCTGTCTTTATCACTTTCTTATCTTACAGGTAACTACAAACTGATCACTTGACTTGATCAAGGATCTTTCAGAGGACTGAAGTTACTGGTCTGTAACTTCTTAAGTCTCTCCTCCATCCCTCTTTTTTCTTTCTTCTTTTTATAAAGGTAGATGAGGCATGATGCTTCTCCAGCCTTCTGTGGCCTTTGCATATTCCTGTAAATTCTCAAAGATGCTTCAGCGATTACCATGACTGGTTTCTGAAGTGCTTTCAGGTGAATGCCATTATTTCCTCTCAGTCTACAGCTGCCAAATAAACAGTCATTATGCTGTTTTTTTTCTAACCCAGTCTGATCTCCTGTTTGCAAATTAATTTCTCTTTTCACATTTCACTTTTTCTTCTGGAGACCGAAGCAGGCATTTGTACTTCAGCCTTTGTATCATTTGCTTTCCTTTCCTGTTTGCTTATGAGAAATTATCTTTATCTTTATTTTACTCTTCTAACAGCCTTTTAATTTTTTTCACCCTTAAGTTTTCTTGCGACCAAAGAGTCTTTAGTAATAGCTGTGCTGACTTTGATTAAGAGTCCTTCTAACCCAGTATCCTTCTTGGAAACATTAAAAATAGTGCACATATAATTGGTATTTTCCAGCTTCTCCTCCAGCTCCTTTGAGACAGGGAAATTTTCTGAGCCTAATTTGAGCTACCTAACTGTAAACAGTCAATAGATTTATTTTATTTTCCTATTTGTTGTGTCCTGTGTTAAATTCAAAATATAAAAATTTAAAATCTAAACCTTTCCTTTTTTTTTTTTTTTTTTGAGAAACATTGTGTACAAGTTATCTGCTAGTGAAGAGTTAACTCTGCTTTTATTTTGTTGCTGACACTCGCTGGCATCATGTGATGGCTGTCAGTACTTATGTTTGAAGTGGCAGTGATTAATCATCTATCACTATTCTTACTCTCTTCAGCACTCACGACTTTATGGACCTCTACTTTTTAACCTGTCCCTCTCAGCTGCTTGATTTGTTAAATGATGCACCATATTTTTGGTTGTCTTTTCTGCACGGTAATCCCACAACTGCATGCGTCTCTTGGTTTTTGTAATTCTAACATACTAATTCCACGATAAAAAGTACTGGAGAGAAAACTGGTACCAAAAGGCAGAGTGAAGACTAATCCTTCTAGCACCTCTGGGAAACTGAAGGGCAAAGACAGGGGGACCTGAGGGTCCTGCGTTGTGGAGTCCTCATCCAAACCACTGGAGCAGAGGTGGTGGAAGGCAGACTCTTTCACAAGATCTCTCATGCACAGATTCACACTCCTGATGATAAAGAATGTCCTTTATTGATATGTCAGTAACAGAATTTCAGATGCTTCAGTGGGGTGGGGTATGGGGGAAATGTAAAATATTGAGGGACGGGATGTCAAGACCAAGGCTGTTCCTCCTGGGTGGTGGGAAGGAGCCTCTTGCACACTCTCAGAACCGCTCTCATCTGTTCTTCTCAGAGATTGGCCAGCCTGGTTGAGACCACTTAGCAATGACAAAACAAAAGCTTCTGCTCAATGGGACGTTCACCTTGATTCTGATCGTGGCCTGTGAAGCTCAACCGCTCTTGAAGAATCATGCTGCCACCAGTTCTGGTCCTCTGTGTGAGAAGGAGGCAGAGTCCTGGGGAGACCTGTTCAGCAGTGAGCGGCTGGATGCCTGGATCTGTTCCCTCATTGGCTCGTTCATGGTGGGGCTGAGTGGGATCTTCCCCTTGCTGGTGATTCCTTTTGAGACAGGAGCTGCTCTGCGCTCAGAAGGTCAGCCTGTTACCTGCATTAGCCTTCCTGAAGCCATAGGTCCTGGATTATGACTGTGACAAACAAGACCTTAGATCACGCCAGTCTTAGAGAAATACAGTCATCTGGTATAGCTGCTCCATTTCCACTTACTTCAGGTCATACCTATCAATTTGATAGAGTCCTCTAACAAATGCAAGTCCTGGAAGGAGCATGTATAGAGAGTATCACTTGTTGTACACCCTGGGGAGCTGCCTAGTCCAGAACCTCCCCACACACAGCTGTCCCAGCCAGATGGTGCAAGGGCTTCTTTTTTTTTTTGCACTCCAGTTATTTCTTTTCATGCTCTCTCTTTCAAAAGCTTGGCTTGAAAGTGCTTCTAATTGAGGTTTTTTTGTGCAAAAACTCAGCTGGAGATATTTTGACTTCTAGCTGAGTTATAATTGGGTTTTGTTTATTCTTTTAGCTGGATCACGTCGTTTGAAGCAGTTATTGAGCTTTGCAATTGGTGGACTACTGGGGAATGTGTTTCTCCACCTGCTTCCCGAAGCTTGGGCCTATACGTGTAGTGCAACAGCAGGTATGAAAACCTTATATTCCTAAAGGGTGTTCATGCTATGCCTACTACTACATTTTTTGAGTCTGTTTTATTTTGAAAACACAAGACCAGCCAGACTGGGTCAGCGCTGAACCAAAAACTGGTCTAAGCTGGTATTCTGCTTTGAACACCGTGTAAAAGCAAATGCCTAGAGAAGAGTATACAAAAAATAGAAAAATGTAATATGTTCTCTTTGTATGTGCAGTCTTCCAAAGATTTCAAGATTGGAAACTTCCTGAGCTAGGTATAGTTTTTTTTAGTAACTTCTAACAGATTACTCATTCTTCAGCTTCTCTTGCCTTGGACTCTGTTTTTCCTTGGTGCTCTCCCTAAGGAAAGGGAATGCTTCTTATAGAAGGTAGTGCATCCATGTGGTATGATTCATGAAAATCTTTACCATCTCAGGTGGCAGTCATTTTGCCCTATCAGATGCAGCTTGCCTATAAATCTACCCTTATCCCAGAGCTACTCCTGGAGCCTTTTACTTGGAACTGAGGCTACTCCGTTGGTACTTTATCAGTTGGAGCCCAAATGTGTTGTCTTCTCCGTCTTTGCTCCAGGAGAAACCATGGAAAACTGACTGTCAATAGAGCCATTGATTAAGATGGTGGCTGGGGAGGTGGGGAAGGATACAAATAGAGGTGATGAAAGACCTGTGTTGGTTGGCAAACTAAAATGTTGGGGTTTGGATGGAGCTTGTGGTATCAATATATCTCTTTCACTCTTGGGATAGTCTGGCTTGTTGAAACCTACAGGGATTGTATCTTTCTTCTCTGGCAAACGTAATGAGAAGGCAAGTGCTGCTGTGTCCAATCTGTTTGGGAACCAAGAAATTCTCTTGGCTAAAAATGAAAAAGCAGGGAAAAAGGTGTTCTGGTTTTCCCAGACTTCGTTACATCTATCTCCTGGGATTTCAAATCCTCCACAAATCTGCTTGTTCTTTGGTCCACTTCCTTTTCTTGGCTCTGGCACTGTTAGCAGAGCCTGCTGTCCTTTTTCACTCCCTTCCTACAGTGGTGCTCAGGTGTCTTCCTGCACTAGTTTGTTTGCTTCTGACATTATTCTGAAGCATGAAGGTTTCCATGACCCACATATGCCCCGCTGGAGAATTGTTCTGTTCTTCCACTGCAGTGCAATCTCAATTTCTGCAGCCGGGCTGAACAGTTGATTATCTCACACACTTGGCAGTAATTGGAAAGAAAGTTTATAGCTTTGGGCTTAGTAACTTGCCCAGGTGTGGCAGAAAGGCGAAGGTGAGTCCATAGCTCTACTAATGGCAGACTTCATGTTAGGGCTTGCTTCTTCAGTAGATGGAAGCGCAGGAATTTTGTTGATATAATCTTTTCTTGCCTTGGGGGCACAGGAAAGTTGCTGACATTATCAAGAAATGATCTGGACTGCACTATTGAAGGAAAAGGGATGGGAGCTCTTACTCTGAGAATTCTGAGGTGAAGATGTCTCTCGGATCAAGAGTGAGCAGACTAAAGTTATTTGCTATGAGATGTGCTTTTTTCCTTACTTCTTGCAGGGACAGGTTTTTTTGTGTTTTTTTCCCCTGTGTGGGAAGACACTTTTCTTGATAGTAAAATGAAGAATTTTCTCTTGTTCTTCAGGAGAAGGGCAGAGCTTTCAGCAGCAGAAGCTTCTGGGTCTCTGGGTGATCATTGGTTTCTTGACCTTCCTGGCACTGGAGAAGATCTTCTTGGACAAAGAAGAGGAGGAGTGCCCTGGTGTGGTAAGTGAGCAGCCAGAGGGGAGAGTATGCTGTTCTGTTTGAATCATGAGTCAGACGTAAGCCGTGTCCTGAATACCTCATCTGCCATATCTGACAGGCTCAGCAAATGATCCTGGAACTGTGAGTAGTTTTATCAATGGAGCTTCTTGCTGCTGCTTTGACACTGAGTGCTAGAAGGTGTTTCACCTCCGGGCTTTGGCTTTGTGGCTTTATCTGAGATTTCTCACCTCTGGGCTAGTTTTGTTCTTGTTGTGGTATATGTGAAAAAGAGCTCCCCTCCTATAGAGACTGGGAGCTGGAGTGCTCTGTGGTTGAGACATTTGCTCAGATAAGCTTTGAGGGATGACAACTTGCTGATGTGTTTCACTGAGTAATTGTAACTCACTCTCCTTCTGTGTCCTCAGTCTTGACAAAGACCTGCATTCTTTGGAAGGCCTGGGTATTGTCTGGACCAGGCATTTATTCAGTGGAATTGCTAACGTGGTAGAAAGGGTTTATAGTTGGCCAAGTCATACTACGTAGTTATTCACACCTGAGTCACCCAGCAGTAGAGGGGAAGCACTGACAAAGGGACCTTGGTAATACCAAGATAAAGGCCCAAGCCATCTCACAATTCGTAACTGTAGCTTATATTGGCTGTTCAGTACTTGCTGTGCAATGCCTTTTGAGAGATAAAAGTGCATGTCAGACAGTAGGTAGTAGCAATTAGGTAATGGTTTGATTGGACACGACTTTAAATTCTGAAATGAACTGGAACTCCTTGCATGGAGACTGAAGACTAAGATGAACAGTTTATTTGGAAGTTGACAATTCCAGCTGTAGGCAAATTCTCTGAACTCAATTATCTTAGCGCACTAGGAAGAACAAAACTGCCATCAGGACTGACAGGTTGATCCCCTCATCATTCCAGTGGAAACTTGCTCATGTCAAAGCGTGACTGATTCCCTCTCTCTCTTTCTGTTTTCCTTCTCCTGATCCTTAAGGTAGTCATTGCTCTTTTTTTAACCCTATAGATGTGACAAAACGCTCTGAAATCTGTCTTGTTTCTAGTTTGTTGCTATGATTAGACTGGGCTATTGATTTGCGTTGAAGGGACAAAACCATTAAGACTGATAGGTTGGAATTCTGACACAGATTTGCAGTCTTTGTTGGGGACAAAAAAGCAGTAACAAGTTGTTTTCTGCTAATTCAGGGCTGTGATTACAAGGCCCCACCTGGAAAGATTCCCAATGGAAATGGCTACCCTCTGTCAAAGGTGGCAGGCAGATCCCAAAGAGCAGAAACAAATTCAACTCAGTGTAATGGCTCTTCTCTCCAGTCTTGTCGAACAGACAACAGAATCAAGGTAAGAGATGTACAAGGTGTTTGTTTCTGATTGGCAGCTATCTGTTGCCAAAAAGCGAGCCTCTTTTCTGCTTTCGTCTCCAAACCTGCATTTCCCATCATTTCCTTATCACTAGTTGTCATCTGAATCTTACAGTGAACCTATTCAGGGAATTAAAAGGGCTAAGATTTTATTATTGTTTTCCCTGTAGGTTTCTCTCTTAATTTAGCTTCTTAATTCAGCTTTCCATGTAAACTTGTAGTGCTGGGTTAAGGTAGATAAGCAAGCTTGTAGGATTAGATGTGGAGAATGGAAAAGGAGGACTGTCATTGGGCAGAGACTACACTTAAGATTGGCTTTGCTTTCAATTTTGTTACTATCTTTTCACTGTGGAAAACCCTGTCTAGTTGAATAGTGCAAGCAGGAGAGTAAGAGACAGGTTTGGCTGAGGAGAAGA
Organism: Odontophorus gujanensis; assembly: GCA_013399175.1. Taxonomy (NCBI): domain Eukaryota; kingdom Metazoa; phylum Chordata; class Aves; order Galliformes; family Odontophoridae; genus Odontophorus; species Odontophorus gujanensis. The sequence continues at coordinate 371,203 of VXAB01012425.1, forward strand.
TCTATATTTTGAGTTTGAAAGCCTGTAAGAATATGAAGGTTTGTAGGAGAATGACTGTGAACAGAAAGTTTGCAGTGTGGTTGCACAGTCTAGCCCGAAACTAGACATCTGGTCAGTCAGAAGCTCTTTGTTTATCCTATTTTAAGTCAGTTTTGCTACAACTTCATGCTTCTTTTAACACTATGTGAAAGATGTGCTATGATCACTGGGTGTTTTGGTACCCATCGCATTCATGTAATTGGTATGTGATGCTGCACAGTCTGCAAGGTGCTGTGCTGGTGTTTCTGGAGGTGATAGCAGGGCAGAAGTCAGTATTTTTTGATTATGAAACATTATGCCATAACTTTAGAAAGTTTTATACAAAGAGCTGTGGACTTTGAGTCCACCACTGATTTCAAGTAGAAATGAAATGCTGATGAGGGACACAAATATTCAGGGCCTTTTGCTAATGTGAAAAGTAATCATGTGATTAATGCTAATTGATATGGAAAAACTGAGGAACTTGATCAAAAGAGCTAAATTTTTAATTTGTCTTATTGCTTAGTATCTGCTTGTAATAGATTAAGAAAGAATGTGGATCCCACTTCCAAGACGGGGACAGTTTCCAGGAAGTCAGTGCCATGGAAAGAAGTGCAAGAATAATGATAGGAAGTTGTTTGAACACACTCCTTCCATTACGATATAGTCACGAGGATGAGTGGTTGAACAGGAAATAATATGTAAGACAAAAAGCAAGTGCTCTGTCAGCATAGCTGTAGACTTGGCTTTCTACATAGCAGTATACCTGAAGTTTTCGATAGCATTATTCATAACATACAAAATAGTACAAAAGAATTGCAGTGTGATCAGGAAGATTCTGAAATAATGACTTCAGGTTTGCAGTATATGGTAAACAGTTTTAGCCTTTAGTTTTATAGATGTGATAAATCAGGCTGACTTAAAGTAGCCATGATAGAGACATGACTATGTTTGAATAGCTAGAGTTGTACTAAATAAGAACAGATCAGAAATTGAAGGTGACTCTGTAACAGAGAGTAACTTGATGGTGTGCCAGTTTACCTAGAGGCATAGCATCTATGTCGCTTGTGGGTTTTTAAGCAGCAGTTTAAGATGTTTTCTACAAAATATGCTATAGGTTAAGAAACAGTGGGTTTTACGCAGAAATGGAAGGAGGCTCTTTCAGTTGCATTATGTAGGTCTGTATGATCATGGAGAGGCCTTCTAACTTTGAAATCCTAATGTCTGTTTTCAGTCTTGAAGACTATTCTGAATACACATGAAATAGAAACTAATGAGTTAACATGTAGTTTTAACTTTCTACCTTCTGGCTGTATAACCTGAAAATTTTAATAAGCTTTCTGGTAGGGGAGAAATTACCAAAACTACCAGGATGCTCCTGCTTTGTTACCTTATTTTGTTAGGAAACGATGTAAGCAGTCATTCCATCTGTCTGTCCATCTGTTCTGCCTTTCATTTTTCAGTAACTTCTGAATCCATAATTAAGCATACCCAAGTTCAAGAGGGGTAGGTGTCTCAAGGGTAATCAGATTTTGAGTTCTGTAAAAATCAGCGTGGTGGTAGAGGAGGAATGCACACTAATGTGCTGTTGAAAACTCTGGCAGAACTTAGATGTTGCATGCAGCTTGGCAGACCTGCCTGGTTGGCAGATCAGCAGGTGGGTCTCACTGCCCTTGTCTGGTGGGGAAGCGGCTGTCATAGACTACACCTCTGGAAAGGAACATACAGATAAAACCTTGCTGATAGTAAGCAAAGTAGATACCCACAAAGAAAAAAAAAATAAAAGAATCCATAACAAACACCTCTTCGGTTCTACTACACATTCAGTAACGCTTATTTGCAAAAACACAAAAAGGTGAGGGTACAATTTAAAGTCACCCTTCAGGGCTTCAGTAATTATTAGGCTGCGATTGGTTATCCTCTTTGGGTGCAAAGGATGCCTCCCTCCTGCAGTATTTAGGCTAGGACAAGTTGTTAACGGCACCAGCAAGAGAGTAGAAGTTCTAATATAGCTGGCATCCTTTGCTCCCAAACGTAGATTGTTTCTGCCCTACATTGCGGCCTTTATATAGTAAAAACACTGTAGAGTACATTTTCGTGCTTATTCTTTTTCCCTGTAGCACAGGGATCCTTGCAGATTTGTAGAAGCATGTTTTATTGCACAGTGACATTAATTCTGACGCATGAACATAAACACTTCATCTTGCTGTGCTCTTTATGAACGGTGAGATCATCCTATTAGATATTCGCAGAATGCAAATGTCAGAGGCTCATAACTGTCAAATCAACCCAATTTATTTCTGAACACTCCAAGGCTTTGCTTCTTTCAGTGACAGCTTTTGCCCAAGCCACTGACAAACAGAAGTCGTAATGTTTTAATCATGAAGTCTATTTTTTGCCTATACAGTGGTATGGGAAATCATTTTTGTGTAAAACGTCTGTGAATAATTATTACTAGCCAACACGGGAAGAAGAACTTTTAGATGATCATATTTAACTGAAAATAAGGAGTGATAAGTAAAGCTGCTGTGTTTGAGAATCTGTCTGCACACATTATTACTTTGTGCTTACTGTTGTTCGAAAAACATGCAGGGAATTTCTGCATCCATTGTGGAGATGTTACTTAGATCTTGACTTAAACATGATCTTTACGTAGGCTTTTCTTAATTCTGTATTTTCATATTTCACTTTTGTATGCGCTTTGAAAAGTGTAAAGCCTTTGAAGATGTTCAGAGACTGTGGAAAGTACTCTGCAGAAAGGTAATGCTTTTGAGAGAGATACTTCACAGAAACCTCCACCTGAGCTGTGTCATACAGATGGCAGGAAGAAAAGATTCCCCAAGGGAAGTTGATAGAAGCAGGGAAGAGGAGAAGACTGAGAAGGGCCTCTGAAACTCATTGGCATGTGTGTTTCTTCAGCTAAAATTGGGCACCTATGCCTTGTAGTTTCTCAAGGGTCTTTCCTTGCTACTCATCAGCTGCTGCCCTGTATCTGCAGCTAATGTATGGCAAACTAGTTCTTGCAGTCCAAAGAGCCTGGATTGATAACAAATTAACCTGAAGAGAGCTGCAGTGACTCAGGACCTACACCCCTTTTTGTGTGTGTGTTAAATCTTATGGGAGGTGGGGAGGAAGCACAATAGCCTGTGAGCAGAAGATCTTGGGGTGGTGTTCTCATCGTCATTTTACATCAGGTACATAATTTTTTTTGAAGATGAACATACTTAAAATGATGGGGAAGTCTAACATAGAGATAGACTTATGAGAAAGGAAGCTGGCATACGCTTTTGATGTTCAGAAGTGTGTTATCAGTATACAAATGCATATACATGCTCTCCAGCCTTCCAGCAGGTGTATTTTTGGGGGACTGTCATCACATTCTTTTTATTCTTTGTTAAGGGAACGCAAACCCACATGCAGAAGCTTTTTTTAGTGCAATGTTTCAAGATTTATTTAGTTTTAAAAAGCAATTTCAGCAGCATTTGTTCCGTTGAACTGTTGCCAACTTTTGAAGAGGAGATATTTAATAGGTATTAAAATACATGACTAGAAGATAAGTCAGGTCACATTTATAGCCAGTTAACTGTGTAAGATAGTGTTAAAAATTGGCTCATTGTGAATTGGATATTTTGGCTTTATTATTTTTCCTTTTTCAGTTTGTGCCTGAATTGGTAGCTCCTTTGTTATTTGCATTGTCTCATCTTACTGGAGCAGAAAGGGGCTTTCCTAATCTCAAATGACATTTGCCTACTCCAAAACTGAGTTTATTCTAAATGTTTAATTTGTACTTGAGTAGTGATGTAGTTTAAGATTGTCACCAGAACTGCCATGTCCTCACCATGGCCATCTGAGCACGACTCTAACCTGTGCCATGTCTGGTGCTTCATTTCATCTTATGTCTCTTTATCAGGGGCTCTTCCTTCTCTTTGCAGATTAGTGGGTACCTCAATTTGCTGGCCAACACCATTGATAACTTCACACATGGCCTGGCAGTAGCAGCCAGCTTCCTGGTTAGCAGAAAGGTAAGGTTTGTGTCACCAGATGTATACTGCAGTGGAGATGCTTGTTCTCAAGTTTGATGCAATGTATAAAAAACCTCGAAGATCTGAGGAATTATTTCCTATTTTCTGAAAGTTTCTAAGAAATTGGAAACTGTGGTAATTAAAAAAATAATAATAATTAAAAGAAAAAGGCAAATCTGACCTTTGATGCAGAGCTCCTTCAAACCTGGGCCATGTTTGTCCAGATTTATGGGGAGGGGTTAGCTCATCTGCACTTGTAAATAAGAATGTTAACTAGAGAAAGGATCTGTGGTGCATGCTAGAAGTCTCATCTCTCAGATCTGAAAGACTATTTCTGAAACACATTCTCTCTGCTGTAGGTTGGGTTCCTAACCACGATGGCCATTCTTCTTCATGAAATCCCACATGAGGTGAGAGGACTTTGTATCTTGTCACTGGGGGGCGTTACAAGGATGTTTTAAGTGCAGAGTGCTGAGTCTGCTTAATGTTTTCTTGTCCCTTTGGAAGCTCTCCTCTGGGAGACTTGAAATGTGGAAGGTTAAAAACAGTCTAGAAGTACTTGTCTTTTTAAGGGTGTCCTCTGACTGAGAATGTTTGTTTACTATTGGCTCTTGATTTTTGTAGGTTGGGGACTTCGCAATCCTACTTCGGGCTGGGTTTGACCGCTGGAGCGCAGCCAAGATGCAGCTTTCTACAGCTCTGGGGGGAATTGTAGGTGCCTGCTTTGCAATATGTGCACAGTCTCCAAAAGGAGCAGGTAAGGCTCCCCGGGACTTCTGTAGGCACGTGAGGGGGCTGTGATCTCCATGTATGTGTCTTCATTCCCATCTCTGTTCTCTCTTATGGCTTTGTCTCAGTAATAGTGATCGCTTTCTGTACTTGTGCAGGGGAAACTGTAGCCTGGATCCTCCCTTTCACTTCTGGAGGATTTCTGTATATTGCCTTGGTAAACGTTGTGCCTGATCTCCTGGAGGAAAAGAACCCGTGGTAAGTGCTTCCTCCTGTTGTACTGTAGCACTTCTGACTGCCACGGAGCAGCACTGTGACGGTTCCCTGTGCCTGTTGTGGGTGTGCATGAATGCCAGCTTTCCAAGTCCCACTGATGAGCTGCTGTGATAGCTGTTGAACTTATGGGACTACAGAGACCCTATAAAACATTAAAACCTTACAGCGGGTCAGTCCCAAAGAGTGTCCTAGTGAAGTGAGTGGCCCAACCAGCTAAAGCAGGGTGCTGAGAAATATGTCCAGTAAGGTGACACTTTTCCCAGTCTTTCTTCTCTTAGCTTAGGGGCTGTATGAACCGGGGCTCCATCTAGGCTTTTTGTGCCTGGTAACCACACATGAACCGATCCTTCTCATGCTTCTTACATCTCTTTTAAGACCCTATGTAGTACTCTGGGCTTTCTGCAATCTTCCGAAGTTTGACTGTGCTGCATGAAATGGTACTTCCTGTTATTTGTTTTTTAGCTTCTTACTTATTAATTTTTATTAGATATCACTGTGTCGCTGTGTGAGTAAAAAGTTTCTGTTATCTATATCCCAGTATATGTATATTCTAGTATGTGCAACCTTTCTTATTTGCATTATTGTAGTTTCTTGGAGCATGAATGAGGCTGTGGCAGCTGTACCACAGTGAATCTCTTCTCGGATCTCCTGGCAGAGCAGTCCCCAAATGTTCCCGTATGCTTTAGCTGTAATGACTACTTCAGTAGTTTGAATAATAAGAGAACTTCACTAATCTAGTTCATTTTTACTGAAACAAATCAGGAAGTACTCCAAAGCAGAACTGCAGTTGCATCTGAGGAGGCAGGAACCTTTGGTAGAGCAATATTAATTGCCAGCTGGAAACTCTCTTTTTGGTTGGTAACCTCTTGTGCTGGTGCAGATGTTTGCAGAGTATGGAGAGGTAGTAGGTACGCAGTCACTTTTAGCACCACCTTAAATTTATGCTCGATTGAGGAGGGGTAAAATTCAACAAATAGTCACATTTTAAAAGAAAAAGCTGGTAAGTTGAATGAGGTCCCTAATCCATCTTTGGACGTACTGTACAAGCGCTGATTCTCTTTTGAGAAAAAGGATGGGAACCTGCGCTTGAGTAGCTGAATGACTGAACCAGCTTAAATTGATTTTTGAAACCTAAAGTTGAACCTTGCAGCTGAGGGATCAAATGCATGCCAGATTATAGACAACATCTTAGGAGTGCTGAGAAGGAATCTTCTCAGCTGTGGTAGTTGCATGACTCCACTAACATGTTCTTCTTATGATAGATTTGGAAGGGCAAAGAACAAACCAGTCATGAGCCTGTAGACTGCTGCCTATTGAGACTGGTTGTTCTATGTTGCCTCCTCATTTTGCTGTTGTTTTTTTTTTTCCCCTAGGAACTCCCTGCAGCAAGTTCTGCTCCTGTGTACAGGCATTACAGTCATGGTGCTACTTGCTCACAACTGACTGACCTCTGCACAGACCTCATGATGCCTCCCAGAGCCACCAGAGACTCTGAGATGTTACAAAGCAATAAGGAACACTAATGTTACTTTCTCTGTGTGTGTGTGTGTGTGTGTGCAGATCTGGCTGCTAGTGTGAGAAGCAGGTGAGAAAGGAGGTCTGGGTGTGTAAGACCTGGCTCTCCCATCCCTGTTCTGCTAAAATCCCACACGCTGGGGCTTCCATTATATTTTTAATGGAGCAAAAGATACAGTGAACAGAATGAACTGAAGAAATGCTTCACCAAGAATGGATGGTGTTTCATTTGGTTCATTCTGATGGAACTGCACTTCCCAAGGTCTTCTGTGGAAGCAACAAAGGTGGTTCATGCAGCTGATGAAGAACTTCTCCTAACACTCTAAGGGCTGGAGACAGAACAGGGATGACAAAGCAGCGGTAACCCAACAGCTTTAGCCATGGGTAACTCCCTACCCATGAGGAGTTACGGTGCTAAGAAAACCTGCATTGTAGATAGAGAGGAAAGGCTCCTTGTCAACTTCTTTGGCTTTAGATTGACATCACTTGTTTCTAAAGGTAGTATTAGTTATGGCAGTCCACTTTGGTCTGTTTTGTTGAAAACAAGCCAAGAACTTGAGGCACTTCAGGATTGGTCTCTGCGGTTAAATTGCTCAGCTTGGTGATAATTTGCCTCAGCCCTGGCCACTCCAACAGCCAACACAGCCTGCTTTTTTTTTTTTTTTTTTCCTGAAAAAATGGTCAGAAATGTTTTTTTTTTTGCCAAACTCTAAGCTTACCTACATCTGAAAAGAATGCCACGTGGCTTCTGCTACTGGCTTCCCTCTCCTCATAACCACTATTTGAACAATGGCTCTGAGCTTGCTCTCAAGACCCAATTCACCCACCATCTGCCCCATGCCAGTCTCAGAATCCTCCTGGGATGGAATGGTTAGCATGTTATCTGGCATGCTACTCAGCCCAGGACTGCAATGGCGAAGGTCTGGGCAGCTTGAACAATGGTTGAACACAGTACAGCCTGGTCAACATCGTATATTCCAGGTTAGCTTTTCCTTTGTTCACTGTAGTACATTTAAGGGTGTGATATAACCACATAGTTGATTTCTGGGCTTCATAATGGAGTTTGTCTGCTGGGGGTGAATGGGTAAGAAACAATACTGGTGGCTCTTTAAGCAAAGGGCCACAGCAGCAGGGAATACGGGAGAGAGTGGAATGGAAAGGGTGAAACTGCTTGAATTATATTTCTAGTGCTTTGTCTGTCTGGGCAAAGCTGGCAGGGATGACCAGGCCCTCTTTCCACAGGAATGTTTAGTACCACAAGGCTGTGTGCTGCTGCCTTCTGCAGAGCTTATCCTCACTTTTAGAAGTTAGTCTAATTGAACTAGCAGAATCATCGGACACAGAACAGGTGCTACAGTGGAAATTGCACCAATTCAGTTCCATTTTTAAACAGCTTTTGTAAGTCAGTATAACTCTCCAGTCTGCACAAAGCCTTATTAAGAGGGCTTGTCCCTTGAGGGGGTAATTTGGGTCAGAGCAATGAGGCAGGTATGCTGCCCACAGCAGAGGCATTTACTTCTCTGAGAGATTCCTGAACTGTAGACACAGTTATTTTCTTATGACAGCTCCTGTCCTACTTTTCAGAGAAAGCTGGAGAGCTTATGCTTGCAGCTGTCTCTGCCCAGAAACTGCTATCTGAAATGTTGTCAGCGTTCCTTACTCTCGGCTCACACAGTAACTAGTTTCACAAGGAGGGAGGCTTAGTGCAATTTTTTAAATTATTATTACTAGTGGTATTTTCTTTAAAAGTTGCTTTCCTTTGCCAGCTTATCCCTCTGTCATTCAGTTGATTGAAGTCTGGAAGTAGCATCTACTTTTCCTGCAAGGAGGATTAATCTGATTATCCTGCAGGGACTGGGGGACTATATGATCCCCTGGTTCTGGTTTTGTAGTTTCCCCCACTCCCTGGGGGCTGAAGCTAGCCAGACCCTGTAGGAGCAGTGCTCTGGAGGAAGAGTTTGCAGAGAAGGATGTGACTGCTGTTCCCAAGATGTCTTTCTCAAAATTAGGATGGCATTTAAGTTGAAGGATTGCCTGGTGAGTGCCTATGAGTTGGCGTTATTGCATCAGCACTGAGTCTTGCCAAGACTTAACCACAGTCAGGAATTTGTGCTCAGCATTCAGGAATGTCAAGTGGATGATGCTGAAGAAAGAATTTGAGTTGTTTTCCTTGGCTGATATTGGAGGCCTGGAAAGTCTGCAGTTCTTAGGAGGACACCCTGTAGGAGGTAGCAGAGGGCTTATGGGAGGGGCTCCTCTTGGTTTTCCTCTATGTGCAATGTCAGCCCCGAGGGTAAGGATGTGGAGCCTTGGGAGGAAATGGAGCATCACTCCACCACATTTGTCACTTTTGGAAATGCAGAGAGACTAGTATTTTCTAAGCTCTATTTTTTCAGCTGCTCTTATGCATTTTCCCCATTCATCTGTATTTGTCTGCTATGCATGGAGACAATAGAGATGAAATAAATTGTTTTCAATGTGGGTTTGTGTTTTTTTGTTGAATTCAGATTATGTATTCAAATTCTATTTGAATTGTGGAAGTGTATCTCTGGGTTGATCTAAAGAATTCTGGACTATTTTCTCCTCTGACTTTTCATGACAGAAGGAAAAGTTTCTAGCTCAGTTTGCTGTCCCTGCTGCCATGGCATTGTGGGCCAGGAGTGCAGTGGTCAGATTGTATTTCTTGGTTGCCAGTCTCGGTCCCCTGGAAAGTATCACCAGGTGAATTACTCCTCTGAGAGGAGAATTTGTATGGAACTGACTATCCTGAGAGTTTTGCAAACACGTTTTGTTGTGATAGTGATTTTTTTTTTTCTTTTCCCATCTAAAATCCACAGAGTGCACCTGGTAGTTACGATCCTCAGTGCTTGATACTGAGCTGGTTGCCTGCCATATGGGACAAAGACACTTATTTGTCAAACATCATGTAATCAGAGTCTGGAGAGGAATAGAGGGATTTTCTTTACCCTTCAAAAGCTCAGGTTCAATGCATGTCTTATCCCAGTCTTCATTTGAGAAGTTTTCAGGCTATAAGTACTGAATGTTAATAAGTGACTGTCAGCTGAAGACTTCTTTATGAAGAGGGAATGTGATAACCTGGGAGCTGGAAGAAAGTAAACACAAGTATGTGATGGAGAATGTCACTTGGTGGTATGGGGGCTTTGGTTGTGGTGGAACTTCTGGGTTTTCTGTGCCTGGGTTCAACCGTGCTGCCTTCTTTGGTTGTCTGTGGGTCTGTGCTGTGTGCTCCTTCCTCATCCCTTTCTTACTCTGAAGGTGGAGCTGCCTAGGTGTCCACATGGAGTGGCTTTTGCATGATTGCAGTAGTAACAAAGGGAACTTGGTAAGGGTGGTGGTTTTGGTGGAACCCCTTCTGTGATTAGAGCCTGAGGAACAGCTGCAGAGTGGCAGGCTGGAGCACTGGGCCCAGGTGAACCTCGTCAAGTTCAACAAATCAAAGTGTAAGGTCTTGTACGTGGGTTGTGGCAACTCCCACCATCAGTACAAGCTGGGGCATGGAAGGAGGCAGCACAGCCCTGCTGAAAAGGACTCGGGGTGCTGGTGGATGGCAGGAGGTCCCTTCCAACTCCAACGGTTCTGTGAGTCTGATAACGGGGCTGTGGGTTTAGGAAACATGAATATTCTGATTTTTCCAGGACAGCTTTGTTGAAAGATCTGTGTTATTTAGGGCAGGGAGGGGGTCTGAAAGTAATTTTTCATCCTTGATGTGGAAGGCTTCTAATTTAGCCGGTATGTGTGAGAAAATTTTTCCAAGAGCAGCCTTGCCAGTTCCTTTCTTTTTGCCTGCCCTCAGGGCGTGAATGTGCAGCTGCGTGGTTGCTGATGCCATCTGTCCGGAGCAAACGGCAGCGGCGCAGCTCGGCTGGGCTGTACCCCGCGCTGCCGTGGGCGCAGCGCAGCGTGGGAGTGCAGCACGGGGAGGGGGAGGACCTCGTGCGGGGCTCTTGTGCGGGTGAGCGGCTGCTCAAAGCGGCTCCTTCGAGTTATTGTTGTCCACCAAAATCAAGGGTTTAAAAAGGGGGGGGGAAGCCGAGGTTAAATGTGTGGTCTGGAGTACCCGCAGCTGTAGGCCTGATGTGGAAAGCGGGTGCCCTAAAACTCTGTTTCTGGGGCCTGAGAGCTGCAGCTGCAGGGAACGAGTTCCCAGGCAACGAGCGGAACGGTGCCCTTGGGCACGCTGCCTTTCCCTCGTGGCTGAGACTCAGCCCGCTTCCGGCGGCACCAACCGCACTGCCCTCTTCGGCGCTCGGAACCGTGGCAGCAGCAAAACCCCCGGTGAGCGCGGTGCCGCTCAGCGCTTCCCGGCGCAGTACGAGCAGGGCGCGCTCCCGCGCTGCCGGTCTCCTCCTCCCGCCGCCCCTCCCCNCGCTTCAACTCCACCGTGTCGGGGCTCTGGAGGCGCTGCCACCGCGCGGGCTACGAGCCGGACAGCGAGGAACTCATCCGGAAAGGTGCGGGGCGCCGGGACGGGGACGGGCGGGACGGGGCGGCCCCACTGCCGCCGCTGTCCGCGGTGCTGAGCGCTGCGGCCTCGCGCGCCTTGCTCCCACAGCTCCGCAGTGAGCGCCGCGGAGCCGCGTGGGAGCGCCGCCTCGGGAGCCCGTCCCGCAGGCACTGCCGGGCACGGTGCTCGCCCTGCGGCGTTCTCACAACCCGCACAAATTGGCGTCCGGCGCGGGGAAATGCGCGGTGTCGTTTGTAGCGAGAGAATAGGGATCTGCTGGGCCGTGGGGGTCTCGGGCTGACTGAGGGCCGGGCCCTGGTGACACGCGGGGCTCCGGCGGTGACGGGAGGGAAAGACGTGAATCCAGTGCTGTTGTGGTGCGGCACAAAGACAAGTGGTTGGTGGCACATGAATGAAAATCTGGGGCTGGACGGTACCGTGGCCCAAATAATACAGTGGGCTGCCCCACGAGTCCATAAGTGGTGCACAAATCAGGCTTAGGATAAGAAACGTTGTGCGTGGTTATTGGCAAATAACAGGACTTAGTGTTCCAGCAGGTATCTGCTAGCACAGGGAGAGTAGGAGTTGGGAGAAGTGCTTCCACTGAAGCACAAAATGGAAATGCTATCTTAAGAAAAACACGAGCAGTTCTTCAGTGGCTTCCAGCCATGATGCCAATCCAGCGCAGCAGAGGACAGATAGACGGGCACTGTGCAGCTCGGCCTGACACTGTCCATTCTTTCCAGTGCACAGTGCTGACTCGTACTTCTGGAAAACCCTCCTGCAGGCATGTCCAGCCATGCCCACAGTGCAGCACGGCCTCTGCCCTGCCGAGCGGCCCAGCCTGGCCCTGGGCACGCAGCTGTCACTCAGCACCAACCACACCTCAGTGTGCTGGTAATACTATTTGAGCTGAAAGCAGGATGTGGGGCACAGTGCAATGGAAAGCTGAAATTATGGCGAATAATTTTATGCATTCTGGTGCATCGGCTAAAAACAGTCCTGTGGAAAAGCAGCTGTGCTTTCCATTGTGATACGGGGATTTGGGAGCTCATTGTAAGACTGTAAGAGACATTATAGTTTTTTTGTATATTTGCAGTTCCATTTTCAGTCAACATAAATGCACAAAATTTTAAAGGCGATCTATAGATTTGCCTTCAGATATTCAACTGAAAAACATGGCTGTGCCTCTCTCCTGGACTTTTGTAAGCCCCACCTTAGCAGAGAAATATCCCTTGCTTCACACTCAGGCTTTACTCATGTCATCACTCTTCAGTATTGTAAACAGCTGTTTTCAAGGATGAAGCATAGGAGAAATAAAATTTCACGAAAAATATTTGATGATATTTGAGAACTGCACTCAGTCCGGCCTGGTGCCTTCATTGCACAAAAACAAGGTAAAATATCCCACGAGTNCCCTCCCCCGTCGCTCGCGCCCGCACGCGCGCGGGCCGTTGCCGGGCACGCGACCGCCGTGAGGTGAGGGCTTCGCGCCGCGCGGGCGGCCCCGGCTCGGGCCGGTGGAGGCGGGAGGGAGGGGCCCAGAGCCCTCGGAACCCGGCCCGAGCCCGAACGCGCCG
>VXAB01012425.1:384165-405796 GCA_013399175.1 Odontophorus gujanensis
AAATCAGGCTTAGGATAAGAAACGTTGTGCGTGGTTATTGGCAAATAACAGGACTTAGTGTTCCAGCAGGTATCTGCTAGCACAGGGAGAGTAGGAGTTGGGAGAAGTGCTTCCACTGAAGCACAAAATGGAAATGCTATCTTAAGAAAAACACGAGCAGTTCTTCAGTGGCTTCCAGCCATGATGCCAATCCAGCGCAGCAGAGGACAGATAGACGGGCACTGTGCAGCTCGGCCTGACACTGTCCATTCTTTCCAGTGCACAGTGCTGACTCGTACTTCTGGAAAACCCTCCTGCAGGCATGTCCAGCCATGCCCACAGTGCAGCACGGCCTCTGCCCTGCCGAGCGGCCCAGCCTGGCCCTGGGCACGCAGCTGTCACTCAGCACCAACCACACCTCAGTGTGCTGGTAATACTATTTGAGCTGAAAGCAGGATGTGGGGCACAGTGCAATGGAAAGCTGAAATTATGGCGAATAATTTTATGCATTCTGGTGCATCGGCTAAAAACAGTCCTGTGGAAAAGCAGCTGTGCTTTCCATTGTGATACGGGGATTTGGGAGCTCATTGTAAGACTGTAAGAGACATTATAGTTTTTTTGTATATTTGCAGTTCCATTTTCAGTCAACATAAATGCACAAAATTTTAAAGGCGATCTATAGATTTGCCTTCAGATATTCAACTGAAAAACATGGCTGTGCCTCTCTCCTGGACTTTTGTAAGCCCCACCTTAGCAGAGAAATATCCCTTGCTTCACGCTCAGGCTTTACTCATGTCATCACTCTTCAGTATTGTAAACAGCTGTTTTCAAGGATGAAGCATAGGAGAAATAAAATTTCACGAAAAATATTTGATGATATTTGAGAACTGCACTCAGTCCGGCCTGGTGCCTTCATTGCACAAAAACAAGGTAAAATATCCCACGAGTTTTTTGGTTCTGTTTCTCTCCTGGTTTTTTTAGGTTTTGATAAAAAATAGTACAAAATAAAATATTTTGTTACTTATATAAATCAACTACATTATATATGTTTTTTGAAGGCTGCTCCAAAAGTAACGCTTCCTATTTTATTTTTGAGGCACAGCATCAGGGTGGGTGTGGGCAGTGTGGCAGTAAGTGCTGTACCTCATTACACACTGCTGCTGTGTGACAGCTGGCAGCAGAGGGGCAGTCTGGCACAGTGGAGTCTGACATGGAAGTGCATATGAGGCGAAGGTGTGTCATTGGATTCTTCTGAGGAAAACATTTCACCCATTGGCATTTGTTGATGCTTGGTGAATGTTTCTGGAGGCCAAACGGTGGTTGTTACTGCAGTAAGACAGTGAGTGGTGCTTTTCAGCAGTGGTGACAGCAACAGTGGGTCATATCTGATGGTGTGGATTTTTATGAGCATGGCATTCAGGCTTCTGTTCATTGCTGGTGGAAATGCTGAGCTGACAGTGGTGACTGTTAAAAGGCAAAGTTTTTTAGCTGAGAAATTGCTCTATCAAACAGTTACCGTACTCACTGTGTCTGTTGTAGTTTCCATGGAAGTAAGCAGCAGGCATTACTTTTGGAGCAGTTACCAATATGTGGATCAGGCAGCCCAAAATGTTGGACGACCGTGCCCCAGCACTGTGTGACTTCTGCTTCCTCTGTTTAATTTCCTAGCATCCATTTCATGCATTGTCATTTTTAGTTCCGTGTTGATCCCATTTTACTAAAAGGCAGCTTATTAATTTCATTCTCTTAATTGTCTCTGTAATGTAAGACATCTGTTTTTTGCTTCACAGCAAACCAAATGCTTTCAGCTGCCACTGAGATGGGGAAGGGATGGGAAGGATACCGCTCAGTTGCTCCTCAGTACTTTTGGTTTTGAGGGATTTCCCCAACGCGGCTGTGGTCAGACTGTGCGGGCAGAGGCTGTGTTCTGTGTGCACGAGGGCACTGTGGGGTGGTGGCTGATCTTCCTTTGGGTCTGACGTGTTAAACTGGGAGGACTCTGAATTCAAAATGTTTCCCTTCCCTTCCCTTCTTTCCTTTCTTTTCCCAGTTGTGCTAATAATAGACATCCCTGCAAGCCTTCCCTTACATTCTTTGGCCGTGTTGCTACTCCAAAGATTTACATATAGAGGGAAAAGTACTAATAATAGTTCCTGTAGAGTCAGATCTTCAAATAGCTACAACTCTCCTCCCTTCCCTGACCTGCTTTGCTCGCAGCCTTCCCTCGTTCTGGCTGTCTGTCTTTTCTCGTGCAGCTATGATTAAGCAGCTTTTCTGGTTGGTGGTCAGGTGTGGCTGTTGCTGTTAGCTCGGGAGTGCAGCTGTATCTGCACCCTCCCAACAGATGGACTTTTTTTCCCTAATGTGAGCTGAAGCTCACTGCTCTGCACCTCTGCAGAACTTTCTCTCTGATGAGCTGGAAGTTTCCAGCTGGCTCTTTGGAGATGTGTGATGCTGCCTGGTCCTGGAGCTAGAGATTCCTGTAGGTTTTCAGTGCCACGGGTAAACAGTTCTGTAGAAGTCCAGTGATAATTTTGATTGTTTTATACTCTTCATTGTCGGATACTTCTGGAATGAGGTTTCTTTTCCTTTCTGGGCATCTCTCAAGACCAGAACAAATTACTTAAATCCACTTATAAGTTAATAAGTGCCCTTACCCACTGAGATAACTCCATAGATTTCTAGTCCAGTACGTATGTACTGCCACCAATACAAAGCAAGATCTGTGAAAGTTGAAAACTTCAGCATTTTAGCTGCTAAGATATATTCGTGCGTACTTTTATGTATGTTCTACATATCCTTGCTTTATGTTTTTTAAGGGGAGAAACAGGAGTTAAAAAACATGGGGCAAAACAGGGAGGTGGGAAGTGTTTAAAGGGAGAAATGTGTGGGTGTTTCTTTGAAGCGCAAAGGAAGAAATGATGGACAAATGGGAAATGGAGGTCAGTATTTGGCACCAGAGAGCAGCCAAAGAACTGACACGTGGCAGCAAAGCCAGGGGTGTGTGCAGGGGGCACCCTGAGCGTGGAGCCTGAGTGCAGTGCACTGCTGAGTAGAGCCTGTGCCGTGGGGATTACGTGCTGGGTACTGCAACAGTAACATTTTGCATGGGAAACTTGCAGGTAGTGAGATCCTGCAGGGGTTTATTATATGCTGCTCAGTGGTGTTGTCTATTAATATGAAGAGCATACTGTTTGCATGGCGCTGACAGCAGAAAATGATTAATTAGGAAAGCTCAGCTCTGATAGTCTGCTTTGCTTTACTCGGAGGGTTCACGTGAGCATTGTATCTTTTAACAGCAGTAAATTGAAGAAATTATTTTTTGAAAAAAGGTTTGTCACTACTCATGAACTGAAGGGTTTATGGCTTTTTGTAGCTCATTCTGGAAAAGCTCTGCGGTGGGACTGTGCGTCTTGTCTGTGTTGGGCAGAAGTGACTCCTTAGTAGGGCCATGTAGCTGAGGGGGTAAGAAGACCCCAAGGACGTGTAAATGGAGGAACTTGTGGCAATAATGAGGCCCTCGTGCGAAAATGGCTTCGTCCTGGTGTCTGTACTTGCAGTTCTCCCAGCTGATGAGAAACTGAAGAGTTTAAGGAATGACTGCCCACTCCATCAAACATGTACTGTAGTGGGATATGTAATAAACAAACCATTTAGTTATGGCTATTGCTAAGTGCAATCTGATAGTAAATAGAACTGGGAAGTTGATTTACCAGAGCTAGAGGTGTGGACAGGGTGACCCCAGAGCTCTTCACAGTGTTGGGCAGAGGTGGTGGGAGTAGGCTGTGGGGCTGCAGGGCTGCTTGGGCCTAGGGCAGGAGGGGGGGGACAGGGCTGTCCTCCCAGGTGTCTTACAGCCCAGGGCATGGGGCTCTGCTCTGCCTGGGTGTCTTCAGGTTCAGACATTCTTCAGAGCCAATGTCCTCTGGTCTCACCCAGCCTCACTGCTCCAGAAAAAGAATGTATGTATCAAAGGACACAGATGTGTGATGCCCCGAAGGCCGTGAGAGGTTACAGGGAGGGAAAACCTTTTGCATCTACAGCCCCAAGGGAAAAGAGGCTCCTGAAAACAAGGTGTGAGAACGGTGTTGACTGTGAGAGGCTGTGGTCGTGTAGGTCAGTCATGAAAGCGTCAGCGGTTCGTTGCTTCTTGTATTTATTTTTTAATCAAGAAAACAGCACATACAGTACAACTTGCATAATGTTCTTGCAATGCCTCTAAGAGATGCTAGGACTAGGGTGCCATGCAACCTTTTTCTTGGATGTATGTGATCTGATCATGTAATCTCTTGAGTACATGCTCCCTTCTGTCCTGCATTTTCATCTGATTTGTGTGCCAAAAACACCAACATTCCCCATAGTTCTTGTCCTTGATCACCACACTGTTCCATTCTGTTCAAGCCCTTGCCTGAAGGTAAACTTTTTAACTTTGGCAAGTTTCCTTACCGTGCTTGTCAGAGTCTGTTACAAAAAAAAAAAAAGAGTTACTTTGCTGTCAGGTTTCTGAAATGGAGGGCAGGATGTCCCCGCTGACAGCCTGTGATTTAAGGTATATAAAGTTTTATGATGAGGGACTAATTGGGGATACCTTTGAAATAGGTTTGATTTTGTGGTAACTTTGAGATTGGAAAATGCACTGAATGTGGCCCATGGGGTGCCTCTGTGTGTCTGGGCGCACATTGTCTCTGCAAATTAAGCTTGAGCCTTCCTCAGCAAACTGGAAGCATGAATTCGTCTCAAGAGATGTGAAATTTGGCTACTGAGGATTGCCTGGGTGCATGCAATAATTCTGTGGGAGAAAGTGGGTTATGTTCAGCTGGGAGATCACCCTCACTGCTAAGCTGATCCTGACTCTCACCTATATGTAAGGGTTGGAAAAGGGCCATGAGCTCACACCAGAGCAGGACCATCCCGCACCCTCAGACGTGGGAATCTTATGGGAAAAGTGGTTCCTGGTGGCAGAACCAAAGGCTGTTGCTGAGCCTGGAGGTTAGAGGTCAGAGCTGAGCTTTGTGGGCAGCGTAAATCTGGGAATTCTCCAGTGTCTGAGCTCTTCACTTTGCGAGCACACTCCCTTAGTATAGGCTTATGTGCCCCACTTCTGTAAAATCAGCACTTTGAATTCTGGAGAACAGGAGGAAGAAAGTTCGTAAACCAGGGGCAGAATGAATTGTTATTTGAAAAGCTCTGAATGAGCAGATCTGTGTAAGAAGGCGGGGAGGTTTTACTTTATTCTACATGTAAGTTACTGTAAGAATGCAGACCACAGATTTTCTCAGGCAGTGGCGGTACAGCTGAGGACAGAAGCCCACTTCAGTGCATTACTACTCAGAGGCTTTGGGCTTTTTCCTTTCTTGGGGCATGTTCTTTATGCACCTGCTTGTTCCACTTGAAGTGACAACTGTCACTGTTCTGTTAGCATGGGGGACCCTGTTCCCAGCTGGTGGCTCAGCTTGCTTGCTGGGGTTGGCTGGTGGTGTGCATGCAGCTCCCACCTGTTAAGTGGGAGCTTCCTCCTCACAGGGCTTTGCAGGAAAAAGCTGGGCATAGTCCCTGTGAGTGAGTGGGGTGAAGCAACAAAGTCCTACTTTCCATGGCTGAAGGAGCAACTCAAAGCTAATTTCTTCTCCTGGGCTTTGTGTCTTTAGTGAACGTGGGAAGCTGCAGCTCCCTGTTAGTGACTGCCTACCTGCCTGCTGGCCAGCTGCTCCTGAATGGCTGTTCTGCTCGGGAATCCATGCAGTGGTGATGACCCTGTAGCCACTGTTGAGGAGGAGCTCTTTGTACTCTTTAGCTTTATTACCTTTCTGGCTGTTCTCTCCCTCCCTCGCAGCCCCAGCATCTTCACTGGTTTTGGTTCTTTTCTGAGGTAAAAAGCCCTTTCAAGAGGAGAACATATGTAGGTCCACATTTGTAGTGGGGATATGCTTTTCTTTAAGCCATACTGGCAATGAGCCTACAGGGTACTACCGTTCATTAGAAGTAAAGTGAAGAGCAAATGACCACTGGAGTGAATTCAAACTTTTCTCCCCCTCATTTCACTTTCCAGCATTTATGCAATCATTTCAAAAAATGATTCAACTCTGCACTTAAAAGATGTTGGTATTATGGCATGCTCTTGACTCCCCAGCTATCCCAAAGACGTTGTACCGGTTCCTCTTGGAAGCTTCTGGGTCCTTCTGGTGGCTGTAATTAGAGCTCATCCTCAGGCTTTCCTTCCAGCAGCCTGCCTGTGTTAGCAGGGTTCGCTTTTCCCAGTTTTTCTTTGTAGCAAGACTACTTCTGCTCCCGGTCCCCGAAGACTTTGAAGTGCACTGTTCTTTTTTTGATGACATTTGCTCTGGTACTCCTCCTGTATGAACTCTGCTGGGACAGCCAACTCAGCAGCAAGGTCAAGGCATAAGGATATTGCTGTGTTTCACACTGATGTCTCTTTTCCAGGAGTTATTCAGCGTTGCACTGCTGTGAAGTATCACTACACCTCCAGCTCTCTGCCACGCAACTTGCCCATCAACATCACCAACACTATCCGGCAGGATGAGTGGCACGCCCTCCGTAAGTAACCCAGATGAAGAGACTGTTCATGTTACTGGCTGTCTTAAAGGTAACACCATGTGAGGTCTTTAAACCAGGTATCTGCCACGGGTCTCTAAGTGTAACAGTATTTGTTAGTGAGGATGGGAAAGCAGCCGAGAGTATGATTGGAAGGGGCCATAAGATTTGGAAGAGCTGGTGCAGGAGAATTTGGGAATACTAGACTGCACAGTGTGTTGTGAGACTAAATTGTATTTGGATCTCTGAGGAGAGGCAATTTCTATCTGGCTCAAAGCCAAGGTGTGGTGGCACCACACAGCCTGTGAAGAGCTTGTGGTTCTGCATGCACACAAGCGACCTGACACAGCTCCCTGGCAACGAGCTCTTTTAGAGAACATCTCTGTTTGTCGTCTTGCTGGCTCCCAACCCACAGGCTGCCTCATGCCTGGCTCCTTCCCACACCGATGACTGAGGCTTACCCTGTAGATGACCATGATTTGCTCACGCTTTTCTGCTCCTGTTTCTCTCTGTACTGCTTTTGCTGCAAAGGCTCACGTATTTCTTTGTGGCCTCAGTTATGTGAGCTGCTGTGCTGAGGAAATCCAGCTATAGACTGAACTAGGAGGAGACAAGAGCAGCACTTGTGTTACTGATTATGAGTGCTGTTCATCAGCATTTTTGTTACTGTAATTCTTCCCTTCATATTGTATTGATCTTCTGTCTGCTCGCCTTCCCACTATTCCTGTCTTCACCTCACGCCACCTTCCTTTGTATTTTTGGTGTGCCCTTTTATTTCTATTTTCAGTGCTCACCCCAAGATGCAGAAAAACCACATGCACACCAGTTCTTGCAGTACTAATGTTTGCAAACCACTGCAGAATTCACAATGTGCCCTTTCTGTCCTATGCTATCTGGCTGCATTGCATGTGTTACCTGAATTGCTCTTGGTCAGCAAGGAGTGCCCTCTAGTTGCACGGTGCCCAGCCCAAGGGAGTCCGGTTGGTTGAGCGCCAGTAGTTGCAGTGTGCTGTGCAAGCTACCTATCAAGGAAGCTACAGGAGGAGCACATACATATGAGTGAAAACATTAGCAACAGCACGTCCTGTGTGGGTGCCACCATCTTCATTTTATTCTTGCTTTTCTGTTCTCTCTTTAGATCTGCGGAGGATGACAGCTGGCTTCATTGGCATGGCAGTCTCCATCATCCTGTTTGGGTGGATCATCGGTGTGCTGGGTTGCTGCAAGCAGCAGGAGCTCATGCAGTATGTGGCTGGGCTGCTCTTCCTAATGGGAGGTGAGAGCCTTTTGCTTGTCTTCTGCTCGTGGTGCTGTTCTGGCACCTGGCAGGAGCTGTGCTGGCGTGTGTTGGGCAGCCCCTGCTGTATCTGTAAACATGAGCCTTCTGCTCAGGAGAGCTGGTGTGTGCCTGCAGGAACCACGCGCGCAGTGCGCACAGTCCTCTTGCCTGCCCTGTGTGCAGCCTGCTGCTCCTGTCAGGAAACTCAGTTCATAGGTTTCTCTAGGGAATCTTTAAAACAAAGAAAACACCTTTCTGCTGCTCAAAGGTGCTCACATCTTTTGGCAATGATGACTTTCTGTACTTTTGCTTGTCCACATGAAAAACAAGGAGATTTTGTTTCTTTACTTGAAAGGCGCATAGCAGCAAGAAACGCACCAAAGAACTACTGAGATGCACAAGGATAGGGACTTTTAAATTGCAGGCAGTGAATAGGCAACTTTTAACTAGCTGCTCATCTTTTTCTTAATTGAAAGGCAGAGCTGCTATCTGAGAGGTCAGGCATCAGCATCTGTAATGGAGGCAAGGAACACGATGATATAACTGTGTTTCTATCCATTGCCCAAGCAGTTGTGATAGGAGTTTGGTGCCGCATTGCGAGTGCAAGGAATCTTCCCTTGCTGTAAGAGCTTTTCCAGAAGCGTTTTGGGGAGGAGCACAGGAAGCCAGCCTGCTGCTGTGGTGTGAAGTCAGTAACAGTGACAGTTAGCCTTGTGCTGTCCTCGTCATTTTACATGTTGCTTAGCTCGTGTTTGAATGCTTTGTTTTTAATGTTTTCATGCACAGCAGTGAGGGAATAAAGGGGAACAGGCAGACTGGGAACCTTCTGCATGCTTCTGCACTGGAGCTCTGCTGTGATGGGCACGCTGCCAGCAGTAAGATGTCTTTAGTATTTAGACCAAGAGCCAGAGAGAACAGTGATTACCCCAGCCTTAGGTGTGTTATTTTCCAGTTGGACAGGACCCTTTTTGTTAACATGGATGCTTTGGAGAGCAGACCTCAGCTTGGACAAGGTGTACTTGGGCTAGCTAGACCAGGTTGAAAGTACTTTGAACCTGACTCCGTTAAAGACATGAGATTTTTTTCCCCATTAATAAGATAATTAGACAAGACTCTTAGTGACCGAAAAGTGTTCAGAAGAACTTCAGCCCTTCTGCATCCAACCTGGCTCCAGAACAGCTGCCTTTAACCTTCCTTTGGTTTCCCAGAGATGACAGACTGTGCAGTTAGTTAATACTGTAGCAAAACTTTGACACAGGTTAAAAAAAAACACAAGGCAGTACCACTGAGTGTGACTCTCAGACCTAGCAATGGAGAAGCAGTTGATAAAAATCCCCAGCACTTTATGTGGCCCGAGTCTCCAGCTGGCAGCAGTTTGGAAGTTCCCAGAAGAAAGCAAACAGTGAGCACAGCAGAACTGGGCTTCAGTCATTTACCTTCTGTAGGAGACATTCATCATTAGAAAGTCTTGTGAGAGCTGCTGCATAATGAACTACAACTGTCTGAGATTTAAATGGCAACAGAGGGAGCTCAGACTGTACTGGTTATTTGGGGTGTGAGATATGCTCTACTCCTGTGTATTTTGCCATTCTGTTTTGTTTTTTTCCTGCCTTTTAAAAGTGACTGACTGGAAAGAAAAAAAGTGTAATTCTTATTTTTGAAAAGGTACAGCTTTGAGAACACCTGGGCATGAGGAGGAAGGGTACAAAACAAAGGGAAAGAAACAAGAAACAATAGAGTAATTAACCCGAGGGCACTGTGGACCCCTCTTGCTTTCCCCCTGCAGGTACCTGCTGCATCATCTCCCTCTGCACATGCGTAGCTGGGATCAATTTTGAGTTGTCACGCTACCCTCGCTACGTGTACGGGCTGCCAGAGGACATCAGTCATGGCTATGGCTGGTCCATGTTCTGTGCCTGGGGAGGCCTGGGCCTCACCCTGCTGGCTGGGTTCCTCTGCACACTGGCCCCGTCCCTCAACACTTCCCGGCCATCCGTACAAAAACCCAGACAAGAGAATGGGGCCGTGTGACCTCGGCGGGGATGAGGAGGGACTCTGGGAAGCGCAGCCTGGGCAGAGCTGTGGGTTAACACCAGAAGAGGCGGCGTGGCGGTGTGCGGAGCGGTGCCATAGCTGCGGAAATAAATAGCGGCCTGGGGGACGCAGCCTCCAGCCATGGACACGGATATTGCAAGCAACTCCAGGTTTGAATTAATGCAGATTTGCTTGTTGATGGCTTAAGGGGGGGACAGTTCTGTTTTGTTTTTCTTCTGTTTACAAGGGATTAAGTCCAAGGCTGTGTCTTCTTTTGTGCTGTTTCTTGAACTGTACCTCCATGGTCCTGTTACTGTCCAGTTGTAAGGGATGTTTACGCACCAACTCTATTGCTGCAGGTCTGTGTAATTCAGACCCAAATTAGGGCACGAAGCTATGTGAAGTTGGCTTGAACACTTTTGCAACAGACTTGTCCAGTGTTGGCTCAGGCCATAATTTCCCAAAAGAATTGTGATCTAAAGCCGGAGTTTAGGCCAAAGAATTAGCCCATCATTAGTATTATTAACTCATCTAAAGCAGAAACCTGTGCTATTGTATGCTGTAGTATCAGCTTTTACTCACCACTAAAGCTGTCTCCAAAAGGAGCCTGCTGTAACCGAGCAGCAAGACTGAAAAATCTCTTACCGGCTTTAGGAAAAGAGGGCGTAGGTTTTCCTCAGTTTCTCACACAGGTTGGGTTACTCACTTGGCTAACTAACACAGCCTTGTTTCAACCAAGACATGCACACATCATGCAGATTGTAGCTCTTCTGCTCAAGGCTGGGATAAAGTATCATGAAGGTTGATCCCAGCAGCTCAAACTATATCACCCAAGTAATTTGTGGGTGCAATTCCTGTTCTGTAAAAGGAGATGATTAATTCTGAGCTCAAACAGCAGTACTGCTAATAACGATCACAGAACGTACAGCCCTCTCTAATATTAATGTCCAAAGGAACTGCAGTGTGTTTTCCTCAGGAACGTGTGGCTTCTGCTCACTTCACCACTTATCCCTTTACAATGCCAAACACCCCCAGCACAGCACAGCACAGCACAGCAGGAACACGCGTGCTCCGCTGGAACAAGTTCCCTCTCTAGAGTAAGCAGCAGGGATCTTGGAACCAGTGCAAGTACTATGGCTAACTCAGGAACACCCGCCAAAGTACTCTGGGTGCATTTTTCTTTCATGCATCTATTCTTTCTTCCCTCACATCCCCACCCCTCTCCCAAGTGTCCAAAAACTGCACAGGCAAAGATGAGATGGCCAGCATTTGGAGATGTTTACATTGTATTTCAAATACAATACAGTGGCATGTAAGATACTTAATGCTAAAGTCAGTGTATTTATGAAAAGTGTAATTTTTAAATGGAAGTTGTAATTCTCAACTGGCATTAAAAGTACTGAAAGACTTGCTCAGAGGATGTAATTAATGGTGGATTCTTTCCTACCGATTACCAGACTGATTCCTCGGTGCACTCCCATCTCAGCAATGGTGTTTAAGCTTCCAGAGTTAAATTAAAACTTAAATGAAAAAGTCATAACATCATTCATGTGTGAATCCCATTCACCTCTCCATTGCAGAACTGAGTGTTGAAAAAATTGTAAAGGTTCTGACAAAGGTGTACAGGCTGCTCACTGACTGCACATGTCAAAGCAGTGGATGATGCCTGAGCTGCAGATCATGGTACACCTACTGCAGTATTACCTGGTGGTCCTCCTTCTGAAGTAGCAGAGCAGGATTTAATCCACGGGTAGCATGCTGGGCGCTGAGGACAGCAGGTTCTTACCTTCCCTTCTGTAGATGCAGAGACACTAAACGAGGGCAACAGCCCCAACACATCACCGTTTTAGAGGGAAAAAAAAAAAGCTTTATTTTTTCCAGACAGAAACTAAGTGGTCCAGTCCAGTCTAGTGCTGTCCTCTGCCAAGGCCACTGCCTTGTCTGGGCAGAGATCAGGCATAGTACTGCAGGTTGGCTTTTTTCTTTGCTTGAACCTCTAGGATTCCTTCCATGTAATCCTCATGGGTGAGCTCTGTAGCTCCACGGCGGAGGGCAATCATCCCCTGCCCAACAAGACATATTTTAGTGGGGGCACGTGAGTGCCATGTTACTCCACTCTACCTTTTGTATTATCCCTCCTATCAGTGCTGGCTGCTGTAGAGGATTACTTACCGCTTCGACGCATACAGCCTTGCACTGGGCTCCATTGAAATCATCTGTGCAGCGAGCCAGTTCCTCGTAGTTTACATCAGGGCTGATTAGAGAGGGGAGAGAAAGAACTCTGAGAACACGTGGCAAAAAGAAGCAGCGTACAGAGCTTCCTTAAACCCAATGGAGCTCTCACCAGAGGGGGATGCGCACCACTCCACAGCCGTGAAATAATGCCACCAGCGTTAGTGACACAGCCACAGGTCACACTATCCCATACCTGACGTTCATTTTGCGTGAATGGATCTGCATAATTCTGGCTCTGGCCTCCTCGTTAGGCATTGGGAACTCAATCTTGCGATCCAATCGTCCAGAGCGGAGCAAAGCTGGGTCCAAGATATCAACACGGTTGGTTGCAGCAATCACCTAAGTACAGGTGTGGTTATCAGTCTGAGGCACCTGGAGGACAGGCCTCTCTTGTCCCCAGGGATCTGCCAAGCTTCTTCCCTGGACACTGTTTTACATCCCCTACTAGAATGCCCTGGCCCTCAGCAGCTCTCTGTTAGATCCCAACCTTGACTTGCGTATTGGGCTGGAAACCATCTAGTTGATTAAGCAGCTCCAGCATGGTCCTCTGCACCTCCCGATCACCAGCCTTTTCACTATCAAACCTGAGGAGGAAATGAGGGGGAAAAAAAAGAAAGATCAGCTGGACCCCCACCCTTAAGTTCTTAATTACGCAAAAAAAAAACGAATGACAGCATTTCACACTCTGTGGTTAAGCTATTCCAGATTCCTCTGATACCTTGAACGCTGCAACTAGAACAGTCAGCAGCACCTAAGTCTCATTATGATGTTCTTAGAGCTGATGGGGCTAACGCTGTCCAGACCTAAGTAGTAAATGAGGGTTAACATCTCCTATGCCTGATGCAGTTACCTGTAAACAGTTTTGTGTCACAGCAGACAATTGGACGGATCTCCAGGTTCACACATTTCACTCAAGCACACGTACTTTGAGCCCAAGGATTGCAGTGAGTGCTGTATCTGTGGTTTGGTTTTGCCTCTTTCTAAACAGGCTGTGCATTAAGCTTGACTTCCCTCATGTACTCAGGCAGAGGGACAGCAGGGCAGCTCCCAAGAGCTTTGCAACATGGCATTTACCTCACCTTTTAGTGCCAATGGCATCCAGCTCATCAATAAAGATGATGGAAGGAGCTTTTTCCTTGGCTAGAGCAAAAGCATCTCGTACCAGCTTGGCTCCATCACCGATGAACATCTGTACAAGTTGTGGGCCTGCAAGTTTCAGGAATGTAGCCTGGGAAGTGAAAGACAATCCTATGTCTGGGTTTTCAGTAGTGCCAGACCCGAATGCTACAGAAAAGCCTTAATTAAAACAACCACCAAGTAAACAAAAAACCCTCATAACACCAGCTTAGAGGTACAATCCCTTTCCTCTCGGAGATGTTTCTTTCTCAGGTACTATTCTACCACAGCAAAAGCATTCAAAAGTCCCTTTTACCTTGGTCTGGGCAGCACATGCTCGAGCTAAAAGTGTCTTCCCTGTTCCTGGAGGCCCGTACATAAGGACTCCTTTGGGAGGCTGTATCCCCAAGTTTTCAAATTTCTCCTTATGATTCATTGGCAGGACGATGGCCTCCACCAGCTACGGCAGAAGGAAAATATGAAGTCAAAACCAAACCTCACAAATCCAAGCTGCCCACTGCAGGAAGTTCAAAGCCCACTATCCTCATTCACATTGTTATCACCTCTTGGATTTGTTTATCAAGCCCCCCGATGTCACTGTACTGCTCTGTAGGTCTCTCATCCACTTCCATGGCTTTCACCCGTGAATCATATTCAGTAGGCAGAGTCTCCAAGATCAAGTAAGAGTCCTTGTTCACACCCTACAAACACAAATTCTTTGCTTTTAACAGGCCCTTCAGAGAGCAGTCAATACACACACACAGTCAGAGGGTGATCCACAAGACCTCTAGGATCAGGTATGAGCAGCTCTAACACCAGCACTCATCAGATCGACACACTCTGGCGAGGTGGACAACACAACGAGTAATCTGGGGCATTTTAGAAGGAAGGGGCCCGATATACCAGGCAGACAGCCAACTCTGGGGCACCTAACTGTCTGCACAAAGAGGCTCTCCAACACTACTTTTCTATGCTACAAATATTACTGAATTCCTAATGTGTTTTTTTTTTTAAACAAACCTTTAGTAACATAAATGATCTCAGAAGGCTCTGAACATGTATCTGATTCTGTATCCTTTCTCAAGGAAAAGGCACATGCAATTTTCTGGCCAACATCACAGCTAACAGTCAGAACACTACTCACCACTAGATCTCCAGGCTTCAACTTCTCAGCGTCAACCAATCCGATAACAGGCAGGAAATATGTCTGCAGGACAGGAGTTCAAGTAAGCAAAGCCAGCTGTACTAGGACATGGACCTTTCCAGCACTCACAGAATCAAAGAACCGGTGAACCCGTGCTGGCTGTAACCAATGACTGCATTGTCATTCAAATGTTTTTCAGTCGTTCCCGGAATAATCTTCTCTCTGCTTTCACCAGGCTGTGACAGGCCTGTAAATACCAAGGCCTTCTTTCTTGTCCTTCCCGAGAGCTATGACAATATTTGCCAGCTTCTTGTCAACTAGGACCTCTCCAGATTCCCAAGATCATTGAAAAAATACTCCTGAAGGTCTCAGGATGACATCAGACAGCTCCCAGAGTACCCTGGCATGAATCCCACCGGGCTCCATAGACTTAGGTTCATTCAGTTGGAGCAGCAAAACCAAACTGTACTGTTCCCCTTAGTCACTGTCCCCCATCTCAGGGCTCTGGAGGCCCCAGTGCCCATCATCGGTGTTAAAGATGGGGCAAAGAAGGCATTAAACATCTCTACTGTATTTACACTCCTATTTGTGAGGTGACCAACCTCACCAAGTAACGGATCAATGTAACTTCTGGCAGCTCCTCACACCTAACTGGACACGTGGCTCTTACCTGGCGTGTAGAGGTCTTGATGACAGCACACTTGCCCTTTCTCTGGGAATCCAGGTCAATGTTTGCTCCATCCTCCTCCTGGTCATTGGGGTCAACATCCAGTAGCTGAAAACCAGAGTGAAAATCTTCCCTATAATGTAACCAGACTAGTGGGACATTCCTCAGATGTAATGCTTCTAAGTTACATGAAAAATAAAAATTCCCATTTTCCATCAGCAGTAAAATCTTCAAAGCACTGACTTACCTCACAAAAATTTATCTTTTCCTTTCCTCGTGCAGCAGCACACAATAGCATGGAAAAACACACTACACAGCCCAGAACAAAGCAGCAGCTAATGACACCGATTTCTTTTCTCCTTACAGTATCTCACATTATTCCTTAAGCTCATTAAGTTCTAAAACACTAATACCAACCAATCCTTGTTTTCCAAAATTGAACACTGTCTGTGCTTAAAAAATAAATCAGATAAAATGACTGCTTCACAAAAAAGACATCATGTAACGTCCAGACTTTCTAAAGACATTTGCAAAGTTATCTCAAGTGACCTTTTACAGTAAACAAAGCAGGTATAAAAAGATGCTGTGAACAGAATCATAAAGGTTGGAAAAGACACCAAGATCCCCAAGTCCAACCATCAGCCCGTGCCCACTAACCACACCCCTCACTGCCACATGTACACATTTCCTGATAACCACCATGGACAGTGCCTCCACCACCTCCCTGGGCAGCCCATTCCAGTGCCTCACTGCTCTTTCTGAGAATAAATTTCCCCTAACATGCAACCTGAACCTCCCCTGGCGCAACTTGAGGCCATTACCTCCTGTCCTAAAATACAGCTGACGGACAGAAGCCGCAGCATGGCAAGCAAGTCCCTGAGTGAGGAGGGACTGCTCCCTAACGTCTATCAGTTAGGAAGAAAACACTTGAGAATTTGGTCATTCCAATTCATTCTCTTCTTTCTTTCTACTTGTGTAACTCTTGGAAGTAATTTTTGATTAGAGTCTCTTAACTGCAGAACTCATCTTCCTGCAAAGCCAGCAATAGTGCACACATGAGCAAGTAGCACTCCCACTGCTTTTCAACCACTATGCTATACTTCACATACTCAGGTCTACACGAAGCAAGGCTGCGTCACCTCCAGCAGCTGTGTTAAGTACAGAAGTCCAGTAGCTAATACCTCCGCAAGAAATGATCCTGACATAAAGTTGGCAAGTGATAAGCACTTCCAGGTCACAAGTAAAACCATCAGAAAAAACCTGGAAGTCTTGACTTCAGATCATAAATGGTTTGAGAACACACCATGCCTCCAATTACCAATGGGCTCCCTATCCCCTCTCCCTCCCGACACAAATGGTGTACGCTTCTCTCCTTGCTCCAGAAAAGCACTCACCTCAATAACATTTGAGACAAGGTATGGCAGAGTTTTGTTCACTTTGATCTTCTCACTGTTCTCTTTGATCTTATCTTTCATGGCCTGAAGCTCATGGGTCACTCTCAGCACTTCGCTCTTCATGATCTGGAATCAGTACACAGAAGAAAGAGGCAGAAATCAGAACAGCATGGCAACGTAAAAATTATGTTACTCTGGGAGTAAAATAATTATAAAAATGTAAGGCTGGGAAGACAATGGAGATAAAGACAAAAGTAATATTAAAAAAGGCAGCAAATTTGCCCAAGTAGTATCTGTCAGTAACTTCTTCCCTGCATCACTGGGTACATTTACCGTGATTAACACACCAGCTCACAGGGCTGCAATATGGCCTAGATAAAGTTTGTGTTTTTTTATATACATACGTACGTATACATATATACACACACATACATAGCACTGTAAAATCTTTACAGTTAGAAAGATCACTAAGATCACCAAGTCCAATCATCAGCCCATCCCCACCATGTCCACTAACCACATCCCTCAGTGCCACATGTACACGCTTCTTGAAAACCACCACCATGGATGGTGACTTCACCACCTCCCTCGGCAGCATGTTCCAATGCCTCACCACTCTTTCTGAGCAGAAACTTTCCCTAATATCCAACCTGAACCTCCCCCAGCACAACGTAAGGCCACTGCCTCTCATCTTATCATCGTTACCTGGGAAGAGGCCAACCCCAGCTCGCTACAGCTTCCTTTCAGGTAGTTTTAGAGAGCAGTTACGTCTCCCCTGAGCCTCTTTTTCTCCATACTGAACAATCCCAGTTCCCTTAGCTGCTCCTCATAAGACCTCCTAACCCTCCACCATCTTCACTGCCCTTCTCTGGACACGCTCCAGGGCCTCAATGTCTTCCTTGTACTGAGGGGGCCCAAAACAACACAGTACTCAAGGTTCACAGATCCTTTTTCCCCTCACAGCTTGCCAGCCACTGTGCCCCATGCCTGTTGTGCTGCACAGGGCCGTTGTGACCAAAGAGCAGGAATGAGAACTTAGTTTTGTGAAAGCTCATACAATTGGCCTCAATCCATCGATCCAGCCTGTCCAGATCTCTCTGAAGGGCCTTCCTATGCCCAAGAGATGAACACTTCCTCCCAGCTTGGTGTCAAATACAACAGCTTAGTGAGGGTGCACTCAATTCCCTTGTCTATATCAACAATAAAGATATTAAACAGGAGTAGCCCCAGTACTGACCCCTACAGAACACCACTAGTGACCAGCCGTTAGTTGCATTCAACCCCACTTCTTCATCACCACACTGAGCCCAGCCATCCACACAGTTTTTTATCCAGTGAAGAGCACATTTGTCTAAGCCATACACTGCCAGCTTCTCCAGGAGAACGATGTGGGAGGCAGCCAAAGGCTTCAGTAAAATCTAGGTAGAATACATCCATTCACTAGGTGGGTCACCTGGTCATAGAAGGAGATCAGGTTGGTGAAGCAGGACCCGCCCTCTGGCTAGGCCAGATCCGCTGGCTGTCCTGCACACACCACATGATCACACTCCAGATCTGCTCCAAGACCTTTCCCAGTACCAAGGTCAGGCTGACAGGTCTGTAGTTCCCAAATCCTCCTTCCAACCCCCTTCTCCAGTTGTTTGAGACCTCCCTATTTAACCAGGACTGCTGATCACTTAGCAGTCACTTCCGCCAGTTCCCTCTGCACCCTTTGGAGGATCCCCTCCGGCCCCATGGACTTGTGACAGTCCAGGTAAAGCAGCAAGTCACTGTTTCTTCCTGAATTCTGGGGGTTTATCCTGCTCCCCATTCCTGTCTTGCAGCTCAGGGGGCTTTTCACTGTGAGGCTACCGCATCTGACTAAAGATAGATGTGAGGAAAGCACTGAGAACCTCAGCCTTTCCCTTGCCCTCAGGGACAACATTCCCCAGCACATCAAAAAAAAGGCAGGAGATTCTCCTTGGCCCTCCTCTTGCCCCTTTTTCCAAAGATGGTGAACTGCTCTTTTTTTTCCCAGACTCTCAGTGAAAGCTCCCTGTTCAGCCAGGCCAGTCTTCCTCTGTGCTGGTTCAGCTTACGGCATAGGGGAACAAGCTGTTCCTGTGCCTTTAAGATTTCCTTCCTGAGGAATGTTCAGTCTTCGAGCACATCTTTGCCCTTCAGGGTAGCATTCAAGAGTTTAAAATCTGCCCTCTGCAAGTCCAAAGGAGCAGTTTTGTTGACCCTCCTCCTCACCAAGAACAGAGAACTCAATCACACTGTGCCCACTACTCCCAGGACAGCTTCTCACCACACCTCCCACTGGTCCTCCTCTGTTTGTAAGCAGCAGGTCTCATCGAGCACTTCCCCAGCACACTTTCTCACCAGTTGTGTCAGGAGGTGTCTTTCACACATTCCATGAACCTCTCAAACCACTTCCACTGGGCTCTATCATATCTCCAGCAAATATCAGGTAAGTCAAAGTCCTTTGTGAGAACAAGTGCTAGTGATTGTGTGATGTCTGCCAGCTGTGTCTGTAACAGACTCCCGCCGGATGTCAGCCTTGTTGGCCTTCCCTGATCCTTACCCACAAGGACTTGGTATTATTCCCAGTGTTAAGCCCTACAACATCAAAACACTCCCTAACATAAAGAGCCATTCCACTGCACCTCATTTGTTGCCTGTCCCTCCTGAAGAGCTTATAGCCCTCCACTGTAGCGCTCCAGTCATGAGAACATTCCCACCATGTTTCAGTGATGGTGGCTGAGTCA
Source organism: Odontophorus gujanensis (assembly GCA_013399175.1). Lineage (NCBI taxonomy): Eukaryota > Metazoa > Chordata > Aves > Galliformes > Odontophoridae > Odontophorus > Odontophorus gujanensis. The sequence goes on from VXAB01012425.1 coordinate 403,316, forward strand.
TGCTTTTCCTGCCACACAATGGCTTCCACCTTCATTTGTTTGTTATCCATGCTGCGTGCACTGACATGGATGCACTTCAGCTCAGCATGTCAGTAGGCTCGACATGCCCAGCACAGGCATGCTGCCCTTAGGCTCATCTCTAGCAAGCCTGATTTTATCCCCTTCTCCCTTCAAACCCAGTTTAAAGCCCTCTCAAGGAGCCCCACTAACTGCTGGGCTAGGATCCTTTACCCCCCTTTGAGACAAATGGACCCCACCTGTTATCAGTAGGCCTGGTTCTGAATAAATTGTTCCACAGTTAAAAAAAATCCCTGATGGCACCAGCCAAGATACACATATATATATACACACAGATACTCAGCTAAATAAATACACACACATACACATCTATAAGCATCCATTTGGAAGTTATCTGTTGCTGAGTTTAAAGAACTGTGCACTGGAGTGGTCAGCAACACCTTGAACGGAAAGTACCACAGTAACACATCAAAGTAAAAGCGTATGAACAGGGAACAGCAGAACTAGGGTTTGTGTCCACTGACAGCAGTGGGACTAGCAGCACTTTGCAATGGGACGCACTACCACTGCTTCCAGTGGAACAAAGAGAAATGCAGGTGCTGTCTTTATCTACAAGAATGTACATATCAAGACCACATATAAGAAACAAACTTATCACTTGCTTCTGTAAACACTTCTTGTTCTCCACAAAAAGCAAACCACCCAACTTAACAGTAATATCCATTACTCATCTCCCAGCAGGATGATATCAGTGCAAAGCAAAGCAAAGTTTGACAGCTCAGGCTGAAGGGATGGAGCTCCGGAGGCCTCCACCTCCACCTGTGAGAGCAGGGCCCGCTGTGCTCATGCCACATTGCTCAGGGCTTTACCCAATCGAATCTCAAATACTCCCAAGGGCAAGACTGCACAAGGAGAACAGCTTCTCTGGACAACCCATCACACTGACTGCCCTCACAGGGAAAAGGCTCCTTGTGCCCCATGAACCTCATATTTTTGCAATTCATGATCTGTCATTTGTGGCGTGAGGTAACTTTAACCCAGACTTCAATATGATATTATAAAATCTTTCTACTAACTAACTAACTAAATAAATAAATAAAAATCCCACAACAAAAAACACAACTACAAACCAAAATACACTGGGAACACGGTAGATAACTTACATTTCTTACACCTCATCATCATGCAATTTTAAGTTTTCTGTGAATTTTTTTTAATTGGAAGGAAAATTAAATAGAAGAAAGTTCCATCAGCCCCACCCAACAAGAAGCACATGTATGTGGTTCTCAGTGGTGTCTGAGAGACAACCACATACTTTTTGCTCTCACAGAAACATTCAAGGAATGCTTGCACAAAGAGAGTGTGCCCACAGATATTTCTGCTACTTAAAAATAAGACACAAATTTCTCCCTGCTGTCTTCAAAGGATAAAAAGTTATTCCCAAAAGTCATCAATGCTCGTACAGCCTGAAGCAGTAGGACAAAACAGCTCAGCATAATTTATGAAATAACCTATCTCAATATTGTTAACCTCAAGAGGCAGTGTAAAATAAAGTTGTCTTCTAGGTAGGACGAGATCTAGGCCCTGTCCTATTTAAGCACTTTAATTTAACCAGTTACTGAGATGAGGGGATAACTGCAAATGATATCAACCTAGGGGAACAGACAGTGCACTCAGAGATGGTGGGGCTGCTACTTGGAGGGACTCTAATTATTTAATGGCAGGAGGGCAGCTGTGAGAAGTAGATTGTGTTTCTGCAGTGGAAATTTCCAGTATTTCTGTACATAGCATGGGTAAGTTGCCGAACAGAGTAAAGTTGAGACTGGGGCATTCCGGCCTGGGTAAAATTGGCATGGGCACTACGGAAAGGTAGACAGGGTAGGGGAGAGCCTGGTACAGGATGGGACTAGTGAATAATTATGGAAGGTACTGTCCTCCTACCGCTGTAAAAAGTACAGAACACACCTGAATATGGGGAGGATTAGTAACACATTGTATGGAAATATAACGTAGCAATCGCACTGGAAGGCTGTGAGCCTGAGATGCTCAGTCAATGAGTGCCAGGACAGGTTTACCTGCGTTGGACCCAGGCTATATAACGGGATGGATTTTACTGACAAGTTGCACAATTTCTCCCTTGTCAGTGGGGGGTGAGCACCCATTATTGCAATAATGAATGAAACTGCTGCTATCACTGAGATCTTTGCCTAACCCAAGATTCTTGATTAAAGCGTTTCTAACACAGCCAGCAAATGAAGGAAAGCGATTGTCCCTCTGCACAGAGCACCTATTAGTTTCTATGTGGAGCACGGCACCCAGATTAGACCCCGTACACGGCACATATCGATACCCCGTCCTGAGTTCAGTCCGGGACCAGCAAGATGGCCGACGACGGCCCTCCTCAGGCCCCAACCCACCCGCGCTCGCTGACCGCGCCGAGCCCCATACACGGGCCCCGTAGAT
>VXAB01012425.1:405816-430430 GCA_013399175.1 Odontophorus gujanensis
CGTAGATCCGCCGGTTCCCTCGGGCCTCCCCCTCCGCTCCCCCGTCCGGCGCCATAACACCGCCCCCCCCGCCCGGGCCGGGCCGCGCTACCTTGATCTCGCTGTCGAGCAGGCGGGTGCGCTGCACGATCTCTTCCGTGGACATCTTCAGCACCTCCTCTCCGACGCCGTCCTGCGGGGCACAACGGCACCGTCAGCGCCGACCCCGGCCCGGCCCCGCACCCCCGTCCCGTCCCGTCCCGCACCTCCGACTCATCCCACACCGACGCCATCTTTCCCTCAGTGAGAGCGGCGCGCGCGGCACGGCCGATTCGTCACAGCAGAGCCGGCGTTCCCGCCGCCGGGCGCAGGGCGCGCGACAGAGCAGCGGCGGCGGCGGCGGCAGTGGGGGCTCGCGCCTCAACCCCTTCCCGCCGCGATCGCGGCCCCTCGGCGTGGCCCCGCCCGTGCCGAATCTGCCGGCGGCCGGTCACGTGCTCCGCCCGAATCTGCTGCGTGATGGCTCCGTCGCCATCTTGGTGCGAGCGGAGGCGGCGCCACCGTCAGCGCCGCTCCCCCTCCCTGTCCCTCCCCTCCCCTCACGGGCGGCAGGCAGGGTGCTGGCGGCGGTAGCGTTTATTCCGGTTGGTGCCGGTACAGAGGTGCGCGACGCGCTTCCCGTGCCCGGCTGTGTTCGTGCTCCCGGTCACACGTAGCCGGGCTTCACCGACAGCCGGCGGCAGTTGGGGCAGCCCCGCGTCCCGTTGGTCTGCAGGCACCTGCAAAGCAAGGCGGGCCGGTTGCAGGGACAGCGCTGCTGATCACGTGACACGCGGGACGGCACGCACCCGCCTGCTCAGCCAGGAGTACGGAAGCACCGCAGCACGTTCCCCTAGAGGAGGAAGTGGCACTGCTCTCCTTTATTGCTAGGGTCAGCAGCCCCCCGGGCGCTGCAGGTTATCCCATCCCATAGTGCTCTCGTGTCACGCTGATGCTGTCATTCTTAACTACTTAAAGTTCAGAACTAAAGATGATGTACAACTAACATCTCCTTGATGACGGTAACTGGACTGAACAGCTTACTCAGCTCCATGCACCTCACTGCCAGAATGAAATGGAGGGGTTCAGGGGAAAAAGCCAAGATATCCCAGGAGGAATTAAATGAGGTCATTCGTGAAGTGAGCTATGTGCCCACAAGGCAAGGACATGAGCAAGCAATCGTTTGGAAGGTGGGAGCTCACCCTCTAAAGGACAAGGAAAGCTGTGGAGCACATGGGGAGGAGTGTATGTACAGCTGTCCTGTTCTGGGCATGAACTGCTCCTTACTCTAAGCTAAATGTAAAGACCTTTAGTATTTCCAACTCATTACTTCAAGTGGAAGAAGTGGGAGCAAGGCAGCGCCTGTAGCTGGTTGTTCTTCTCCCCAATAGACTCTCCACACATGCCACAGTACAGCTCCATCTCCTCCACGCATTCATGGAACTTCACTACATGGTCACGCAATTCTCGCTGCTGCCCCTTTGTGCGATAGATCCTTTCACACAGACAGTGGAGCTTCAGCAGACCAAGCTGCGCATGAGAGGCAGAAACAAGAAAAATGAACAAGGTGAAGACAGAGCAGTAGCAGAGGGGCAGGACCACTGTGGCCTCAATCAGCTAGAGAAGGGTCACCATGAAGGGGTGCCCAAGGGATAAGATCAGTCATAAGGACATCTGTCTCTCAGCACTTCCTGCCATTAACCCTACTTCTCTGCATCACAAAAGGGGACACTAGGTTTGATGCAGTCTGATGAAAATTGTGTTCCTGAGCTATCCACAACATAACACTGCATTTCACATCCCTCTGCCTGCAGCAAGCACTCAGTTCAGCTGTGGCTCAGGTCAACAGTATTTTTTCAAGAGGAGACCCCCTAATCCTCCAATTTTACAGTTGTTTCACATTGCATTTTTAATACTCCCCATTCCTCCCTGTTTTTATCCCACTGTAACCCCTTTCTCACTTTTCAGACCACAATGTGCACATTGATGCCAATTCCCATACCTAAACACAACAAAGCATCACTAATATAGACACATTAGTAAGCAGTAACAAGTCTGGATAGTTTAATGCTTGGCTTCTTAAATTGCCCAACGGAAGACTAGATAGTAACGAAAAGAAGCTATAGGATCCTACCTTGTTCCCTAGTCCCTCTGCCAGTTCCTGTGCCTTTTCAATGATTTCCAGAGCCTGTAAATGGAGAGCATATATAATCAGTTCTCAGTCTGATATATCAAAAACATGCATGAATATACTGACTGCCCTGACAGGAACTAAAAGAAGTAAAGAGATGGTGCAATTTGGATGAACAGACATCCCTGCAACCCTGAACATGTGGTTGTCTGGTAGATACATCCCACCAAAAGTTCATCCAGAAGAACAGCTTTGTTCCTGAAGGGAAAAAAAACAACAACAAAAAAACACACAGATAACCTAAGAGCATCATTTCTGTTCCAGCCACACTGTGAAAAGAAGGGCTATATTGACAGAGGCTGGGGTTTCTAAGCAGAGAGTATACACTTATTTAAATGCAGTCACTGTCTTCAGGGTTGGAGTGAAGTATAAGCAAAGCAAGTCTCATCCCCATCTTGCCTCACAGGCCCAATCTCTTTGAGCAATTCCAATTTTGTTTTTACAAGAGGAAGGGATCAGCACTACCAACATCTTTTCCATTTTCTTCTTTCTCTTCATGCATCCACTTTGCCCTGCTTATATATGGCATGCTGTAGAAGTGTACTGCTAGTAATTTTTTTCAGTCTGAAGGAAAGTACTTAGAGACTCGTTTGGTATAACAATTGTCATGCTACTTTCCCTTACATGCCAGATTGTTCCCCACTGTTCAGATAACCAGTGTCCATTTCCCAGAACTAGAGACCCACTTCAGTTTCGTTCAAGGGGAAGACAACATCTCCCATGAACCATAATACTGATAATGAGAAACATTATCAAATTTGCTATATCAAATTTGATCATTATATTATCAAAATGCTATAACTTGGCATTACAACTACTATTACAACTATTCTAAGAGTTGAGAACCAGCTGAGATGAAAGAATGCATTCTGAACACAGGATATGGCATTAAGTCTGTGGTGGCAGCAACAGCCTATGACAAGGGACTTGCAGAGGAAGGAGGCAGGAACTTATGGGTAGCAGATAAAATATTATTGAGGGGCAAGCCTAGGAAGAGTGACTGTGTACTGGAAAACGTGAAATTAATTACTAGGATTAAAAAAGTGAAGCACATGAAGTAGAAGAAAAAATTGCTGAGAAGTTCAGGGACGGTTTGTCTAAGACAGGAACACAAGACTGCACAAGAGTTTGGACAAACAGGCTGTGACACCAGCTGGGGAGGAATTGGGATAGACACAGTATTAACTACATGGAATGAAAGGAAAGTGGGACTAACCGTCTGAGGAAACTGGAAGCCCCAAGAAGGTTAGGACAAGAATAGGGATTCTGCAAGTGGAAAGCTTTCTTAAGTAACTGATACTGGGATGGAGCAGCATGAGAAATGGAAACTGGGACTGGTGAGCCTTGGGCAAGTGTTCAATGCTGTGACATTTAAGGAGGTCATGTTTGGGGTGATGGGCATAAGGTCCCTGACCACTGGGACAGACCTGCCTGTAGCACCTAGAGCAGAAACCAAAACTCATTCCCTTCTTTTGCTGGTACTGGTGAGATTAGGGCTTCTGCAAAGCCCTCACCAGGATCTCTCAGAGAACTGCCTGTGGTATCAGAGAATGGCAATGGCTGAAGATGGGATCAGGGGGTGTAGAGATCAGATGAGTGCTCTGAATATTTTCTTATTTAGAGGCCTACTTGTGTCCTATCCCATTCTTTTGAATATTATATATGAGACTTGAAAACTTTGCCTAGTAAAACCATTTCAAGTCCACAGTTTCTTCTTCCAATGAAAACAGTTTTTACTTCCCAAGATTGCAAGGTGTATTTCACCCCTTTGATTACCCACTGTAGGGAACTCAGATACTGACTGCACCTTGAGCTTGTCTTTTCTGACAGGCACATACTCTTCTCCTGAGAAGCTTCATTTTACCTCATATTAATGATGAGAGACACAAAGCATAACAGTGAATCTTCAGATATCGATACACAAAATGGCATCCCAATGTGTCACTGTGTAGACATTCCGGGTTGTTCAGCAATCAACACTAGCTTCTGAGCACTTCCATCTCCAGCCCACAAACAGTGGGATCTGTGGCATCTAGTACAATCCAGATTTTAAGACATGTACACTGCCTAAGCACTTTCAAAATAGTGAATTTCACCCCCTCATAATATATTGACCTGTCTACTCTTAAATCCTATTCTGCTCATTTCTCTGCTTCATGTCAGTTTATAAAACTTTAGTTTCTCCAGGAATTTGTGTCCACATTTGTCTGCAAAGCACATGGTGGAGCTGCAGGGCTGTCTAAAAATCACCACAATAATGAGCTTAGTCATATTGCTAAAGAGTAGGCAGCAGAATCTATTTTAGAGCATAAGCTGATTGCCTGCAGTGGCAGAAGCAGGCTTCCTTCCCTCGTTGCTGGTTTCTCAGTGTAGTGTTTAAAGTCATCAGCACTGACTAACAAGACAGTTCTGTAAGTCAAGCCTGACTCAGAATGGATGTTCATACTGTTAGCCACCAACTCCTGTCTGAGAGGAACCATTTGGAGAAATGCAACTGCACAAGCAAGAGACTGTTGGTGTAACAAAGGGGGACAGATCTCCATGCATCTGATGGGCATTCAGCTCAGAAAATGACTGCTTTCATCTCATAAAAAAAAAACTTACACAGAAACAAGTTTGTAACTGACCTTGTCCAGCTCCTTCTGGATCATCCAGCACTTAGCCATTCCTAGCAGCACCTGGATCTGACCCAGGCGGTTTCCAATCTCTGTCATGATGCTCATGGCAGAATCATACCGGGGAAAGGCTGTCTGCAGTGGCAGGGAAGAAAACACATGTTTTGCTATGGCCTGCTTTTCACACCTTCTTCCCATCCCCTCTGTCCTTCACGGTAGCTGTACCTGCACATCTCTGCGACTGAGATGAATATCAGCAAAGCACAGCAGACACAGTGCCTGCAGAGGCCGGTCACCATGCTGAAGGGCAATCTTCATGGACTCCTGAAAGAAATTGTCTTTGGTCAGTAAGGAAGCTCTTGGGTCAGAACAAAGGCTGTATGCTTCACCCAGTGAAGGGTCAGCTCCAGAGAAATGGTGCAACATTTTTAGTTAGTTTAGAAATACAGTCTTGTTCATGTTCCCAACTAGAGGACATTCACAGGCTCAAATTTTGAGGCACCCAGGACTACTGAAACCAGAGTTCTAAGACCAGGAGACAGCAGGAATATCTAGAGTCAGGTGTGAAAGCCGTGGCTTCCCTCTTCCTCCCAGTCCTGCCCTGTAGGCAAGATCCCACTGCAGAGACCTCCTCCAGCTCTGCATCTGCTTGCACGCTGTACCTCACAGCAGTCCATAGCGTCTGCCAAGCGCCCCAGCTTCCGGTAGGCCACTGCCATGTGATACTGGCTCATTGCACGGTACTTCAAGCTCCAGCCTGCTCCATAGTCATTCACCAGTTCTGCTGCTTTACATGGGAAGAACAAAGCTTTCTCATAGTCCTATAAAGCAGACAGACAGTAATGACAGCGAAAGAAAAAAAAAAAAAAGGGAAAAAAGAAACCATTTTTTATATACTAATACTGCAACAGTTAGCAGATTTTTGTACGCCTTTCTTCTCCTGCCTGTCCTCTTCCATGTGCTCTGCTTTCTCTATTGACGTGAATATCAAACTGTGGAAGGTGGAATTGCCATATGCTGAATTCACATTGCTCTCTATTTTCAGGACACTTGAGAAATGACACAGCATATGAATTTTATATGGTACGCCAACAGCCATATGCTGCCAGAATCATTTGTCCTCTTCTGTAACTGAAGCCTGAAAACTGTCTCTGGTCTTAGATTATCTCTGCTTTCAGCATATACATGGAGTCCTTGTGTTCTCCATACGGCACGATGGGATATCTCAGAGGCTGGTTATTCAGCACTGCAGCAGGCAGGAACAACAACAACAACAAAAAAACAGCGTTTGCCAAATCCATAATAACTAGTTAAAACACATGCAAATAAATAAATAAATAAAAATCTGAGCACCTTTGCGCATTAAAAAAATTTAGAAATAAATCTTATTTTACGATAAGTACATAAAAAATTAAAGATATCTTAACCATACTCAAGTGAGATTATTCAGTTAGCAAGTCTTCCATTAGTGACAAAAATCAAGACTTTCAAGAAGAGATATCTGATTTCTTGCATTTATAATGGAAGTCGGAGCTGGCAAATCACCTCACGCTCAATTCCTGCCTGGTTTTGTACATACTATTTGCCTGCAACAGTAGTCGAACTAGAAAAGAGAATCCTCTGAGTTCTGGCTGCTTGCCCTGCATGCAGACACTGCTTCCTGTGATGTCATCTTTGAAGCTTTTCAATTCACAGCTGCTTCTGCTGCGCTACATAAGCATTCCACCAATCCTTTCTGCTAAGGGGAGTATTCTCTGATGATTTTACAGTGTAGAGATTTAAATTTGGAACGTTCTGTCAGCACTTTGCTTCTTACAGCAGAAATAAGTGGAAATTCACAGTGCTTTCCATAATGAGACAATTGCCCTCCCATCCTCCCCTCCCTTGGATTACTGCACCTTTATCTGGGCATAGAAGTTCCCAAGGCTACAGCAGACTCGACACTCCAGCATCTTGTCGTCATTGTTGTGTGCATAGCGTAAAGCTTTCTCAAAGCACTCCAAAGCCTTCTGGAAAATGCTGAGGCCCAGGAAGGCATTGCCCATGCTGAGGCTCACCTGGCCATTCAGCTGCAGGCTCACAGTGGTACCCTGCATGTTCAAGCATGTCTTACAGTAAGATATTGTTTTCTGGAATTCACAGAGTTTCTCATTGCTGCGAGCCAGGTTTAGATAGCCCTCTGTAAGGTAATCTGGGTCTTCCAGCTCCCGTGCTGTGTCAATCTGTACCACTGCGAACTTCAAGTAGAAAACACTGTGTTTATAAAAGGCATGTAATTTACTTAAATACAGCTCAAACACTCACAGAGTAGCATCCTGCACTGGAGAAGTGGCACATCCCAGAGCAGGGCAGCATGGATTGTGTGCACTCTATACAATGAGCAATTAATTATCTGGAGATTTAAACATAAGCAGTCTATGCATGTGAGCAGTCTGAAGAAACCTCTTTCTCAGTCTCTTGGACATGGAAATTGAACAGGCAGTTAGCGGAAAAAAATGTTAAATGGCCCTAAAGAGAAGCAGGTGAGGCAGAAAACCTCTGACACAATGCAGCTCTGCTTTCTTTTGCTCACATAATTAATTCTGCTTTCTCTGGAAGGCTCAAGATATTAAGCACTGTTAAAGTAAGCTATTTCATCAATTTTATACTAACAAATTATAGTTGGTCTTGGTTTTTTTGTTTTTTTTTTTTCTTTTACGACTCTGCATACAGTTCAAGTCTTTTTCTCTTTTAGCCCTCAAGCCCTTCTGTGTTCTGTGATGAACCAAGCACGCTACTGGCTTGAATTAATACTCATAGCAAAGGTAAATATTCAGTAATTTTCCCCATATGTGTTTTCATTAGAGATCTGCAGTCAGAATTACAGATAACAATTCCCAAAGACACTAATTGCTTCATTTTTGCACACTGGTAATATTATAATAATTTAAGCCACTAGAATGTGTTACATATTCCACAGAATAAAATCCAATACAATTGCTTATGTTTGGGAATGTATGTCCACCCTCTCCTTAGCATTTTAAGAAAGCTGCTATGTGGCCCCATTAGCATGTGTTAGCTTATTCTTTCCTGCATTCCCTTACCTTTGTGTAAGTTCTTTGTTACTTGTCGATTGCCACAGCCTGATTCCATGGTCTGAAGTAACTTTTCAAGTGACTGAGCATCACAACTGTTCTTGAATCACAGTTAATTTCATGCGTTTAATTCAGAGAGCCCTTTTTTCCTGTTATTTCCTCTCTCAGTGATTAATGCTAAGGCTCTCCATCTGTCTTCGATAACTTCACAGTGTAAAATACTCAGTTTGACTGAAGCTATTTGTCCCTCCTTGCAGTAGGAGGAACTAAAACTCACCTACTCTGATCCCATTTTTCTGTTCTCTTAAGGGGTAATAAATTATGGTTTGAGTATCTTGGGTTCACTCATTTGCCTGTTTCTTGCTTCTGTGAAGACTTCAGTATTTTCTTCAGGTAGACATACCTTACCTTTTGGATTCTCTCTTCCCTAATCAGTCAGTCATTTCTGCCACCATCTATTCCCACAATGCTTCTCAGAACTTCTTGTCTTCAGATTTTTTTCATGTGTAATTTTCCTTTTTTTCTTCATGCTGATTATCTGCTCTGTAGATAAGGCTTTGATGTGTGCACGGGTTTACTCATAAGATGACCCCATCACTTCTAGACAGAGCTGCCAAGAACTTTTCAGTGAGATGTTGGTGCTCTCTTCACTTTTTGTGCTACATGCTAAAGAATCACTACTCTAGTAAGGGGCAGCCAAAAACATCACAACATCAAGGCCCTTTAATAAGACCCTATTTCAGGCTGGTATAGCTACTAAAGACACTATCTCATCTTCCAGATTCACTCTCACAAACATCATCTGCTACTATATGTATGCATCCTGTAACTTCTCAGATCCATTCATCAGTTTCTTTTTATTCACTTAATCAAATGTCTTTATCCTCATGCTTTTTGAATGTAGCTTCAGCTTCTTTTTGTCACTCTTTGATCAAGCCCTATATCCTTTCTCCAATGCCATCCTCACAACTGGGAGCCCCTCTCTGACCTCAACTGTCAGACTCCTCCGTGAACATCTTTCAACACCCACCCCCAAAAAAGAATCTCTGTTCCCCTCCTAATCAGCCCCCATGCAAACAATTGTAATTTAATCAGTGTTGGATCTGTGACTGATATCAAGCAGTTGAAGAAGATAACAGACACCTTTTCACACGACCACCACTTATTCTACAGAATCTACTCGAAGATCTCTTTTTACACTGATGTACATGCTGAAAAGAGTTTTTTCTGGAGTAAAGGTTCTGTTTTCATACCTTTCTCTGAAGCTTCATCACATAGTGTGCCTGTATGAGGAATAAATCAAGAAAGGTCCCCACGATTACCTAGAGAACCTCATTAACCTAGGAATCCTGAGGGATGAGACCCAGTAAGAAGCTGTACTCTGTGTATCTCATAAGCTGGAGCTATCAACACAGTGATTAAGGCAGCTCACAACACAACACTTCTAAAAGCCAGTGCATCTTATTCTATGCAACATAAAAGCCCTGATTTTACATTCTAATCTCCAGCCACGCTCTGTAGTGGGTGCAACACAATGGCATGCATTCATCTCCAGTTTGCCTTACCTTCAGCATATCTTTGTATCTGCCCATCTCTGCATGAGCAGTGATGAGGCAACCCAATACCCGAAACCTGCCAGCAGGATCCGCAGACTTCTCCAAAACCCTCATCCAGACTTGCAGAGCCTTTTCAGTCTGATTAGACTGGTAAAGATGGAGTCCTTTTTCTATCTGTTGCTTTGTCTGGTCCTGACCCATCTCCCATGCATTAAAAAGCCTCATATACTAAATGCTAAGTACAGCAAAAATTAAGAGCCTGAGAGAACACAACATAAAATGCCCTAATACAGGAGGGCAGGTTGTGTGCTCAGAAAGCTTGGAGCTATAAAAGCCCAGCCAAGCCAGTCAGCCAGAGCTGTGGAAGGCAACAACATGAAGTGGTTGTTTGGTAGAATCCCAAATCCACTAAATGAACGTCTTGCTCACTAAGACAACATCAGTGCATTCGTCTGTCCAATCCCATAAACAAAGATGAAAAGCACAACAGGGGGAGAAAGAGAAAAAACTCAAATGACTGGAGTGAAATTCAATCTGAGCAGCCACTGCTAGGTATCTCCATTGGTTGCAGCTGTTCCTGCCAGTCTGGCTCACGTGACTCCCAGGAATGCTGGTCAGGCTTCCAGCCTCCAAGGTCAGGGTGAGCCAACTGCCCACCCCAGCCTGCCAGTATGCAGCTTATAAATACTTCAACGAGCGACAGACAATCAGCTGCAGTCACTGGGATGTTATACTTGCCCCTCCTTTCTCACTTGCCATTTTCTTTTGCAAAAACGCTGAAGTGATGGGGTAGTCTGGGAGGTAGTCATCTCAGCTAGAATTTTATCTTTAGGAACAACGTATGCTCTAAGAAGTAGGTTGTTTTAAAAAGGAATTCAAAAATTTCAGTACGTACACATTTTGCAATGTGCCTGATACTAGAGCGCATCCAGAAGAGGGACACAAAAATGATCCAAAGAATGGAACGTTTCTTCTAAAATGACAGGCTGAAATAGCTGGGGCTGTTCATCCTGGAGAAGGCTCCAGGGAGACCTGGTAATGGCCAACATAAAGGGGAGGTACAGGAAAAAAGAGGACAGACTCTTTAGCAGGGTCAGTTGTGATAGAACAAGGGGAAATGGTTTCAAACTGAGGATGGTTACAAGGAAAAACTCTTTTACAGAGAGGGTGGAACATGTTGCCCAGAGATGTCGTGGATGTCCCATTCCTGGAGACTTTCAAGGCGAGGCTGGATCAGGCCCTGGGCAACTTAAATCTAGCTGCATATGTCCTGGTTCATTGCTGGGGTGTTGGACTGGATGACCTTTAAAGGTCCCTCCCAACTCTTAAGTTTTCTATGATTCTATACTTTGCCAGGCACTAAATTCTAGAATTCTAGAAGTGTTTCAGCAGATCCTCTGTGTACCCAAGCTTTGGAAGTAGAAACTATGGGGAAAAAAAACCAAAACCTACGGAAAACTGAAGAAAAGCTAACATAGAGCTGGTTAATGTGCAAAGCCAGCACTTAAAATTATCTAGTTCCCTTAGATTTCAGGGTTTCTTTTTAAGTCTAATTCAGAATATAAAAAACCCTCCTTTCTGCAGTCATTTTTATATGCCTCTCCAGAGCTGGGTGGTGGAATGGACACATGATGAAGACTGATCCCTGTGGAAACCAATAATAATCTTGCAGCCACGGGATTTCTGGACTTGGAGAAATGTAAGAGACCCACAGACAGCAGTCATAAAAGAATTAAGCCAGGCAGGACTCAAGAAAGGGAAAACAAACAAAATCCCATAATTCTTCGCTGGATCAGAGTACTTCACTTTATTTTCATACCTGTCTGTAACTTAAACTCATCCTGATACTTTCGGACCACTTCACTGTAACACTGCTCTTACATCCCATGAGGAAAGATCAAAGAGGGAAGGATGCCTTGCCATCTAATAGAGCTGTTCCAACAGGGAGATGATCTGCCCTGCATTTTGCTCATCACACTGTACTTCCTGGCTTTTGAGTTGCATGCTATTCTCCAATGAAACAGTGCTTAGTTTCCTAAGAGTCTACTAAAATAATCTGCCAAGATGAAAACTTAACTTAGGGTTTGGAGAACCACTAAGCTCAAACTAAGCATCCTCTTTTATTAACAGAAACATACTGTGATATGGACAGTACCACTTTCAGCTCAATGAGTCTGCCTAAACATGGAGGGGTAAGTGGATAGCGTCACCTACATACTGACTACCCGTGCTTGAGAAATTAATGGCAGGGTGATAAGTCTGAGGCTCAAGACTGCCCTAGATCACATGAGATACAAATTCAACTTCTATGTTAAATCATCAGTGGTTTTTCTCAGGAACTGCGAATAAATAAGCTTGTAAAGTGCACGGAAATCAGGGAATCTCACCTGTTATGCTGTGAAGCTATAGTCATACACACACCAACTTTCTAAGAGAGACCATACTGAGCTGTTCATCTCCTTGCCCATTACTCTTCATAATGAATCCCTTGTGGCTCCTGGCCATATGAAGAAGACAGAAGAACATGGCTGGTAAAAATCAGGAATATTGGAGCCTGGAGTCAAAACAAGTACTGAAAGCTAGAGAAGCATGTGAGAGGAAAACAATTTATCCCAAAACATTCAACGACAAGACTTAATCCACAGATTTGTGTTTTCCTGTTAATATTGATGAACTTAAGAACCTATGTAAAATGCTGATGATTTTCAGAGATTAATACACTGGCTCTTATTTATAGATTAAAAGTCTATTGATTGGTGGTGGACTGCCAAAGACTAAAATAAAACAAAGCAAAAGAGTTTCCAAAAAATAAAAATTAAAAAAAAAAAAAGCAACCTCTACCCAGAGGAATCTACCATCACTACTATCACTACCATCAGTTCCATAAATTACAATGGTCAAAGGTGCTGTTAACCAATTAGGTAAGATAGGGCTTGTCAACTCTGTTGCACCAACAGGAATCTTCCATCCCAACTAAGCAAACCACTTCTCTGATTCAATTGTTTCTCTCCATCTTTCCACCTCAGACATATCTGAACTGAAATATCCCCAGCCTCCCTTCTCAACAGCTGCAAATTAACTGCAATGATACTAGCACACTATGCAACAGGTGGCTTGGCGCCTCACCCTGCAACTGGGGCACTGCAAAGGAAGGAATGCAGCAGTGAATCCTGGTGCTTTACAAGTGCTCTCGAATTTACAATCATGTAGGAAGTAATGGGGTGAAACCAATAATGCCCTGTGACAGAGGAAAAGAACATGGAAGAGGAACATGGCTTTCCCTGAAAAGTGTTTGCACTCTGAGATGGAAACCAGAAGAAGGAAAGGGCCTACTAACTGTAGAATCATTCACAAATGTACCAGAGCCATGGTCACTGTGGTACGTCTCCCTCTGAGAGGGGCAATACTAACATCAAACTGGTAACAAATTTCTGAATGAATTATATTCTGCCTATGGCAAATATTAAGCTTTAGACAACTGATTTCAAATAATTATTGTACCTTAATTCTAAAAGCAAAGCAAGCTTTACTTATCACAGTTTTTTCCTATCATAAAACCTGAGCTAGTCAGTCCTGAGATGTTATAAAACTCTTAAGAGGTTTTATGAAAATCCTAACCTATTTGATTTCCCTGAGTAGTATTTCCAGGGGCAGGAACACGAGGGGCTGCAGACACCTCCATGCTGCAGAACCAGGACAAGTTCAGCAAACTTAGTCTTGTCTGGGGTAAGGTAGCTGTGGGAGTGGAAGGTATGGGGCTCGTAGGAGTAGAGTGAGATGACTTCTCCAGGAGTGCTTATACCACCATGCACACATTTGGTTAATATATAGCTCAAGTCTGTTGTTATAATGGAATTAATCAGCTCTTCAAACACCAGAAAGCACACTGCATGGGCAGGCTGTGAGGCTGGATATGTCTACAACTCATCCCAGTGAATCACATTAGTATTATCCAAGATGTTTAGAACTTGAGCAAGAAATGACACAAATTGGAAGCTGAACAACCATAAAAACATTTTCAATTGCACTCAAAGTAGCTGATCAGCACAGAAGGCAACACGGGACCATGAAAATTTTTGTAGTTCACAAGTAAGAAACTGAAAGACAGTTCTCATCTCTCCTCAACTTCCCACACCTGGATCCAAAAAGAACCTCAAGTTTAATACACAAACAACACACAGGGACTCTTCTCAAACAGTTTAATAGCAAATAAACAAAGGAAGGTACCACACTTGGCATATACAAAATGACTTATTGTTGGTGTGTCTGTGCAATTAAAACAGCTTTAAGTTGCCCTTTGGGACAAAAAAAAAAAAACACACACACACAAAAGGAAGAAAATTCCTTTAACACATACTCGCTTGATCCAAACTTGTAACAAATCTTTTCATTTTTAAATCCACTACACAAACTCTGCGATCAGAAAAGCAACATGTGCTCCTCTGCTTCTTAAACCATTAAAGTAAAATCCATAATTCTCTACAGAGTACAACACAATTTCACACAAAAAGACATTTTGTTTTGCAAATCAAAACAAGAAAAAAAAGGAACAGCTCAAACAAGGTAAAGAAAAGCATTTCTATGACTGAACCACGACTTCGAGTTGATTAAATCCCGTTACTGCAGAACAGACTCTACATTTGGTCATAGTGGCAATTTGTTTTCTCATCACATTGTGAATCACTTTACATTGTTTTCTAGTAGAAAAGGCAAAAAACTGTACAAAACCCCTAGTGTTAAATACAATGTTTGTACCAATAAAAAAGCCCACAGGTTTGTCTCCAAAATGTAAATTTTCTTTTTAAATTATTCACAAAAAGCAGCCAAAAATCAGAAAGGCAGCTGCTGCTCCACTGTCTCAAATCCATTAAAACCACCATAGAACAATTAAAACAACCAAAGGAAGGAAAGGAAATAAGAAAGGAAAGAAACATCCAACGTTTGGCATTTTGGTTTTCTTCAGAGATTTTTCCACAGGTTCCCCAGAGTTCCTTACGGAACCAAACGCGCACGTACAGAAATGTATTGGCAGTTACTCAATACACTGCAGGGTATCAGTGTCCCCACTGACACCCAGCCCTGTGCATTCAGACTGTGGGACTAACAGCAGCCAGCCCACAACCCTACCTTCAAAATAAAACAAGTCTCTATCCTCTTCTCATCCAGCCTTGCACTTCATTCCCAGATATATGTACCAAATCCCAAACATGTTCTGTCTCTTCAGCTGCTTAAAGACTGTCTGTGCAGATCTATCTAGTATCTATTGACGGTATAGTATCCTCAGCCAACTCAGGATTGGGATAGAATCTTCACTGCATTTTCACTATCCCAAACACTGGACAAAAGTATGATTTCTATCAAATCTAACATAATTTTCTCAGCAAACCCCTTTCTCCTGGGATTTCACTTCACGTCATTTTATACTGTTAAGACATCTACACTAGCTCTCCTCTCCTTCTGACTGAAACTTCATCACAGCACACAGCCTTCAGGCACCTTCATCTAGAAGCTACTTCCCACTTTCTACCTGTGCAGATCTTAAGTAGGGTTGGGGGAAGCCTGCCATGCAGAAAGCAGTCATCTGTTCTCATTCACTCTGCAAGCCAGAAAAACCGCTCAGCTCATTACCCAATTAAAAACTAAACAAAAACTAAAAAATCTCCATAGAGATTCCCCAGCTAAGGCCCTTGAGAAGATAGCTGGGGATGGTACCCTGTTCAGGTAACAGCTTCAGAGGCTGTCGTATTGTGCTTGTCACTTGGGAAACGAGCCAGCAGTTGTATGACTAGGTTTACAAATGCTTTCTCTAGAATATTTCAAATACTTTATTTCAAGAGCTACCCTAGATCTTTCCAGAACCCTGCCACCACCAGAGTCTGACTGATAGTATTAAGCTGAGGCTAGACTTATTAAAAATGTGCCCTGAATTATATAAAATACTTGTGAAGAGTGTTTCAAAGGAGCCCTAGTTTCAGAGAACTTTAGAAATGGAAATACCATGAAGTTCCCCCATCTTCCTGCTTCCCAGCTATCCCCCATCCACCAAGACTCCTACTACAGGAACAGTGTAGCCCAGCCCCCAAGAGCCCCTGACAGCGCTGGAGATGGAACAAGGTCCAGATGCTCTGTCAGGCAGACAGTCTAAGTGCACAGGTAGATGCCCTCAGGTGGCTTCTGATCAGACATTTGTCATACCAAAAACACCAATTTAAAAGGATACCTTTGAAACCCATTAAATTGCTCAGTTTTTGCACAAACTATAGAAAACAGAGAGGTGAAGGTGATATATACGAGGGTGTGAAGAGAACAGCAGGAAACATGCAAAACGTTTCTGGGCACGATCTCAGTTTGAAAGAATAAAACGAAAACATCACATTTTGCTGAGGAGATTGTAGTTACGAAAAAAAAAACAAGCATGCTGGGGCTTAACAAAATACAACATCAACTTTGATCAAATTTTCACTGCAGACTGATAATCACACAGGGAAGCGGGGAAAAAATAAAATATCAATGAATGCAAGAGCAAAAACGTAGCTACAATCAGAAGAAAATGTAGTTCAAGTGTTTTCTGCTGATGCCACTCAAGTCACAAGTTCGAACTCAAAAACACATGCTGTCTCCTCAAGCACAGAAACCAGATCAGCAAAATGTGACTAGGAAGTCTCCTCAAAAGTTGAATCACACGACAACTGACTTTTTCTTCAAAACTGTGTTTTTAAAACTAAGCACACAGAAAAAACTAAGCCTAGAAAGTGATTGGCTGTATGTTCACAGAAATACAAACACTCCACAAGGTATGCTAGCAAGGCTGCTCTGAAGACAATTACAAAGAATCAGATTCACAAAATCAAGTGGTTATCTTACGAAGGTCTAGAAAAATAGAAATTCTTTTATATTCAAATGCAAGTTTAAATATTCCCCCTTCAGCAGTCTTTCTAGCAAAACCAATTTGGCAGCACAAAAAAAAAAAAAAAACAAAGAAAGAAACAAACATAATAAAAATACACATCAGCATCAAAGGTCAACACAAGGTCAAAGGTGAGAGTTCAAGCATCAGAGAAGCTGAAGAGACAAGGATTTGGACGATGTACTTGAACGCCACATCGACATGCTTTAGGCACAACGATGAACAAACGGCAGGAATCTAGAAAAAAAACAAACCAGAAAGAGGGAGACCCACTGAGTTACACAGAGCAGTACATCCAAACAAGGAGAGAGAGAACAAGAATGGGCACTGTACAATGAGACCTCCTGGGGAAGGGAGTTGACAGGGAAGGGCAGCACATGCCAACGATGGACAAGTAAAAGTCAAAAGTACATGAAGGACACCAAGTAAACATCAAACTGCCAGAAACTAAATGGAAACAGAGGCCTCAATTTCCCTCAACATCCACTCTGCGGAGAATGCCATGGCCTAGTGCCGCACTGACTAGTGTGTGTTCACCCTGTCCCATGCTCACGGTCTCCACTAGCTCTGTTAAAGAGAAGAACAGAGCAAGCACTCTCTTCAGGAGACTGACTCCAAAAAAATAGGGCTCCAGTGCTCACAGTCAACCACAGAGATTGAGACCGTGAGGGACCAGACAGAGGATTCAAGGGGATTCACAGGTGGTTTGACTTGTCTAGCATCCTAACATTGGAAGTTCATAGGCAGTAGTAGCCCAGGAAATCCATGTTTTTTCCTTCAGCTACAGCCCCTTCTCATTCCTTAGTAGCCCATGAAACTGGAATTGGGTTGTTTGGAAGAGGAAAACAAAAGGATTATATAAGACAAGTAAGTGGAACCAAAAACCTTACATGTTAGGGAAGAACTCCTTAAGACTTGACTGCTATAGTTAAGACTTGTCCTAGCTGAGCACTTTCCATACCAGTAGACCTGCACAGGGACTTTCCTTTCCCAGCCTTTTATATAAACAGTCCCCCCAGCTTTATAAGGAGGGGATTCTGGGCTCTGAGAAGCTCTACAGTCACTGTTGCCAGCTTGGTGAGTAGAAAAATATGTTTTCTGAAGCATTCATAAAGTTTATAAATATATTAATTCTTACATTTTTATATACCATTGTTTCCTTCCCTCAACCTCTGAACTGCAAAAGCGAAGAAACATTTTGGGAAGAGTGTGGGAAGCAGAGGAGAGAAGAAAAAAGGCTTTTCTTTTCTCCACTCTCCTGAACTCCATTCTATCTCCTGTATGCTACCTTCTTGTCTCAGCACCTCTCAAAGCTGGAGATTACAGACTAGTGCAGGATAAGACTTTCATAATATATTATAGGCATTCATAGCATGTTCAGAAATGCAAAGGATTGCATTATAGCTCCAAAGCAAAAGGCAGTACATTGTCCACTAAAACTGTTAAGACTACTTACAAAAAATGCTGAGATTACTTTGCTCTTCATACTTTCCAGTTTAGAGAAAGGACTTAGCGTGGAGTTGAAACAAACTCCAGCAGAGCATGCTACTCTTTAAATTATTTCCACAGTTCTAGAAATGCTCTAGATAGTCTGCAGACAGCTGTGAGGTTTCAGTCCTAACCACAAAAGCAAACTTCTCATGAACTGAGGCATGAGACAGAATAAAAGGCATGAAATCAAGTGACATCTAGCATGCACCATTAGGAATTGAGAGTGGTCTGTTAAAGTGTTTTGAACAGATTTTTCACAAATTTCACTTAGCAACTTTGAACGGAAAGTCTTAGCTCCAACAAAGCCATCAGGAAGGACTGGCCTACAAGAACAGAGCCATGAGAAGCTGAATGAGAGAAAACTCAATGACTTGGGAAAAATTATTTCAACTTGTCCTTGTTTTATTCTCACAACTGCGATAATGTAATGCAAATATTCTGCATTCTGTAGCTTATACTTTGTATTAAGTATGCTTAGGGACGTATAACACCCTTATATTCAAATGCGTGCAACAAAAAAGCTCTCAAAGCATTTTGCTTGTTCATAGCAGCACTCTCCATTTGCAATTTGCTTTATTCCTATTTTTTGTTTGTTTTTAAGATGCTTCCAAATACAACACTTAGGAACAACTTCATAACCAGATGGATTCTGCTTGGTTGCCCTTCCCTACCTCACAAATATTAACAAGTAACACTTTCTGCTTGCATCATAAAGTCAGCGGAACTATCACAATACGTAAGTTATCCAGATTTAAAGCTTCTTCCTTTATGGATATATGCACTGGTGAGAAATTTTCTAAGGAACCAATTTTTCCAGAAAATACTTTACTAGCTATAGACACTATTTCGTCATCTAAAATATAAACAGGTATTCACTGTCATTGTCTCATATACTTTTGAGAAATTCCAATTCTTTTCTGCTTAGACTTCAAATTTAAGGACTATTTATCAAAGGCATTTTCTAACAATGCAAGTTTTGTACTGCAGAAGGGAAAAAGAGTAACTCACAGGGAGGTTTCTAATTTTGGAGTGTTGGTTATATATGAGGCAGAAGAATCTATGAGTTCAATTGCAATGGTACTAGATGCTAAGTATCATCAGACTAAGACTTTAATTGTTCATAATACTTTCATATTATTGCAGTATATCTAGTAAAATCAAATGTCTTCTTTGACAAATGTATGAAGAAGACACATTTTCATCTTGTTCCTAGAAATTACTTAAGTATTTTCTGGTGACATAGGTAATGTGTAATTCTATTTCTCACTAGGTTTTGTTGTAAAAAAAAAATAAAATAACAAAAAAAAACAAAACAAAAAACCCTCAGATTCTTTGGCTTGAGTTTACAGAAAATTTTGCCTGTGTGGCTAATTAAGCCAATCCCTCTGCAGTATATTTGAACTCACCCGATCCGTATTGAGCTATCCAAGTGCCTGACAGGAATTAAAAATAAGATAAAATAAAAGAAACCCCAGCTTCCTTCCCACCAGTCCCAGACTTTCCTGACAACAGTGAGGAAGAAAACTGACTTAGAACTGGAAGGCAAGAACATAAGTCTCCAGATTGAGCAGCAGCAACCAAAAAGACACAGGAATGTTGACTGTATCTTGACCAGCTCTGTTATCAGAAAAAAAATCTGATGAAGTCACAAACTTGATACATTTATTAACTTTGGCAACACATACACTGATACACCAAAAAGAAAAGGGAAATCTCAAACAAATACAGAAAAAGGGCAACATCTTCAGCTGGTGTAAATTGATGCAGCTCTACTGAAGAAAGGAGAACTACATTGATTCAAACCAACTGAGGATCACATATTTTAGAATTTAACCTGCATAGCTATACTTTTTTATTTTTCTTCCTTTTTGGCAATACTTATAATATAGTTATGCCAGTAAGGCACAAGAGCTAGCCCAAGTTACCTGACTAAGGTGGTTATGTCTGGGAGGAGTCACTGACCAAACAGTCAAACAGTGTAAAAGTCAATCTCCAAAAGACAACAGGAGTTGCACCTATCTGCAACAATGCCCAGTTTGATCTTAAGTCACAGCACTAAGGACAAGCTATAGGATGTAAAAGCTAAAATGTCTGATTTTGGGCAACTGAAATAACTACTACAGAGGCCAGAGCATCAGGTTAAAAGAAAAACGAGACAAAGTTCTCAGATAGCACAGTGGGGTAGGGTGCAAAGAAGGTAAGAGTGACTGTAGAGACCCCAGAGCACAGTGCTCTCCTCCACTGGTTCACAGCATTCATCTCTTCCATTTGGCAGTTGTTGGGCTACAGACAGGCCACTCAGTAGTTTCAATTGTGCACATCATTATGAGTGTAAAACAATCACATTCAGGATTCTACAAAACCCTGGCCTTTTTTTTTTCCAGTGAAATAATTTAGGTAATAAATATTCTCCACCCTGGAGCGGTATAAAACTTCTATAAAAATAGAAACAACATTCTTGGTTACAGCAGGTTGCACCTGGAGCAGCTGCTCCCAACTATTTTTTTTCTTTTTTTTTCTTTTTTTTAAAAGTATATTATTTATTAAAAAAATCCCATAATCACCCTAGAGGCCTTCACACTCCAACACTCTCTTCTCAGAAAACCAGGACACATCTTTCCCATCATGTAGAATTCAAGTGTACATGGCTCACTTAAGTGTTCACGTTTTTAGAGAGATCCAAGTAAATAACGTTGAAGGGTACCACATGCCAGCGTAACTGGGAAATTTGGCAATCTGGCCTTTGAACCTTTGTCACCACAAAATAACCTGAATAACACTGATAGGTTTGCCTATATGCCATCAATATTTACAGGCATCAACTAACTGATTTTCAATTTAACAATGAAAAGGGCTCCTCTTGGATGCTATGAGTCAGGCCTTGTACTTCTGAGGTTTGAGAATGGGATTGCCCAAGATTCCCAACAGCCCACTGCTTGCAGGTGCACAGGCTGAACATGATGTTTTGATGGGTTTAGTGCTCCTCCTGCTGGAGCAGGACAGAAAGTCCAAACCCCATGTCTGACTCCACGTGCTAATTATTTAGCAGCTGACACCCAAGTTATAATGATAGCTCACACCCTGGGAAACAGCATCAACAACTGGAAATACAAAGGAAACAAGAACGAGGAGAAAATATGAGGTAAATGGATTTTTTGTTAAAGACACACAGAAATTGTAAACTTTCTCTTGTGACAGAGGTGGATGTTGGTGGTTATAACACAGGATTCTACTCTGATTTCTTAAAATTACTCAGGCCAGAGTGTCAAAAGTCCTTTGAGCCTCTAAAATCAGAGTATATGGCCCTTATAGCAATGCACTAGCAATTTCACAAGTGTGCAAAAAAAAAAAGTGTGTGTGTTGACTGAAGGGCAGTGTTCAATTTTCTTTCAGTATAAAAGATAACGGTACCAAAATGTGGGATAAGACTTAATGGCTCAATGTTCTGCCTTCCAAGTGTGTTAATCTTGCTTTGTACTGGTACACACCACCTTAAAAGGAAAACTGCAGTATAAAGAAATACCTATCTACTAAACTATATCACTGCACAAATTAGATATGTATTTTTTTAAATTAGGTAATTATCTTTGCAACAGAAAGACTGAGAAAGCAAATCCTAGAAAAACATGTATCAAGCAGGAGCTTCAAGAGTTGCTGTAGGGTAACTCCATGCTTTGTATCTCAATTTAGCAGTTATTTTAACAAAGAAACAAACAGCACATATTATGCTTATCAGAATGAATTCAAAGTAATACCCCATAAAAGGACATTACCCCACAGAAATGGAGAACGTAATGAATTGTTAGGAAAAAAAAATCTGGTGAAAAAATTCTGCAGGTTATCAGAACCTGCCTCAGACATTCTCATCCAGACTTTAAGCTATGTCACTCTAAACCTAGTTAAAGGATAAGTTTTTGTAAAGATGGTGAAATCCACTGCATCTCATTAACATTCAGCAGTAAATAGTGAAATTTTCTGGGCAGACATTATCTAATTTTATAAAGTGCTGCGTACATTCACAGTGCTGCATACACACTATTTTATATACAGCAAAAAACAAAAAACACTGCAGTTTTCCTTTGGTTCGTTAATGCGTCCACCCTTCCAGCCTGTCTCCTGCTTTAGAGATGATTTATTAATTCCTCACTACGGCATTCTGTTAAGGAAGCATCAAAGAGTGGGTGCAGCATGACAAAGGCTATTTGGAGTTGGTTCTTTGCTCACACGAACTCAAACTCAGTTTTCCTTCCCCATTTTTTTTTTTCCATCAGCTGTTCAGTGTTATTTCTGCTTTCCCTTCTCCTCTCCCCATGGTAGTGTGGTGTCAGTTCTGCTTCCCCTTCTTTTCTCCACCCCAAGGCAGTGTGGTTTCAGTTTCTGCGGCTCCCTTTGACCTTACCTCCCCACCCCCAAGGAGCTGGCATTGGTCCTTCTCAACACACACTGGTTACAAACACAGCAAACTTAAATAAGGGAAAAAAAAAATAACCTCAGCGATATGGCACCTAAACTCCAAAGTAAAACACTGGAAACAAAAGCACAAACTTGTCCTCCATTCGAAGCAGGATTCTCAGCAGAGGCTGCAGCCGAGTCTTCAGGGGAAGACGTGCCAGACAGAACGGCATGGATCAGCTTCCAGGACTGTAAAAACACAGCCTTAGGGCTTCGAATCACTAAGTGCGCTCCTCTCCAACTTACCAAAAGATCCTTCTCACTCCAGTCCCGGAGGGGAGGGGCGCTCAGTATGGCTTGCTGTCATTCTTAGAGCGCTTGAGCTGTACTTTCAGACGCTTCATGCCAATCTGAAAGCCGTTCATTGACTGAATGGCAGCCTGTGCAGAGACAGGATTGTCATAACTTACAAAACCTGAAGAAAAAGGAAACACACAGTTATAACATGCTGAAGTTGTCCACAACAGCTACTTAGAACTGTAAACATACTCATAAGGTGAGAGAAGCTTTCATTGAAATGCAATTTTCAAGAACTGAGAACTGTTTAGAATATTCATACAAATCTCTTAGTAAGAGCTCTCAGACAGTGCATTGTTTCCTGATGCACTGAACTTTGGGTAGAAGATATACAAAAATCAGGATAATTTAAAACACTATTTTCTAGTGTTCCAACGGAAATATATATATATATTCATGTTTGATTCATATAAAATTTCACCTGGGAGAAAAATCAAACAGGAAAATGTTAATATACATTTGAAATTTCAGTAAAGAGACAAAAACTAAAGAATATGGCACTTAGGGACATGATTTAGCAGTGGACTTGAAAGTGTTAGGTAATGGTTAGACTTGATGATCTTAAAGATCTTTTCCAACCTGAATGATTTCCTGATTATATGATGCCAGCACTATGGAATTAAGTCAGTGAAGAAGCTGTCACAGTAGTGTGGGTCTTGTACCAATATCATGTTTAAATTTCTGACAATTTGTATAACGTTTCAGAGAAATAACATCCTCAATATAAACTTCCTCAAGGTTTTGAAAAAGCCTGTTTTAAACCCCAGTCAGTTTGGTATCACTGCCTGGGGAGAGCACTCCATATGCATGTCTTACAGACTGATGATCAGCATACTTTTTTTTGTACTTTCAGAAGGCATCAGCTTATCTGAAACTTTTGGACTACTGAATACTAAGAAGCCACTGGGTATTACGTTAGTACAATGCTTTGAAAACCACAGAGAAAAGTTCATCTGTCTCATGCCATCACAGACATGAGAGTTTACAGTATAACAAAAATGCTAAAACTGCTCCCACTGCTGTTCTGTGAAGAAAACAAAGCTATGAATCTTTCAGTCCACATGTACAGTTTTCTGCTACATAAGCTAAAGGAGAATGTCTTTTGCTTCTGTGGCAATATAGACGTTGGCAGTTAATGGGAAAGAATTTATTTGAATAGCAACAATGGCATGATGTGTTGATTTACTTTTTTTTTTTTTTAAGAAACTTCCTGCCCCAATGCATCTCCAATCTAAATACATAATAGGCAAAGCATAATTAGGATAAGGAATGCAACCAAAATTAGGTAGTAAATATCAGCTGAAATAGCTTTTTAATTGCAAAGAGTTCAGAATTAGCAGGAATCTTTAAAAATGGCCTTCTGTTATGGTTTTATGATTTTTGTTGTATTACTGATATTCCACATCATAACATCATGGGGTGTATTGGGAGTTAAAGAGTTAATGCTACAGCTCTGTGGATCATCGATAGTTCTGGGTGTACCTGTATCAGAAGAGAAGAACTACATTCCCCAGAAGACTGTCTGATGCTTTGCATTTAAGGTATTTACACTCAGAGGGAAAGATAAAAACTGTCTGCGGTCACAGGACTCTCTTCCCTTTGGGATCGAGCTCAGCAGTGTGTGTTTGTTGCAGCCGTCCGCCTTCAGCGTTAGCGTAAGGCCTTCGGTTTATCGGACACTCTCTCTTGCTCATTTTATTTGATTCATTAGCCTCAATTCCAATTATATTGTCTTATATTGTGTTATTTTGCTTTCTGATATCTTATTTAGTAAATTAGCTTTCCTCCTCAGATCGTTGCCGCTGTTTTGTTCCTAGGCCCATCTCCACTCTCCTTTTTTCCCTTTCCCCCTTCCCCGGGGCATGGGCCTGTGGGTCCCCTGCCTCAATTGTCACGGTACTGGGTCAAACCATCCCGCAAACCGTTGACACCTTCAGAGCATTTACAGAGCACGAGAGTCCAAAGGTTTTAATGTATGGTAGCTGTATTAGTAACAAATATATATATATATAT
>VXAB01012426.1:0-43602 GCA_013399175.1 Odontophorus gujanensis
GAGGAAAGGCTGAAAGATCTGGGGTCTGTTCAACCTTGAAAAATAGAAAACTCAGAGGGAATCTGATCCATGTCTATAAATATCTAAGGAGCATGAGGCAAAGGGATGAGGCTGGACTCTTCTCTGCAGTGTGTGGCGATAGGATGAGGGGAAGTGGCCACAAACTGAAGCATAGGAAGTTCTGCACAAATGTGCATGGGAACTTCTTCACAGTGCAGTGATGGAGCACTGGCACAGGCTGAACAGAGAGGTGGTGGAGTCTCCTTCTCTGGAGAATTCAAGACCCACCTGGACTCCTACCTGTGCAACCTGGGCTAGGGAACTGCTGTGTCAGGGGGGCTGGACTTGATGATCTCTGGAGGTCCCTTCCAACCCCTACAATTCTGTGGTTCTGTGGTTCTGTGATTCTGTGATTCATGCTTCTTTGTGCACAGCTGAGCCTCTGTGTGCAGCAAGAACCATCCTCAGGTGTTCCTGTGCTATGCTGGGTGGAGACTTCAGAGATCAAACAACAGCTGCTCACTTCAGTGACTCAGTGGTGAGCTTACTATTTTTTCTTGTGTGAGCGAAGGGCAGGGAAAGTACACGCAGTACAATGATTGTGTTTAAGAGTAACTATGTGGGGAAGAAAAAGGATAGAAAATTAGATATTCTAAATTTTCCGCCCCTAAATCATTAGTAACTAAACATAGATGTTTCTGCAGCTTGTCCATGCTTTTAATTCTTACTATTTTCCATTTACTAAACATAAAAGGACCCTTTACAAGTAAAAACAAAAACAAACAAAAAGAACAGGAGGGATGTGTAAAAACCATATAGTCTAAAAAGAAAATCCACTAAAATCATATGAGATTGTGTTTTCCTTGAAAAGTATTTAGAAATGGGGTTGCTGAGGGATGGAAGGATCTCATGGCAGCAGGCAGGAATCTGGTAAAGTCTCTTGAGTCACCAGACACAATGGAACTCTGCAAATAGAGTAGTTTGGCAATGGTTCATGTGTTGTGGTGAAAGAAAGTTTATATGGAAGCTTTTTACTGAGATAAGCCTTTAATATTCTGTAGAGCTCTACTTAGCTAAACATTCATGAATTCTGTCACTGTTCAGCCCAGGGAAATTCTCATCACAGCACTCTGGCTGCCAGTCCACATATGCATTCTTCAGCTGCGCTGTTTAGATATGTCACTGGAAATGCCACTTCACAAAGAACCACCACCACCTTTTGTGCTGTATCTTACCACCACAACACACAATATTTTTCCCCATGAGACCCCTGGATTGTGAATATTTTGAGGTGAAAGTTTATAGAACCTCAATATTTTTGTAAATCAGTTTAGCTTATAATAATCAGATGGTTAGGATCGTCTTTCATTACCAGAATGTGTATTCTCTGTCTACACCATTAGCAAATGTTTGTTCATATAGCAGATGGCCCGTTTAACCCACCACTATTTTTGGATGTGGAGAAAAGCAAGCCCAAAATTAGACATGCAATGTCAGGATTCCCTGAGGTGCACAGTAAGCTGTATTCTGTCTTGGTGCTGTTGGACATTTCAAACAGGGTAGTGGCAACCTTCTAGGCTCTCACCCTCCTAAAGCACAAACCTTGTCACCAAGACCTTCAGTGGGATTTATCAGAATTCATTTGTCTATCCTTGAGCCAATCACCATCCGTCAGGGTCCCAACAGGCAGAGAGAAATGTGCCACTCTATGGCACAATTCATTCTACCCCGATGCAGACATGTCAAATAAATGTTTCGGTTGAATGACAAGGTATTTTTTTTTCCTTTCCATTGTGTATAAAACCTTCAGACTTTGGCTTTTAATTGAACAATCTCACACGGATTTCTGATTCTCTAAGTACATTCATTTTCCTCCTTTTTTTGTATTTTGCAGATTTTTGCTGAATGCTTTTCAGACGCGCACCAGCTCTATTAGATCTCCCTCTTCCTTTACTTTGCTGCTTCTTACAAATCTGTTTGAGTCTTATTTTGAAAGTCCTTTCCCAGGACATGTGGTTCTGTTTTTCCTCTGTAAATTTGGTTGGATTTTCCCCATCCAGTCCACAACACATTGTCCTGTTTTCCTTATGAAGAGCTAATTTTTGCACTCTGAAAAACTCCAATTGCTAGTTCTCATCTTAATAAGATAAATTTAGCTGTTCTGTTTCTGAATACTTCATACTCCATCGGGTCTCAGATTCTGTAAAACATCCAAAATGACGTATTCCATCCCACCAACTGAAATCTATTACAAATGATGCAGCATTTCCTCCCTTTTTTATACTTCTCCTATCAAACTGACATCCTTGAAATGCAATCATTCTTTCTCTGAGTACAGAACTCTCCAAATGTCTGCAGCTATCTAGCTGTCATGCTCTACATCACTTATATATAGCTATTAAATCTAGTGTATCCAACCCATTAATATAGAAATTAAAATAGCTACCTTTCACATGTCTTCCTTTCCAGAAGCTCTATTTGCACTCATGAGTAGACCAAATTCTTGCCAGTTATGTTTCCAGTTAGCAGCAGTTTTGGAGAATTTGAGTTACCTCAGGGTTTTTACCTTCTGCTCCAGTTTCTTAGTCAAGTCTTCTCCACTTTTCTTTTTCCACCTCCACTGCTACCATGCAGTGTGGTTAATGTGATGACTCACATGAACTTTGATTCAGAGCACATCTCTCTGATGAGTCTCCAGTATAATAAATGATAAATGAACAAACACTGGAGAAAAGAGCTTGAGAGGGATTTTCTTACCTCTTTCTTTGTCAGATTGCTCATCAGTTAAGTGTAATAAGACCCAGTTCTAAACCTAGATGAACCAAAGCCCAGTGAGCTTTACAACTCAGAAATTTTCACATCTCTTGCAAAGGAAGAGTTTCTCTCTGCATGGTTCTCTCAAAATCTCTTTTCTAAATTAAGAGAAATAAGACATGGTGGGGAATTCTCTGATCAGGACTCTGGCAGGATCCCCTGGGACAGAAAGGCCATTGCACTCAAAAAAATGAAAACTTCGAAGGAAAGTTTATGTGAACTGGGTCCTTCAACTAAGAGGATGAGTACATTTTTCTTTGTTTGTTTGTTTGTTTGTTTGTTTGTTTGTTTGTTCTCTGCCTTTTCTTCATCTGCTGTATTTGGGCTGTTCAGCTTGAAAAAGAGAAGGCTATGGGGAGACCTGAGAGCAGACATTCAGTATCTAAAGAGGGGCTATAAGAAAGGAGGGAACGGATTCTTTGGCAGGGTCTGTTTAATACAACAAAGGGAAATGGTTTCAAACTAAAAGAGGGGAGATTTAGACTGCATATAAGAAAAAAATTGTGATAAGATTGGTGAGGGACTGGAACAGGTTGCCCAGAGAGGTGGTGGGTGCCCTATCCTTGGAGGCACTCAAAGTCATGTTGGATGGGGTTCTGAGCATCTGATTGAGTTGTAGGTGTCTTTGTTCATTAGAGGAGTTGGATTAGATGACCTTTGTGGGTCCCTTCCGACTCAAACATTTCTACAATTCTATGACTCCTTGATTCTATTAATTTCTTCGCAATAAATAAAATAAAATAAAATAAAATAATAGTATACTGATTTGGAAACAGAAAGAGTGGGGAGAAATTTATACCAATACTCTGTGAAAACAGAAAGTTTGTTATAAAACCCACATCTCACTTAAACTGCATTGTAAGTAGTACGTAGTATACGCTGCCTGAAAACTTTATATTTTTGTGCATTAAAGTGAACCATCCAAAATGTGAATTTGGAGATGGACCAAAGCACGTTTCACATGTCAAATTGTGAAGACTGCAGAAGCTGGTCTGAAGAAGGGTCTCTGACCTCATTCAGTGCTGCAGAAATTGTCAGTGAAATGTGCGGTTTGGCCTTGGCTGACTCAGAAACCAAGCTAATATTTCTGGGAAGTAAAAGAACATTTAGAAGTAAGAGGCTTTCTCATTTGGAAGACAGTTCAGGGACATATGGATTACATGTCTTTGTTGCATCAACATCATTTTTTATCAGTCTTGAATTAACTCCCGCTATTTAAACATCCACAGAAAACATTGCTTCTCAATTTATTTTGTACAGTGAGAGTGGTAACTGTGTATGAATTGATAATTATTATTTTTCTAGGGTGTAGTACACACTGTGTTTCTCAAATGAACCTTCAAACTTTCAATTTCTGGAGACTGGAAACATCCAACTTTTAATAGGCTGGAATTAAATTCACTAAAACCATTATCACAGCAAAGAGAAAAAGAATTTCTATGATAGAGAACAATTATTATGCAAGAATTGTGCTAACAAAGTCATTTATAACTGAATGAACACTTTGTTCCCTGGAATATTATAATATGTATTATGTTTTCCTTTAAAGTGTCTCCTAACAGCCCATAAGAGCTATATGACTCAGACCACCTGTGCCTATTTCATGGAGAGCTGCAAGGTAGCATTAATGTGGGTTGTGCCCTCACTGGGAACTGGACAGCTCTCTGGGATGATGCTGTGCTGCCCTACTGAGATGAGAGGTACCAGAAGGACATCCTGAGCTGACAAGTCAGTGCAACAATTTATTGCCAGCTTCCTAGTGGCAGTATCTGTGTTGGAAGCAAGACTCAGCCTTCTCAGGAGTTGTTCAGACCTCATGTATTTGTGGAAGCTGGTTCCCTCTAAGGTTGTGTTCCTTGGGGCTAGTTTCTTTCCAAACAGATATGCTGGTGCTCTCCAGGGAAGGAGGTACAGTTGTTCCCAGCTTGCTGACGTCATGGTGGAAGCAAGACTTCCATTTCCTGGTGAGTATGTATCCAGAGGGGATTTGGGACTGACAACCATTTATCTCCAGGCAGCGGATACAAAGCTGTGTAATTGGTGCCCCTGAGGATAAGCCATAGCACTTGCAAGATGTTCAGCTGACATCCAAGGGCATGTGCACTGCCATCAATTAGTGCAAGTCTTGCTTCTCCCTCCTCTGCTCTGCACTTAACCTTGTGAGCACATGGCTTTGTGTTCACAGGAGTACACTGTAATCCACCCGTCTTGCTAAGATAGCATAATGCTGATCATTTTACTGTGTGCTGGAACAATTAAAGTGTAACATAAATGGCTGGCAGGAGACAAGAATCAGAATTTTGTAATCTGGATGGAAAGTGGGACCCTTCCATTTTGGCAATGTTCACCTGCTATGTTTGGTGGAAACAAAGCTCTTTTCAAGCCTGATACATGAAGAAGTGGACAATGAAGACAGAGGACAACAGTGAATAGGTACTGCTTGTGAAACTGCATGGAAAGTTCCTGGAAAAGATGTACACTGCATCACAACGTGCAGGTTTATTTCCATGAACGGAGACATTGATCTGACACTGCAGCACAGCCCAGGCCACTGTGCCACCAGGAGATAAACCAAAGGTGTAGTTGGACTCAGAAACCCACTCATCAGCTCACCAAAGAAGCAGATATGAGGCTTTCAGATATTCTGGGGAAAAGAGAAAGCATGAAGGTCTTGTGGCAACGTTTTGTTTGCAATATGCCATGTAGACTTCAGACATGATGTTGGGATCAGGAAAGCGGGAGATTAGCTACTTTATAATCTACTTTTTGTGCCAAAGAAAATGGCATGGAAAAGAGGGGACTTGCTGGTGGTGGTGCTGCTGTGAAGACATGAAAGGTACAGACAAAAGGACCAGTAAATGTTTTCCCTGCACGTTTCCCCCCAAAATTTAACTTTCTGTGACTCTTCTTTACACAGATTTCAGACAGGTTGAAATAATCTCTCTCCCCACAGTTTGACGTGGTGCATGCAAACTTTCTGTCTCAATTGGCTGCTGCGCTGCGCACTGAGCGTGGCAGTGTTTATCCACGACTCCTCTTACCAAACATTAGCAGGAGGAGTGCTATGCTTTGCTTTACTTATCCCCTTGTGCCTTGTGTGCAAGTCAGACAGGCAGAGAAGCCATTCTGAGAAATCTGTTAAGGAGGGATTAAAATAACTGGAGGTTTCTAGAAGGTACTTGAGGAGGAGTAAAAAACATGGAAGAAAGTGTAAAGCTGAAGAAATTAATAATTAGGTTCACATTTCAGATTTCACTGATTTTCAACATCTCTTGATTCTCAGTTCCCTTTCAGCAGCTCCACCTTATTAGGAAGGTAAATTACTGACAAGAACTGGAGAAATTGCTATCACGTACCACCACAAAAATACTGTGTTTAGCGTCAAATGAGTCATATGTTTTTCACAATGTAGGAGAAACCTTATCTGCTTGAAAATGTTTCCTTGTTGTTCTGTATAATCCACTCTTAACACATAAGAGCAGGATCTTGGCACACTCAGAAAACTCACACATTTCAGCTGTGTCCTAAGAACACCAGCTCCTGGTGCTTTTAATCTCTGGCACAGTGGTAGAGGGAGACACTTTCTGCTGTGTGCCTAACAGAGCCTTCCTTGACAAAAGGGGAAGTTGCAGGTAGGTTGAAAAATTATCCCTGAGAAACTGAATTTCTATTGAGAACAGCTTCATGACTCATAACATGGAATATGTCAAAAGAATAGCCTAAAGGTTTGTTGTATTTTAACCCTGCTAGGCAGCTCAGCACCATACAGCTTCCTACTCACTCCCCACACAGCAGAACAGAGAAGAGTCAGAGAGGCAAAAGTGTAGGAACCTGTGGGTTTAGATAAAGGCATCATACCAGTTAAAGCAAAAGCTGTGCATAGAAGCATAGCAAAACAAGGAATTCACTCACTGCTTCTCATCAGCAGGTAGATGTTGAAGTACTCTCAGAGTTTATCACACATAATGGTTTCATGGAATTATAGAACTTTTTGAGTTGAAAGGGACACTTGAAGGCCATCTAGTCTGACTCCACTGCAATAAGCGGGGACACCTATAGCTAGATCAGGTGCTCAGAACCCAATCCAGCCTGACCTTGAGTGTCTCCAGGGATGGGGCATCCCTTTCTGACCAATCTGTTCCAGTGCTTCAACACTCTCATTGCAAAAAACTTCTCTATATCCCATCCAGGATATTGTTGGCTTTTTGAGCTGTTAGGGCACATTGCTGGCTCATGTCCACCTGCCATCCACCAGTACCCCCAAGCCCTTTTCAGCAGGGCTGTGCTCTATCCTTACACCTCCAGCTTGTATTGACAGAGGGGTTGCCACGATCCAGGTGTAAGACCTGGATTTATTTAACCTCACCTGGGCCCTCTTCTGGGGCCTGCTCTAGTTCTCTCTGAATGGTGTGTCAGTCCCACCACAAATCCTGGTGTCACCTGCAAACTTGCTGAGGGTGCACTTGATCCCACTGGCAATGTCACTGATTATATTAGAGTATGAGTATCAGTACTGACCCCTGAGGGACAGCATTCATCACTCATCTTCACCTGGACATTGAGCCATTGACCACCACTTTCTGGGTACAATCTCTCATACAGATCCTCATCCATCATACAGTCCACATCTTTCTAATTTGGAGAGAAGAAGAATATTGTTGGAACACATAGACTTATGGAGGTTCTTCAGGTGGTCACAAATCTGCTTACAGCAGGAGGGACATTGCTCCCCCAGCCCTCAACTTCTGTTTCTTGGGAAGTGCTGTCATTCTGAATATTTCCCCCTTCTTTCTTCTTTACCACAGTTTTATTTCTGAGTAGGCTGTTGTCATGCTGTCATATGGTATGGGACATATTTTGAGTCAGTTTGTTCTGTGTAAGCACTGCCCAGCAACAACTAAAAAACACGAGTGTACCATCACCAGGTTTTCATCCTATGGCCAAAACTCAGTATCATGTCACAAGCCTTTGTGAAGAAAATTGACTCTATTGCAGATCAAACCACGACAATTGCTTACAGCCTCAGGTGTCTCCAACCACTACAGGGGACAGGTAGTTTCTAGAAAGGTCTTTGGCAGAATGAGCACTGGCCACATGGTTTATTATTATTACATGGCCACATGGCTTTTACT
This sequence comes from Odontophorus gujanensis, assembly GCA_013399175.1. NCBI lineage: Eukaryota > Metazoa > Chordata > Aves > Galliformes > Odontophoridae > Odontophorus > Odontophorus gujanensis. The sequence continues at coordinate 7,947 of VXAB01012426.1, forward strand.
ATTGCATAAAATAAGAAGAAATTAACAGTAAGCATTGACACACAGTCTTTTCAGTTTTATGGAGAGACCTCTAAAATTGGGTCAAATTCTGATCAGCATGCAATGCAGTGATAATGTAGTCTTAGGCCACACATAAAAGAATACAATTCACTCACTCAGTGAGTGGAGGAAGAAGATGACTCAGGCTATAAAACGTGGTAAGATCTCATATGGTAGATCTCTTCCAAAAGCTTGAGAATACTAATTCCTTAGTCAAAGGTATTCTGCAAAACTCATGAAACAACTCAAAAATCCCTAAAGGGTATCTGCTATCGTGGGTGCCAGTGTACAATACTTACATTAGTTGCACCTTGTTGGTACTGCCATCAGCAGCTTATAACACAGCTTCCTTCTGGCACTCGCTGTCTATAAAGAGTGGGAGGATGCAGTATCTTAGTGTTGTCTGCTAGTATTTATCTTCCATAGGCAATATAGAACTATGGTATGAAACTTCCAAATAAAATATCAGCACTGGGGCTATAAATGTGTTTACATTCTGGCTCTTCTGGTTATGCATTTGTTTAACAACTGAACTTAAAACTTCCATTGTGTCACAGTTGGTAGAATTTAATCCCATTTTTGTAGACTAAAAGATGGTATGAGGCTCTATGCCGTGGTGAACCACATCCTGATGATTACTAGCCATTAGAGGAAAGGAATACCGGGCTCTTCAGTTTCTCAAGGTGAGACAGCCCGAGTATGTAAATGTATTGTTTTTTCCCCTTATGTATCCAGGTTACGTGGTCGGTCCAACTGGCCACATTTCATGAGGCTTTAATGTCTTTCTTTCCAACTTACCCCAAGAATAATTTAGCTGTTTGGCCATGAGTCAGACCCCAAAAGCTGTGTTAAGTGGCCTGGTTACATGGTGAAACACTCTATCTGTAGGGGAAATCTCCCACATCTCAACTCTCTTCCCAGATTCCAGTCACTGCATACCATAATCTCACAGTGCAACCTCAATTCTCCCCCAGTGTTCTTTGTATTTAGAAAGTGAAAGATGTTTGGATTTTAATTCATTATTTGCCTTAATTCATTTAACCCTAAAATGTCTAACGTGGCACAAGAAGAAATCTCTCATTAAGAGTTCATAATGGATATCTCTACAAGATGTGATGTCAGACCTCCTTCCCTAGACTAGGGTACCACTATAATATAAATGAAGAGGAATGATAACAGCTGTGAGATGGAGTAAAATGGATGGTAGAATGAACAGACACTTCCAACTTCACCTCAGCATTAAACTATAACATCTAAAAGCTAATGAGCTAAAGAGGAACAAATGAGAAAATTAATAATGCACTGCAAAATAGAGCATTCAAGAGAAACTTCTCCTCCCTCCATACCATGGCTAATTAAGGTGATCTATTCCAATAGGAATAACCCTAAGCAGCACTTACTCATTTTTAACACCCTGTATTCCAAGCTAATGTTTAAATGCTCTTTATAAAACTGTAGATTTTGAGTAGATATGAATCATACCTATTAAAATGGCACTTTCAGTTGTGCAATAAAATTCAAGGACACTGATTATTCAAATGGTTTACTTTATTCATATTGCTATTAAAGAGTCCAGGTTCTATCAAATTTATGTTTATTTATGTTATTTATGTTTATTTTTTTCTTTTTCTGGCATGTGCTGTCTGCTCCCAAATGAAGATTATAAAAGTTGAGCCAACTTTTGCACTGATTTATAGTCTGTGCAAACTTACAGGAGCCAGAGATGTTACACAGGATGATATTGGTATCAGTTTGGCCAGAAATTAATATACAGTGGCCACAGAATATAAATTGGCCAGCTTACCTTAAAGGGAACTTTCTCCTCAAGAATAAGAACATCAATATAAAGTGTAAATAAATTTACAAAAAAAAATAAATAGATCCAAGAATGAATGGTCACACCTAACCACTCCCACTTTTACAGGTACTGTCCTATTCATAGAGGATAAATCATGCCTGGCGGTCTCTATATTATACATTTATTTGCTTTTGATTAGTTTATTCATACAGAGACAGATATGCTCTCATTCTCTTTCCTATCCTCACATTCTTCACACTATATAGAAAAGCTTCCCAGGGAATGTTCTGAAAATGAATCAAACTGTCTGAGAAATTTCTCGTTAGTATTCCACAGCAGGGAAAAACTGGCAATGAAAATCATTTTAGGCATATTGTAGCAGAGACTAGAAGTCTGAAGAAATAAACAAGGGCATAATAAACTGACAATTAGTGGTAAACTGTTTAATATTTTTTTTCTTTTACTTGTTTGCATCTTGAGTGAAATAGTGCACATACTGTGTATGGGTAGTAGACATGGTCTGTAGATATAATTATTGTAGGTAAAAATGCTTTGGAAATGGCTTGAAGCAGATGACAACCTGATTGTTGGCTGTGCTATTGCTGATGACTTGGGAGTATTAATTATGAGGAGATATTAGTTACTTCTCATTAACATCATTTGGTCCTGTGTCTATACTCAATATAAGGAATTTTTGTAGGTGGACTGATAGAAATTTTCTAAACAGAAATCACTGAATAGATGTCTTGTGAACTTTGTATTACTTGACAACGTTTATGAGTCACCAGGTGATTTTCAGTGTGAGGAACTCACAACCACGGAATTTTATGATATATTAATATATGGGTTGCTGGGATGTTGTATCCTAATGTTTGAGAAGATCAGTCCAGTCTGCACTCAGGAAGAAAGCCTGTAGACCAAGTAAATAATGATGACATGCCTGAAGTGCTCTGGCTCCCCATACTCAGTATTCCTGCAAGCAAGCTGGAGATGGAGGCAAGAGAAGGCACAGCAGTAGGGGAAAGGAATTGTTCAGTGATTCACAAAGCCCTGCATAACCTCTGCATTTCACCCTGGTATGCACAGGCTGCATTGTGTGCTGGACTGAAGGCAGCCTTCAAAACTGCAATCTAGTTTAAAAATGAAGGCATAAGGGAACAGACAGTGGTCCTTTTGTTTATCACTCTAATTGAAAAAGTTCTGTCTAATTCCTAACTTTTTAGTGATTGTTTCCATCTCCTAGTATTGATTCATCTTATTCTAATTCTTTAAATGTTGGTTTTCCTCTGTGGGGGACTCATGGGAGGGAAACAAGTCATTCATCAGTTTTTATTTTGAAAAACTAAACACATCAAGATCACTATTTTGGTCCAAGAAAAGAATTTATTTCATCCCTCAAATACTTCTGTGGCTCTCTACAATTTTAAGAAACAACCCTGAAAGGATGCACCCTTCCAGGACTATGCTTATTTATGCCAGATACACCATGGACTAAGCAGTGTGGCTGTGTCTAATAATTATTGTTCTGATCACAGATTCAGGAGCGATACTCATTCTTTGTACCATAACATCTGCTTTTCAGTGTAATCTGTAAAATGTTTTCATATTCATTACTTCTTTGCTCTACGTGTTCTATACATGGTGTTACCACCTTCTACTTACATGTGTAACTGCTTTAAAATACTGCTTGGATGAACTAAGGATATGAAAACGTCCTGATTAATCAATCTATCTGCACATTCCTGTTCACTGTGACTGTTAAATGGTAGTTTTACAGTCTGCAGTGATTTCAGAGACTTAATGAAGAGGAGAAATGGCTTAAACCAATTCAATAAGCTTATTTGATAATTGAAATGCCTCATGTCTATCATTCACATTTCCCACCATCTTTTACATTTAAGACAGAGTGTGTGCCAAATCCCTTCTTGATTCTCATCTTCAACCTGCCTCCCTACTTGGTCCCAAGTCAAGAGATGTCATGAGATAAATCTTGGGGCGTGCAGATAGGCCCTCCTGAATGGACCCATAGTTTCTTCTCAGACTGCCTTTAAGTAGTGGAGGCAGTTGGCATGTGGCTCACAAACTGCCTGTAAGTGTCACTATGGCTGCATGGAAGTGAGTAAGTGAGAGGAATGGTCTCTAGCAGTTCTAACTGTCCTGGCTCTGAAAAGATGATGTGAATGTAACCTCCCTTACCAAGAGCTTAATCCATCCAGTATGTGTTCTGTGGCACAGTGCTGATTTCTAACAGGAATGTTAATGTAAATTAAATCCTCTAGGTCAAGCAATAGTTACTTTTACCTTTAGCAGTAGAATGAATACCTAGATTAGAGTGGAAATAATACTTTAAATTTCTGTCTTCAGTATATTAACACAACACTATCTGCACCTAACAAGGGGACCCTATCATTGCTAGTCATTTTTTATTGCTCATGCTGTCAAACTTTTCTCTTTTCTTTCTTTCATCTTACCCATAATTTACATTTTATGTAGAATACTATTTTCCTGATTTCCCATTTTTACTTTTAATTGGTGTCTTTGTTAATTTCTTTGTTAATTTCCATTAGTTGATCTCCTTTCTCTGCAAGAGAGGGGATTTGAGTACAACACTGTGCAATTTTACTATTTTGATCTCCTAAGAGCTCTTGTGCACTGCACATGGCAGTACTGTTCCTGTTCAGTCCTGTTTTAGCTTTCATGTTAACAGTGGAAGAGTTTCCACTTCCTCTGCCACCTCGGAGGTCTACCTCATTTTGCAGTGTAACTCTTCAAGGGTTCTTTTCATCCACTTTCCTGTGGCTACATGTCATGGTTGCTGTTAACCAGATAGCATTTATCTTTCACTTCACTAATTACCTCATTTTTCTGAATTCAACATGTCCCAGTAAATCTTCAGGGTTGATATAGGAATGAAAGTTACAGTAATTTTTACTTAAGGGAAAAAAGTAATTGAAAGCATCTACTTCTAATTATGTTCCACTGATGGTGAGGAAAGCAAGTGCATATATCAAAGTTCCAAGCCACTCACTAAGCACTTCTTCTTACACCATCATCTGAAGCTACTGAGAAAAGTAATAAAGTATTTACGGTTTTAAGTCCCTACAAGCAACCATCTAGAATTCCAGTAAAAATAGTTTCTCATTACAATGAGATTTAAAATATATCTGAAAAATACAAATGCCCAAATACTTCTTAAAATCCCCAGTTACATTTAAGTGCTCAGTATGTTGTGGCTCCTACTTTTTCTGGTATTCTGATAGCAAATTCATCCCTGTGCATTCAAGAATCTTAATTGCATTATCTTAAAATCAGTGTCTTAATTTTAATTAATCAGTGTCTTAATTTAAGTGCCAGCCATCTATTCTCCTCATATTCAACAATAACAGTTAGATACTCTTCCTTCTCACCAGCCAAAATTCCTAGCTTCTATCATTACTCGGTGTAAGTAACTTCAAAAGTCTCTTGTCACATTTTTTTGTAGGACCAACTTGTTTTTTTCAATCTGGGTGTATTTGGAGTAATTGCAAAAGAATTCCAGGACTGGCGGAAGCCGTCCTTTTCTCTGACTGGGTTTTCTGGAGCCTGCCAGGATGCAGTGAACTATGTTTAGACAGCAATAGCTTTGGACACGTCTTAAAGTCATTGAGTCATAGATTCATAGATTCATAGATACATTAGGTTGGAAAGGACCTCCAAGATCATCTAGTCCAACCATCCTCCTATCACCATCCCTACCCACTAAACTACTAAATCAAATCCCTTAGCACCTCATCTAAACACTTCTTGAACAGCGCTAGGGATGGTGCCTCAACCACCTCCCTAGGCAGGCCATTCCAGTGCCTGACCACTCTTTCAGACAAAAAGTTTTTCCTCAAATCTAATCTAAATCTTCCCCGGCGCAACTTGTGGCCATTCCCTCTTGTCCTGTCACTAGTAATCTGGGAGAAGAGGCTGACCCCCTCAAGTCATGTCTTTTGTGTTGGAAGTAATAGATACTCTTTAATGAAATGTTTTATCCTTTAATAAACTTGATTTTCAACACTCACTCATTGCTGTTTCTTCAACTCTAACTAAGCTGCTAGTAATATTCTTCTAACAACATGGTAAATTTATATATGGGTAGCTAATGGACAGTGGGATTTTCCAGCTTATTCCTCTGTTTTTCCTTCCTTTGTATTTCATCTTTTGAAGTGTTTATGGGTAGCAAACATACTTAGGCTTCGTTTCACACATGTTTCATATTGTGTTGTCTTCCTTAGAGGTGGGTGATGGTGGCTCTGTGGAACATTCTAGGTAACTTCTCACATAAGATCTGTGGGCTATATCCATCAATAAAGGTTCTGCACAACTGGACCTGCTATCCAATCTAAGCAAGATCTTTCAGTGAGGTACAGTGATCTAAGGAGGGAGAACTTGGGGAAAAACAATTTTTGCAGCCCTCTGAAGAACATAGTTTGGATAGAAGAGAACTATAGTGGAGTTGAGCCGACAAGAAGGAATAAGCCATTGATTACTTGGTTGATTGATTGATGATGGATTAATTGATTGATGCACAGAAGCCTCGATAAGCCAGATGCTGAAGGGAGGATCTAGTAGTAACAGATCCAAATGTCCTGTTGCTCACCAGATGAGACTGGTGGAGGCGAGCTGAGCATCCAATTAACTATTTAATGAGAAGACAGGTGGGACCTGTGTTCTAACATGAACTGGACACTAACTCCTAACTGCAGCTGAGAACATGTAAGGTGTAAATGGAAAGGAGTCCCTGGCTGATACAGATGACTTATTCCCACCATTACCAGTAGGAAGAAGATTGCAGTGGCTTCAGTTAGAGGTTTCTTTCAATTTGTTCTGCAATGGTTGGCCTTCACAGGCTCAGCATGAGGCTTTCAGTCTGGGACATTTTCTTGTGGATAACAGCTTCTGTTCCTCCTCATACTCTTCACTCTTCTTTTATTCACTGTGCTTCAAGCTCAAGCTTGAGGCAGCAGATGGATTTAACAGCATGAGATCAGAAATTTCCTGTTATGATGAAATAAAAGAAAAAAAAAAATCTTAGTGCTACTGACACAAAGGGGAGTAATTGCTTGTGAGTCAGTGGGACTCGGATTTCACTCTGAGCATCTATACTCCTCCTGAGTACTTGGAAGTGGACATTCTGAGAGGCTCTGAGTCTTTTTATGGTATTCTTAGGGAGCTGTAAAATATGCTAATGAAGTGAAAAAAAAATATCGGGTTGATAATACTTATTATCCATGAAAAATCATATTAACAAGTTAGAGATGATGGTAGTAATGGAGCAATAGCAATTAAAGAGGAAAAAGTTTTATTTCTGATGCACTTACCTTTCTTAAATATGATTTTGAGTACTTTCTGGTCATTAAGATTGCTCTCTTGGAGTGTCCCACACATGTAGGTGTTAAAAGTCAACAGTAGGTGGCCTCAGAACATTATTATTGCTCTGCACTGGACCATATAAGATGAGGGCAGGAGCCCTGCAAATTACCAGTGTTTGGGTACGGCTCCCTCTCTAATCCTACAAAGCATATTGAGATGCATTCTGCAGCCTAGAGCTATTGCTTTCACCAAAATACAATGTTATATGTCAAACCTTAATGTAAGATCAACTGATCTATTTTTCCTTGCAGTTTCAAACCCATTTTGAGCATTGTCATGGGTCAATTATTAGAGGAAATATCCATTTTGTACAGAAAAAAAATGAGAAGACATAAAATTCTCATCATTGAATGTGGCATACCAGATATATTAGCTACCTATAGAAGTGAAAGAAGCTGGAAAATCCACTTGCTCTTTTACTGATTATTATCTTCTGCTCACATGCCCTGTTTTTCAAATGTCCAGTGACTGACATTTGGCCATTCGCACATTATGTTTGTAGATAGTACTGAATTAAGAGGAGCTGCAGGTTCCCTCCAGGGCAGAGGGATAGATTAGGCTTCTACCAACAGGAGTAGAGAGACTTTGAAGAAAGATTTTGATAGACAATCACCAACCATAGGAAATTTGACAAGATTCTGATGGATTTTGTACCTGGGACAAGGCAACCTTAGCTATGCATACAGACTGGGGACAAGAGGCTGAAGTGCTACTTGTGCAGTGCAGTACAACAGAAAATAATCTGGGGCTTCTGTTTGATAGCATGTTGAATATGAGTCAACAGGGTATCCTGGCAGCCAAAAGGGCCAGAAGGGATTGTCCCACTATGTGCTTCACTTCAAGCACTGGGTGAAATTTTGGGCTGCAAAATATAAGGACAAAAAGCTATTAGAGAGCATGCAAATGATGGTGAAGAGTCTAGAGGACAAGGTGTATGAAGGAGCAGCTGAGGTCCTGTAGTTTTCTCATCACAGTGCAGAGGATGCTCATGGCAGTCTACATCTCACAGGGTGCAGATGGACAGCACTGAGCTCTGCTCTCTGTGACAGCCACAGGGCCCGAGGGAACGGCATGGAGCTGTGTCAGGGGAGGGGCAGCTGGGGGTTAGGGACAGGGTCTGCACCAGAGGGCAGTGGGAATGGAACAGGCTGCCAGAGTCCAAGGAATTCTTAGACATCGGGTTTGAATTTTGAGTGGTGCTGTGTGGAGCCAGAATTTGGACTTGTGAGTTCCTTCCAACTTGGGATATACTTATCTGTTCTGTTGGTTTAGGAGGTGATGACTCACTATCCACCATGAACCATTCCAAAAGTTGGCTTGGCTTCTTGAGAGAAGTTTCTGCAGGTAATAGAGACTCCAGGCCAAACCTGTAGATCCCAGGGCTCTGAGAATCTGTTTTCAGTCTTTGTCAACTGTTGATCCCCTGCAAATGCAATTTAGGTCCTCAGCATCTTATCCTGGGCCCAAATTCTTATGCTTTAGGAGAACTGTTGATTTCAAAGTCTAGATTTAATGTATGACTAACATCAGTTTGCAATAGCTTGATCTGTTCCACAGATGCTCCTCCAGACTACCAGATCACCTGAACAGTTGGAAGAGAGAAGCTGTTATTGAATCTACTGTTGGATTTTTCATTGTTGATGCCTCAGGAAAAAAAAAAATAGAAAAGAAAAAGAAATAAAGTTAAACAAACAGGAAGTCGTGCACATTAAGGGAGATGCAGCCATTATAATCTATACTGAGAGAAGGGGAATGAAAGTGCAACATCCTCATCACTCCCATTTCCTTTTTTTTTAGCACCAGTGTGTCATCATGAAAGGACTGTTTATGCACTAAAACCAAATCATCTATCATCAATCCAATGCAGACCTACGAGGGCTGCAGAGCAAGGAGCTTTTCAAGCCAAAGGAAAGCAGACCAGTTCTCGTCTTTGCAGAAGACAAGAGAGCATGAGAAAAATGACCATAGCGACTTCTCAACCAACCTTGTGTTGGCTCTGCAAGAATGACCTATCGCTGGTCACCTCCTGGACCTCATGCTCTGCTCTCCACCCTAACAACTCCAGAGGTACTTGAACCCATAAAAGCAACTATGAAGAAAAGCAAACAAGCTCACTTGAGAATGACTTCAGTGTGGGCTGAGAGGTATTTCTCCAAACAATATCGTGATGCAGCTCAGAGATCTCCTGGTATCTAAACTGGGGTAATACAGAAGTGTTCCCTTCTGTTAAATATATAGGTTCACCTTGAGTCCCTAACCCTCCTATGAATCTATGCCATTGTGTTTAGGTAGGGCACAAGTACAGTACTTATAAATGCCAGCTTTATCTAGGCTGACCTGTGTCATTCTGTGATGTCAGAAAGAAGGAAAACAATAATTTGTATTTTGTAATGCATCTTTTACGCACCCTCATTGTAGGCAGGCTATTGAACACACTAGAATGGAGTTAAGTTTCTCTTCACTTTTAGTATTTTACAGCAGAAAAATCTGCCAACCCACTGTTAGTGGAACAGTATGAACTATGGAGCATTCTAGGAGAAGCCCTCTGTTCCATGGCTTTATCTCCTCTGATGCCCATTTGTAATCTTCCCAGAATTCTATAGAACAGAAAAGCAGCCTTTCAGCAGGCACTGAAAGGTCAAAGAAGCATTAGGTCTGCCAGTTTGTGTTGAAGATGCAAACTTCCTTCTCTTGGCCTCCAAAATAGTAGTCTTTTAGGACATGAACTTTATGCTTGAAGCAGAAGGGCTGTACTTTCTTGGTGCCTTCAGTTGCAAGTTGCCTTTGCTCATCCTTAAAAACATAACGTCTTTCACATGAGAAAGGAACAGATAAAAGAGCTTTGCCTTCCTCCTCTTCCCTGTTTCTACAGTGCAGCATCAAAGGTGCATCCAAGACATGGCACTAAGCCTATTTTTATTGCTGCTGGAACGTTATGTGTCTGCCAGTAAGAAGCAGCACTGAACAAAATAGGCTGACAGGGCCAGTCCTTGCTTCTCTAAAGGGAAAAACTGCTGCCAGAGAAAAGCAACATCCATTAGCAGGGCACCTTTGAACATCTCATCCATCAGGGCTGAGGAGAGATGGCTCACATGGCAAACCCCAGAGCTCAAAGGAGTGCAGTCGCTGTTGAAGAGTGCCCCATCCTGCCCAGGCTGCCCCACTGCCCATGCAGCCTCTGATTGCAGAGAGCTCCTTGTGGCTGGATTCCTTCCAGTCAAAAAGGTGACTGGGCAGCTCATTCCCTCCTGTCATGGCTTCTGTGATGCTCTGCTTGCCTTTATCACCTCTCCATTAGTGTAGTTATCAGATCAAATTATAGCTGTATGGCAGATACTGGGTTAGCTTTAAAAGCAGTGGGGATGAGCACAAGGTTAATTACCATCTTACCTGCCTAGGGAGTGAATATGTTAAGGATTTATTGAGCCTGCCTTTCACTCAATATCCCATGCAGAGCAAAGGACAGACCTGGACAGCACTACACTGCTGTGGTGAAGGCAGCAATCTGCATTTGGCTCATTAGGAAACCTGGTTACACCTGCCTCAGTTTCAGTGGTGCTGACATTTAGCTGAGCATGGAAATCCTCCTGAGATGTCCTGATTCTTGTCCTTCCATTCAAGTTCATCTGCCTTATCCTGCTACTGGCTGTGCTCCAGCACTTGGGGATCCCCAGTGTTCTTTGTCACGTGTGATAAACTGGCAGTGTGAGGAAGAGGGAGAGGATGTGCTCTTCTCCCTCACTACACAATTGTCATCTGCGTGTGAGATAGGAACATCCCTTGTTCATTAATGTGATTTCAAAAGAACCATGCAATTTCATTTGCATTACAACTGATGCTGACCTAACAAACTGAAATGCTGTTTAATGAGTTAGCAGCCCAGACATTTTCAGTTACAATTTGATGATAATTTCTGTGATTCTCAGGCAAAATTCATGCTGGAATTTAATCAACATAAATCCACTAGCTTAGCTGGAACTATGCCTGTTCATACTATTGAGAGTTTGGCTCTTGGTTAAGTGTCTATATCACTCTTAGACAGTCTGAAAATGTCTTCTAAATTGTCAGCAAAGCTCAGAAAGCTTGAAATAATAGGATTATTTCAGTTTAAATAGTGTTCTTACTCTTCTAAAAGTTTGAGAATATTTATTCTGGTCCCATTAGTTTTACTATCTACTGTGATTAAATGTTGGTCATCTTCAACAGATTAGGAGCATGGCAGAGTGGAGCTGGGTCAAATAATATGGTCTCTCTCTAAAGCAATACCATATTAAGGATGTTTGAATCACTACATGAAATTCTGTGCCTCGCTAATGTAGTCTTGACAATATTATAGACTGCATTATGGACTACATCTATAACACCAAATACAATTGAAGCTGTGGAGCATTTTGTTGGGAGAGCATTTAGCCACAAGTCCAGGGAGAAAGGCTGCAAGCCCTACACCCTTGATCTTAACAGAGTCCTATGTGGTGTTTCCTTTGAATGCTTTAAACCATAATTACTCCCTAGCTCATGTGTGCCTGCTTTTTTCCAAGTTATTTATCCCTAATGGGAGGTTGTACCTGACCTCAGCAGGAAGATATTTTCACAGTGGGAAACTCAGGGTGCATGTTACATACTCTGAAAAGGAAGTCCTGAAGGCACTGAGTGTTTAGGGTATAAAACTGCTGAGGTACTGCTGGGGGGCTATGCAGGGTAGAAGGAATCAAAAATGATGGAATTTTGCTCATTTTGATTAACTGGAGGGGGTCAGACCAACTTCTGTCCCTATACAATACCTGGGCAGTGAATCAAAGAGCATGGCCCCTTCCCAGCCTGCAAGCACATTTGCAGTGCAGCACTGTGCTTGGAACATTCTGGTGGTATAAACACAGTCATAAGGATTTGTTTATACCTTCAGATCCTTATATTTTTTTCTTTCTGTCTTAAAAGACTTCCTAGGTTTCAATAATGACATGGCAACGTACACTGGGATTCATTTGATCTTGTATTACCTAAATGTTAGGCTTTGATCTAAGCCAGTGTCTTGCTGTAGCCAATAGCAAAATCCTCATCCCATTCTGAAACTGCTAGCGTTAGAGGATCTGAATCTTACAGATTGTGTTTCACAGCAGAGAAATGAATGGTGGATGTTTGTGTAAGGTTTTATCCCTTTTGTTGACAAATGTGATCTCGAGCAAATCACTGAAGTTCAGTGTGTGTCAGAGAGCCATAATAAACTCAACTTGCCTCTTAAACAGAGTTCTGCAGGACTGCAAACCTTTTGAGATCCCTGGCTTAGCAGTGCTAATGGGCAACTGTAAGGGATGGTACCCATTTGTAACTGTGACATGCCAGTCTGAACACTGTTGAGATAAAGATTATATTTAAGGGAAAAAAATTAATGAAGAGGAGACTAAACTCATAAATAAACCCTATAATGTTGTAAATCTCCCTAGCAACCCACGTCATGTTAAAAGGCAGAGCCTCTGTCTTGGCAAATGCCTTGTCTCGTTTGAACAAGTGCAATGCATCAGAGGAGTTCAAATATGGAATGTTCTTGGGAGAGGTATATAAGAAGGGAAAAGTTTGAAGGAGAAGGAAGGGGATGAGTGGTACAACAGAAGTGGGGAAAAAAAAGTTTAGACTGGGGAGAAATAGATATGTCCAAACTTTTCTTTCAGTTACGCCAGTATGAAGATGTTGTTTTCCTGTCATTCCTGACTTTGGAGAGCCTGGATTTCTTTTCTACTGTTGTTGTTGTTATTATTATTATTATTTCCTCTTAGGAAACAAAAACCAGACAGAATCAGGAAAAGTAAGGTATATAGCATGGCCAGTACTCTGATGTGGGCTTATAGAATCTGCCATTTTAGAGGCAGAGATGGTAACTCAGTGCATTTTCTCCCTGTAGAATGGGATGCAGGTTGGTTCTCTAAGAAATGAAATAGCTTATTATCATTTTCAGTTTGGGGCTGAACAAGGAGATGAGAAATGTAGACAGATTTTGATTATCTTTAGTGAACTTGATGACCTGAAATTTAGTCAGGTGTTAGAATCATCAAATAATTAAGGTTGGAAAAGGCCACAAAGATCATCTAGTTCAAATATCAACCCATCCCCATCATGCCCATTAAACCATGTCCCTAGATGTCTCACCTCATGCTTTTCATGAACACCTCCAGGGACAGAGACTCCACCACCCCTCTTGGCAGCCTGTTCCAATACCTCACCATTTCTTCTGAGATGACATTTTTCCTAATATCCAACCTGAACCCTGGTGCAGCTCAAGGCCATTACCTCTCATTCTTTCCTTGTTAGACTTCTTCTGCATGTCTACTCTGCAAGTCAAAAAAGATCTGGATAATTCTTGGAAAGCAAGTAGATAAACAGGTAAGGGATAAGACAACACAAGTATTTGCCCCGAAGCCTCGAACCACCAAGTGCCCAGGCCAGGTTCACATTATTTCCCTAACAAGTGTCCTCACAGTGACTACTTGTGATGAAATATTACCACAGAAGCACTGCAGGATGAGGTGAATCATATCTTTTGTCCTTACACTCTGTACCTTAAGGATAACAGATGGCTTTAAACATTAAACTTCCCTGCAGACTCAGCGAAAGTTTATAACTACAAGATTTTGACATACACATGAGAGACCAATTAGGTTGTCTGTGGGGAAGGCAAAGGCCAGGGTCTAGAAAAAAAGTTGATGGGACAGGAGATGCAGTGCTCTTACAGAACACTGACAAAGTGATCCAGGTATCACCTGCAAAACAAGGAGATCTGTGGGGGCTCGGCTGAATCAACAGGAGATTGTAAAGCCTACAATTTTGCCCAAAGGGAAATATTAGGATGGCATTCGGAGAAGTGTAGGGAGTGCAGACAGAGCAGAACAAAATGCCAGTTGACTGAAACTGTTTCTGTTGTCTCATCTAATGTTTAATACCCTTTTCAAAGTGTGACACATACCAGCCAAAGTGTAGGAGGTAATTGTGTACCAGTGGCCCAAGTTTCCTCCCACATAAAAGTGAGTGCTTTTACTTCAGACTATCCTCAGCTTTCACTGTAAGGATACACAGAATCAGTTCTTCACCTTTTGGAAAATATATTGATAATTCAAGAATGCTTTCATACACACATTTGTAAGTCTGCACTGAGTACACTGCGAACAGCAGCTGATACAACAAGCTGTGCTATCTCTGATTTCTGAAAACTCTTGTTTTCTGGACTAGAATTCCTCCTCTTTAACAAAAGACTCACAAAGAAAGATATATGCACTTCCACAATGCATTTCTTCTCACTGATCATAGAATCATAAAGCGACTTGTGTTGGAAAGGATCTGATATTACCTACCGTCAGAAGTCCCACTCCCCTGACTCCTTTGGCAGTTGCCAGTCAATCAGAATACTTTGCCTGACCTTTAAGTAGCCTTTCAGGAACACATAGTTATCCTATCTGTGCTGTGACAAAGCTACCAGCCCCACTCACATACTGAGAGATGATATGGATACCTGGAGCCCACTCCTCATGACTCATCTTACTGAACTGCCTATTAGTATAACTAGATTTACTGGTTCATGTTCCTAAGCATCTGTATGCCATTTGAACCTCTTGCCACCACCTCTTCTTCACTGCATTTGCCAGCCCTGTGCATGCATCTTGCATAGGAAAATTCCAAAGGCATTTCTTGTTATGGAGAGGCAATTGAATGAAAATCCAGATCTCCATTGTTTATAATAGGATTTCAAATACCTCTCTCATACCAACCATGTCTAAATCTCATTTGAATCTCACCAGGAGGTAGAAAGTAGATTTTACCCCATCAGACAGACTTAGCACTGTCATTAGTGCTCAGTATTCTCATAGCCTCTCAATTTCCATCTTCCCTTAATACTTTCAATGGTAGGATGGTGTTTGATCATCCCTTTTCTGCATTCATGAGTATGTATAGATCCTAACTGGAAGATTACTGTACATCTAGAAGTTAGCAATACACATAGCAGTTAATTTGAGTAGACACAGGCATGTGCTATGCTGCCCTGCACATACAGTGTGACTTTCAGGACTGTGTTTTGTGACACAAATTCTGTGGCTTCGGTACAAACTTAGCTGGATTTAACTAAGGAGCCTGCAGGCAGCAGGCACAGTACCAGCAATTACACCACCTGCACAGCTTTGCTTTTATCTAAAAGTAGAGCAAGAAGTTGTCGTGTGAAAATCCTTTAGGAATAGAATTATTTTCTTGTAAGGAAATTACAAATCACAAATTACGTAATACAGATGACCAAAATGGAAAGCCTCTCTCTGTAGACTGGATCTAATCGCCATAGTGTAGCATGGGAAAATACATCTGAGCTCCATCTGATGATGCATGAAAGTGGGTTGCCCAGCTTCTAAAGGAACTTGGATGCTAGCTATTTAAGATTTACTTGCTACTGATATTCCTTTTCTTATTCTGTCTTACTCTGTCAGTTATCCTATTAAGCTATGCTTTTGTTGGGCATTTCTTACTGAGATTCAGAAACAACCCTGCACCATCTCCTCTTTATTTTCATCCCTCACTCCAGTGCAGAACACAGGGCCACTGAATAATACATTTATATCTATGAAAGACAAAGACAAACTCCTTCAGCGTACTCAGAATTCTTATGCAACCATTTCCGTCAAACCTGCTGGGCAATAGACTGGGAATAAATATACAAAGTATGGTTTCTCAAAGAAGAGGTATTTTTTTCATTGTGGAAAAACCTTTTGAGTCTGTTTTGGGATGGATTACTACAAATATCCATTGAATTAATCATATAGTTCCATTTGGAGCAACTCTATGTGGTCCTTATGCACTGTAGTGCCGCTGAAGAGCAGCTTCCAGATGTTGAAGTGCATACTGGAGCAGAAGTTCAAAGGCAGAAGAAATATAAGTTGATGTATGTTGTGGACATTTTCCAGAAGCCATTGACTAGATAGTTGGTGCTGGAGGGAACTGGTGTCCCAGTACTGGCAGGTAGAACAATAGCAACTTTGGCTAGACTCTTTAGAGGTAAGAAAGTCCCCTAAAAATTGAATGGTTTTGTTTCAGCCTAGAGTTTGATGCAGTTTATTCATGTCTAAGAACTGAGATCGCGAGCAGAAGATGAGGAGTCACTACATACAGAGAGTTAGCATTCTAGGCTCACTTCCTTAGCTATTCTGAGTGGTGAGAGGCAAGGACATGCATCAGAATGAACACAGTGGGTATGGTCTATATTAGTGATCTAAACAATATTAAGGAATATTTTGGGGCCTTACAACCTGTTCATCTGGATTGTTTCAATACATCCAGTATAGTTCTGGTCAAGGACAATGAGCACTCTCTTAATCAGTTACTGAACTAAATTCTGGACTCAGCAAGGGCTCATAGATGTTCCCAACATGTGTATGTAGGAGGCAATGTATTTTCAGAAAGAGAGAACGACTGTGTCATGTGTCTCTTTCAACCCATAAAACAGATGTGGGAATACTAGGTACAGAGTAGATTAGGGTACAGACTGCAGCTGACCTGCCTTCAGGTTTCACATATGGCCTTCGTTCACTTTGTTCTGCTACTCAAGTTGAATTCTTGTTGATGATCCTTCCCAGTTTAATGATCTACCCTATCCCATGCCTAGTGTCCCTCCATATCCTAATGTCCTACCAGCCACAGTAATGTGAAGAGTCTGAGGAAACTCCTGTTCTTGTTATCCTCTCTTCCTTGCAGCATCACTTGTTGACTAACAACAAAAATGGATCAGTGCATGTTGTATGAGATCATTTGCAAGTTGTCTCTTTGGACTGCAAATGTTAGTACCAGACAAGAGGAAACTTTATAGGATCAAATCAAAGTGCAATAGTACCTGAAGAGAGAGTGTAAAGAGGATGGAGCCAGGGTTGTGCCTGGTGCCAGGTCAAGAGGCAATGGGTGCAAACATAGAAGGTTCCCTCTGAACATCAGGAAGCACCTCTGCACTGTGTAGGTGATGTAGCACTGCACTGATTGTCCAGATCTCCTCCTTGGAGATTTTCAAGATCCACCACAACATGGCCCTGAACACTTTGCTCTGGGTGTCTCTACTTGAGCAGAAATCAGAGCAGATGGAATGGAAGATCCCTTCCAACCTCAGCCATTCTATGGTTCTGTGATTCTATGATACAGAAGCAAAATATCTCCAAACTGAGAACTTTGGAAGAAGATAACTGAGTGAATGTTAGATGTCTCTTTGAGGTGATGTGAGCTAACATAAGTGAGAGACATCTGATAGGCATCTTGAAATTCTTTCATATTATCCTAGATAAGAAAGCCGAAAGAAAGAGAAAGAATTGCAGATGGAAAATTAACCACTGAAAGCCACTTTAACCTCAAGCAGGTGACTTTTATGTCTACTGTAAGGCCTTGTAGAACTCTCAAAACTGTCTCTTATCTGGGAAAAACTAAAAAGAAAAAAAAAGATGCATTTTTCAGTCATCATTAATTTTTTAAAATCGAATGCATTTTTACCACATTCCTCTTTCAGATATTCTATTCAGGGTTTCTTCCTTAATCTTAAAAATATACAAAGTAAAATGCAGTGTTAGTAAAATATTTCTTTTCTCATTACTCCCCCTTTTATCATCATGAATACATCTGCCATTTGTTTCTTGTTTTAAGCTTCAAATGCTGCAAAATTCTGCCCGTAAAGTTAGAGAACAACTATGAATTAAATAAAATTTGAAGCATAATATATCCTTGATATTATTTTCATGTTTACCATCTTAATATATTGGTTTATTGGAATCTCAGTTTTACTGCTTCTCCTTCAAAGCAATTTTAGCTCCCTTTGAGGAAGAAATTATTTTAACTAAGATTTTTATCTTGAAAATGTGTGATATTTTTGTCACAGGATGTCATATGCATGAAGATTCTGAGCCATTCTGCTGAGTCACTACCACAGCTGCACCATGTGGGGTTTATTAGTTCTGACTGAAAAAATAAAAAATAAAATAAAATAAAATAAAATAAAATAAAATAAAATAAAATAAAATAAAATAAAATAAAATAAAATAAAAATATAACAGAAAAATAGCACATTTCACTGAGGCAGAGTACATCAGGAGTCAAGACACAGAATGCAATTCCTCAGTGTTCATACTTTGTTGGGAGATACATAGCTCATATAATTTCATGATGCCTAATATTAAATTGAGAGGAACTGTTTTCTCCCTTGATGGTAGAAAGGCCTTGCAGAGAGATCCTGATAATTTGATAATAGAATCATAGAATCACTCAGGTTGGAAAAGACCTTAAAGATCATCAAGTTTAATGGGAACTGGACTTGGTGATCCTTGTGGATCCCTTCCAACAAAATATTCAAGGATATTCTGTGATTCTATGATCTAAGGTTGAAATAAAAGCATAATGTTGGACTGCTCTCACACAGCATTTATGTCTGATTTTTCTGTGTATGAACTGTGTGAATTTGCAAGCTCAAATAATACTTGATTGCCACTTTGATGTGCCAGCATGATGCATGAACCCTACGTATACAAATGCAATAGTCTGAGAAACTTGCTGCAATCCCTTAAGCTAGTCACTACAGCACATGCAAAATGTAGCTTATAAATTTTGTAAGTGATAAGCCTCATTTTTGGAGGTTACAGGTTGGCTTTTAGGTGCTTAAAAGGACAGAGGCTGAAAAAGAATTCATCATACAGGTTTAAAGCTGTAGTTCCATGTATTTGCCTCTGAAATTTCAGGATATATTTCAGTGGATCTAAGTAAAAAATGTTAACAAAAATATGTCAGCTTTAGTATAATCTTTCTTAAAACTCACTCATTATGAAGGTCCAGCATTTCTACGCTTTGAGAAAGTACCTCAAACTTAGTTGATCCTCTCAAAACTAAGCTGTGTTTTTTGAAATCTCTTTGAATACCTCTTAAACTCTGTTCACTTACTAAGAGTAAGTGGACACCTTAAAAGTCTTGTGTACTCCAAGCAATAGTGAAGGAATTCTAGGTGCTTATAACTGTATCTAGTATAAGCCCTAATGCAGTTATTGTCATCTGTTCTATCCCAGAAGGACACCTCACATATATAATCCCCACTGTGGCAAGGTGGTTGGAACTTGATAATCTCTGATAGTCTCTTGATAATCTCCCTTCAATCTCTGCTTCCAGTGAACTGGTTTGTCTCCCCACCTCAGGCAGTGCCAATTCACTCTTCCTCACCTCACTCAATGCCTGCTTGTCAACACATTTTCAAGCTCTGAAGAACCCTGCACCAAGCTGTGAAAGTCATTCTGAGCACTCGTGGTATCAGCTGCCAGGTCCATGGAGGAAACTGGTCACAGCCCATGCGGTTCAGCTTTCCAACAGCAGGAGTGAAACTACCAGTGTTATCTGCATTACCTGGCATCAGCACGCACCCCAAAATAATCTACAGCAAATGTTGCCAGATTTGGGTGATGTATCCTCAGTTTAATCTCCTGCCTTGGTGGAACTTGTCTTGCCAAATTCAGTTCTTGATCAATGGCAATTTTATCTACATTACATCATGTGGAGCTAGTTCAACAACTTGGTCATCAAGAACTGAACACTGAGATTACCTGGTTGCTTCACCTTGAGTTCTTTGAAACATGCTTGTCTTGATTGTATTGACATACTTATATTGAGCACAGCCAATAGAGATATGTACATTAGACCACTGCTTCTAGTACTGGTATGAATGAAGACAAGTATTCCTCAGACATCTATCACATTTCCTAAGGTTTCCATAAGGCAGAGTTCCTGATGAGTTCATTTGTCCTATCCACACTCTAGTAACAACCTGCTTTTTATATCTTTGCTAGTCTTCTTAGCCCTCACTCTCCTCAGGAAAGGAGATGCTGGGGAACCATTCCAGTCAAGTGTCATTACAACTCTTCCCCTACAGGATTATTTGATGACACATTTCCTTGCATCCAAGGCTATGGAAGCCAAAAGAACATATGGCCGATAATTTATAATAAACCACTGGCAGTCTGCCTCTACGGATGTTTTAGTACATTGTGTGGACTTGATAGTTTGCAACATTTCCTTCTCAGACAAATAATTTCCTGCTAGTTAGCATTGGCTGTGTTGACAGCTGCAAGTTTATATGGGGAAAATGAAACATTTACATGTCATGAATAGTAGTAAAATGACTGTATAATAGAGACTTAGGAGGTATGAGAGCTTGCAGTAAGAGATGAACTACTGGCCTTCCTGAGACACAGAGCTTTCTCTCATCTTAAAACACCAGTTGATTCTCTCATTCACACCAGTCCATCTTTGGGATAGAGTATTTCCAGTTTCTAAGCTTAGCTACAGAAAACTCCTGCAAGTAATCCTGCAGGGACACAGATGATAGAACATTTCTGATCAAGTCACTGTTTCTTGCTCCTAAGCCACTCCTTGCTGCACTGAGTTAATACAAGTGGTTGCTGGTTTTCTTGAAGGAGACTGCAGTGGGTGGAGGGGTATCTGAGCGGTGCCACATGTGTAGGATCTATTTTAAGTGAGATGAAAACTGTGTCCCAGGCATCCACTGAAGATATCTGTGTCACTCCATCCACAGATACTTCTGTCCTTTCAAATGTTCTTAAATCTGTATTTTCCCTTTGCCTTTCTTTCCAGTGTTTCTACCTCTTCAAATAGTTTAATTAGGTTTGAGTCACTTCTCCCACCAAAAATTATGCAGCTGGCCTGGAGGCAGAACTAGCTGCCTAAAAAGAGGACTAGGTTTACTTGAGATGCCACAGGTTATCAGGGTGCTATAGGGTATCTCCACCAAGATGAGAAGTATAACATAGGTACTAAATAAGATCGACTCTCTTCTAGGTGGGCAGCTGGAATACCGGAAAATGCAGCCATGTGAAATATATCTTTGTTTGTCTACAAAACACTGCAGCTCTCAAGGCTACTTTCATCTTACTCTTACAAATTCCTCTCGAGGGCCCCAAACTTACATTTTTGCTGTTCCCATATGCCCAATGATATAAGTAGATGTAACAGAGAACTGTTACTTTTTATTTCTCAGCAATCTGATACAAGACTGACATAAAGAGTCAGATACACACCCCAGCAAGGTCTCAGTCAAAGGAATGAATGCAGAAAAAATGATTCTGTTTATTATACCTAGTTCAGGTGATTCTCACTTTCAGTCCATCCCATCCATTCATTTCTGCTTGTTAGATTACCTGGGTTTTGAAAGTGATATCTTGAATTTTATTTTATTTTAGTTTTATGATCCGGGTTAGTCCATGCTTCTGAATAGAGGTACAGTTTTATGAGCAGGTAAATCCACAGGAAGGAGAGAATGGTAACCTCTGATAATGGGGAGAGAAAGGCAAAGGAGGACAAAGAAGCATAGGTTGGTAGGGGAAAGCTGAGGGCAGGAGCTAGTAACTAACCCTGAGCACTGTCTTCAGAGATCCGGTCTTTTTGTTCATTTGCTGACACAAATCTGCTTGGAACAGATTGATATTTTCTTGCCTATTATTCAAACATGTAAAGTATTATAGAACTCAAACACAGACAATTAATTTTTACCTGAAAAAGATTTCACTTTTTATTAATTAGGTCACTCCAAAAGTGATGCCTCTTATTCATCTCTATGAAAGCTACCACAGACACAAAGAGCAAAATAATGCTATTTGATAGAGCAAATAATTCTGAGCTACATAACACTGTTTTTCAACGTAGTCACCACCATTAGTAATACATTTTTGCTAGCAATGAACATGGGTCTTCATGTTGCACTCGGAACAATTTACACCTACAGAAGTGACCCACTGTCACTGTCACCCCTGCTGAAACACACACTCTTAACAGAATGAACCTTTGATTCACTTTGTTTTCTGAGAACAAAATTGGTAAAGATCTCTGGGGCTGAGTGTACAGCGGCTTACACTGAAAGTCAACACCTGATTTCTTCAGGATTCAAGCTAGGTTCATGTAAACCCCACATAGTTTGTCCTTTGTCTGGGAAGAGAGAAGATGAGAATGAGTTCATGCAATCCTCCAAGCAGGAACATATTAAAAAGCAAACAGTGAGAAACATAAAAAATAACTTAGAATTACAAAATTGTATTTAAGGTCCTGTTATACAGAGGATCATCTGAGTACATAGACCTGATGCCAGTGGCACTGGTGCAGTTAGTGTTGTCAGTGTCAATTCATATCTGCCCCTGACAACTCTTAAAGCAAATTGTCAGGGTTGAGAAGAGGCTGAAGCCACTGATCATGCATAGCTACAGTGCATTGGCAGTTTATTAAAATAGTCTCCAGCCTGCTCCACTCTATGACTGAGACTACGAATCTATCAGGACGCTGTTAACTGGTTTCCTGAGGACACTGATCTTCACTATTCTGCATAACTGGATGCACAAGAAGTTCATCCATGAAGATCTAGATAGCATTATCCATCATTTAAATTGTGTCTCGTGGGTTGTAAGGTGGATATTAAATGCTACTGTAAAGCTTCGGGTGAAATGAGCTTTGAATTGTGTATTTAGTAAACGTCTCCCTTTACTGTAGTTTTTCATCCTTCTGACTTCTGCCTTCTACAGTCCATTAAAGGCTCTGAAGACACATGGTGTGACAGATAAAGACTGAAAAAAATCGAGGTTTTTATGAAATTGGCTCTTCATTTGCAGACTCTGCTCTAAACTATCATGGTTTATTTTGAAACAGCATTTTGAGTGTGTAACAATGGCACATGTAACTTGTCAGGGAGGGAAAGTATTAGATTTCACCAAGAAAAAAGAAATTTCTGAAACAGGATCCTCACTCCACTGAAAAGATTTGAAAAAGATAAGGGATGAAAAACCCTGTGGTATTGCACCTTCCATGGATGACTGACTGCGGCAGCAATGCAGGGGAGCAGAAAATGTGATCGCGTTAGTATGATGTAAGGAGGCAGTAAGACATGAAAAATCTAGGCAGAGGAACAGACACGGTTTTGAAACCAGTAGCACACTGTGATAACAATGAATGATGGTGTGTGGACTGGACTGAAAATGTTTTTAAACACTTTTCCGACTCACTTTGCTCCCCAGCTATCCTATTTACCCTCTTCATAGACCTCAATTTAGAAGGCTGAAGGTTTTCTGAATTTTGAACAGCACTTAACACAAAGAAGCATAAAATACCATTGTTTGGTTAAGCCTTGTAAGTAAATTTATGAATCTGGGACCCTCCGTCTGTTTATCACTGTACCAGGTGTAGGTACCAAGGTGTAGGTAGCAGGAAGCTGTAGTATGGCCTCTATGAGGAAAGGCCATGTCTGCCCCATGCCACATTTCCAGCTGGCTCCAGCAGGCCCACTGTAGCCACAGCTAAAACTCTCAGCCCTCAAAACATAAAGGGTGCTTCCTTGAAGGTCCTGCTTTTCTGTTGAAAAGGGACCTCTTCAGCCTTCCCTAAGAAACTGATGCATGTCTGTCCTTGGAGCAGGAATTAATGTGAATTTCCTTAGGGCAACATTCTATTCAGTTTGCAGATAGCAGCTACATGTCTGTAAAGCGGGTGCAAGTTCAACTCTCTCTATAAATAAACCTCTCCCTGGAAAAGTGGCCATGCACACCATTCATAGAATTGCTCGTTTATGGGGAATAATCTCAATCCCCATCATGAATGGAGTTCCACAGCTCTGCCAACAGATACAAGCTGAGCCAGCCAATGTAGCCCTGGACTTCTAAAGGCATCCAGCACCTGATACTGTTCAATCTCAGCTTGTCCCTCTAAGAATTATCCTTTGTTCTGTTATCTTCCATGGAAAATACCTGAGCATATTGCCAGGCATTTTCCTCTACCAATACAGCAACAAGTGCCCAACATAACACTCACGGACTGCACCAATGATACTGTAGGACACTGCACTATTCTTTGTCCAATCTTCCATTTTTCCCCTGGCAGAAGAATAATTTTTGTCTCTTGTTCTGTTGTGCTAACAAGACAGACCCATGGCCTTCTGCTGATTTATCAGAGGTGAGTAGTTAACAGTTCTTTCCGGATGCTGTTCTTTGGGCTCTTCATACTGATCCACTGCTACTAGAGGGAAAGCTCCCTAGGAATCAGTGCACGTTGGCATTGAGTAAAGGTTTGTTTTTAGCTTTCCCCAGGAATTAGTGCATGCTTACTGGTGACATCACAGCCTGTGGGGCAACCTTACCCCCAGTCTAGCTCCAGTAGCTAGCACTTAGTCCTTGCGGCACATACACATGAGATAGAGAATGAGATCTTGTAGAGATGTTTGAGAAAATATTCAATAAGATAAGGCAGACTGCAGTGATCATGTACAGGGATCAAGAAGTCTTAGTATGCTGACTGTTTTATGTGTGAGCAGCTCCTTTTATACCCTTTTTTGTCTTCCTTCACCTCATTGTTCTTCACCGTGCAGCCTTCCCCTCACATAACCCCTCATGGCTTTGTATAGCTCTATTGACTTCTGCATCCCTCCCAGGCTGTTCTCTGAGGTCCTCCCTGGTTTACAGTCTTATCTGTTGCAAAGCTGAGGTTAATCTCCTTGGAAGTGATGTCTATGGTTTCTTGATATTATCATCAGTAACCATCAGTTAAAATGACAGGCAAGGTTTGTTTCTTGTCATTGTCTCCAAGTCTGTTTTGCTAGGCTTGTCATTCCCCTTTTTTTTTTTTCCCTGGTTCCTCCCTTTGTCCTTAGTTTCCCAAATGACAAGAATTAGACAACCTTGCTGGAAATAAACATTTTCACACTCCCTCATGCCCTCTTTAATCACTGAGACCTAACAAGTTTGGTTCTCATCAGTGCCTTCACTTTCAGTCACATTTGTTTCCCTGTGTATTCTCATTTATGGATTCCTCTTCTTCTCACAAAATTACTCTTCTTTTAGTTTGGGCTCTTGACTCTTAAAGGAGCGGGCGCTCTTTCCTTTTACAAACCCTTACACATTTGGTGTTCCCAGAGCATTGATGTATGCCTGTCCTTGGAGCAAGGACCTACTGCCCCTCCTTCCCCCCCAGTAAATAAATGCACATCTACACTTAGAACAGGGACATATTCAGTCTTCATTCAGAATTCATGTGTGTCTCTCCTTGGAGTAAGGTCTGACTTGGAAAAAAATTGTGACATATTTATGAATTTTGGTTGTGCTTTCTTATAAATATGAACTATTTAAAATATGAACATATCTTTCTTTTGAGCTTGGTACTCAAACGTAGTGTTCATAAAGGATGGCTTGATGTGTATGATACATATTCCAGCTCTTTCCCTTGCTGTCTGGGCAGTACACAGCCCTCAGGGGCCATGCTAGCCACTGGGTGCTGCTACTGATGATATATGGTCTGCACTGTTTGCATGTGCATGGAATCTGGTGTTACTCACATAGTCCAAAATTTGTGCTACTCTGTAAATGGATACAAATGCATTCAGACCTTCCAGTCTGAAACTTGTGGGTCTGAATTTGTACAGGCATGTGAAAACTTTATCCTGTAGAGAGCTGAGGGCAGAACTCTGTGATAATTTATGCTCTGTGAACCCAGTTTGTTTCCAAGAAAAAGGGGAAATTCTCGATCTTTGTGAAACCACATTAAAATAACATTGTCTTAAAAAGCAGCCTTTTAGCCTCGAGTTTGATTTTTAACAGGAAACACTGGCAATGCCTCAAACATTTCTCCATTAATACCCTCCTGAATTAATTCAGTAGGATAAGCACATTTTATCTGATAATTCGCAAAGAGGATGCTGATAAACTAATTAGTGAGGAAGCTAAGGAAGTAATTTATGAGGGAGTCCTGTCTTGGCAAGAATGACCTAGAATGTGCTCAGGATGGTGTAAAGGCTGGAGAATAGTAAAATAATAGCCCATATATTGTTAGGTATGTTAGTTATTCACACAGCTACTAAATACAATGGCAAAAATAAGACCTTCACAGTGGGTGATTGTGCAGTGGATGAAGATAGGCTACCCAAGCAAGCTTCTTTCTGTAGTCATTCCTTTGCAACAGCACTGAAATCAATGCAGTTGCGTGGCTACAACTGAGGATAGCCTTTGGCATAGCATTCCAAGAGGAGTTAAGCTAGAGGTCAGTCACACAAACAGCAGTTACATCACCATATTAAATAACGTTTGGAAACTGACTGCTCCAGAATCAAATGAGCAGTTCAGTCAAAAGATAGTAGACTTCATGTCCCTTTTGCACGTGCCCTTACAACTGTGTACATGAATTAACTGCATAATTGTGTGTTCACACCTTACTTAAGTCAATTAATATCTCAAGCATATTTTGTGTAAGTTAAAAGGTGAAGCACAGAAAGATAAAGGTTGAGGGCTGGAATAATTTGACATGGAGGCCTTGTTGCAAGGTAGTGGTGGGTTGACCTGTGGGACATATAAGCCCCCAGCCATTCACTCACTCATTTACCTGCAGGGACTAGGGAGAGAAACAGAAGGGCAAAAGCAAGAGCACAAGGGTGATGATAATAACAGTGTTTTAATAAGTACAGTAAAGTAGACTGTTCAAGAAGAGCAAAACAAGGGGTTTGTTCATTACTTTACCAGGCAAATGTTGGCTTTCCAGAAAGAAAGTCTTGATCATGTGTAACATTTGCTTCAGTAGACAAATGTTGTTGCACTCCTTTCCTGCTTCTTTTCCCCATGTGACATTGCATGGTATGGAATAGCACTCTGGTCAATTTGGGTTCACTGTCTTTCTTGACTGTCTCTTCCCAGTGTCTTGTGCACAGCAAGCTTCCTCACTGGAGATGCAGACTGGGAAAGAGAAAAGGCCTTAATGTTGCGCAGATACTATTGAACAATAGCTAAAACATCGACGTATTATCAACACTGCTTTGGTCACAAACCCAAAATACAGCGTCATACTGGCTTATGTGAAGAAAACCGGCTCTGTCCCAAACTGACCTAGCACAAAGGTTCATTTTTCTTCTAAGGTAATTGGTAGCATTGTGAATGCTATAGAATACTGCTGACAGATGCCTTTCATGACTCCTACCAAAGCCTTTTACAGCTCTGCTCCCACTGATACCACCACAGCTTGCAGCTACAAGGGCAAACAAACAAAGGAAGCACCATTAGTGACAAACAGCTGGACAATGACATGCCTCTCAGTTCCCGTATTTTGCTTTGAAGATATTTTGGTTACTTTACCATTCTGTTTACCCAAACTCAGTTAATCAAAATTCTTAATTAAATAAGGATTAGTTTTGCCCCTCAGGACTTCATAGTACTATTTCCTGGATCCAAAAGACCAGAATTCAATATCCCCTGGACAGCTTCCCAGCACAAAGCTTACGGAGAGTCACACTGCAGCTTGCTGAAAGCTAGTTATGCTCTGGGTTCCCACATTCATATACGGTACAGCCAAGCTTGCTTTATAGCTCTCATTTCTTATCAAGTGTTTAGAGTGTTTAAATCCCAGTCTCTTCATTATCTTAGTTAACTAAATGTACTAAGTACATCCAAAAGTGTTCTTCCAAATTTTGTATATTGTAATGCACTTAAGTTCTAAAGGACTATTCAGGTGAATACTCTTTATGTTTTTATGCATACCTCAGCAGAAAAGGAAGGAGGTGCAGCATGTACAGTTAATGCACCTTCCACTAGTTGCTTTTATAAAGCACAGATAGCTTCTGACACTGAATTTCCAGTAATGTTTTGTCTGGGGAGGTCCATGTTTTGTTCTTGTTTCAATTGAAAGCATATAAGGTGATTCATCAGAAACTTTTGTTGGAGAAATGCATTTTGCAGTGAGAACCATTCGATTACGTACTTTTGTTCCAGGAGATGTCATCAGTGATGCTGTGCAAATAGCCAGAATTGTTTGTTTGTCTCCCTAGCTTGTGTTGTATAAAGCCATAGTTCCTACTTCATTGGTGAGCTCCACCAATATCTACTTTCCAGTGTGATGTTGTTGGGCATATTAGCACTTTCCCTGGGCCTTGAGACATCTTGTGTAGAAAATATACGGCAAAAGTGAACATCAGCAAAACTTGGTCTAGATTTTAAAATAACAAAATATGATATCAGTAACCTTCTGAATTCCAGGAGACTATCCTGATAATAATGTCCAGAATGAACAATTTTGAAAGTAAGTGAAATAAAGGACTATTTTATCCTTATTGTCCCATGTACAAAATGCATTATTTTCTGTGCAGTCATTTGCTGCTTTTTACCTAAAATACTTTGAATAAATCAAACGTAATATATAAATCACATTTCAAAATACCTGGTGTTTACTTATCTACATTTTCTTGTCTTACCTTCTTTGTGGGAAGAACTTCATTTATGTCAGGCGAAATCCATTAGGGTTTGACATGGAAAATTATAGCTGAAGTTTTCTGAAATTTTGCTGACTAAGTGCACACCAAGAAATTCTACATTCAGACATTCTGAAAGCAAAGTTTTGAAGTCTATGGAGCAAATCTCAGCCTGTCAAATAACTTTTCAGATGTTGCACACGCACTACATAAGTTACAGGAAATGTTCCATATGTTTTATACATATTTTCAGATTGAATATTAGGAAGAATTTCTTCTTAGAAGGAGTGGTGAGGCATTGGCACAGGCTGCCCAGGGAGGTGGGGAGTCACCATCCCTGGAGGTGTTTAAGGAAAGGACAGATGAAGTACTTAGGGACATGGTTTAGTGGACAATATTGGTGGTATATGAACAGTTGGAGTCGATGGTCTTAGAGGTCTTTTGCCACCTTTATGATTCTATGATTCTATTTTTCACGCTTAAAATATTCAGATTGCTTTCCTGCCCTTTCACACATGTTACTAGATGCCTCAACAGTTGCTAACCCAAAGTGTTACGTGTAAAAGAGTGCAAAAACCAACCAACCAAACAAACAAAAAGCTCCAAAGGAATGACTTTATTCAAAGTGTCATTTTTAAGGAATGAGAATCTATAGTAACGAATATTGTATCTCCCCTTAAGAAACTGGAGCTCTGTGCTTCCCTATGATGAAATGCAATCGCTGACCTTACAGGATGATGAGACTTCACATCTTGAAACTGTTACACTGGAAACATGTAGCTGTCTCAGAAATGGATCTTGATCTTCCTCCTGTGGAGCTGATGTAGAGAATAATTCAGTATGTAGAGAACTCATGAATCTCTAAGGACAAAGAGAAGACCGCTTTCTGACAGGGTGGACTTTTAAAAAGATAGGGTTTTGATCTTGCTTAGGAGACTGGAATATCCAAGCAGGAAAGAATTATCAAGAAAATGTGACAAGGCTCAAAGAGAATACACCACTTTTCTGCTTCATGTGCAATGTAGCTCTCCAGTTTGATGCAGCAATGCTCATTTTTCTTGGAAAGTTCCTGCTGTGAAAAACCTTAGGGAGTTCCTCGGCGTCTGTTCTCTGTTTCTAAGAAAAGTTCCTTGTTGAACTGTACGAAAGAAGGAAAATAACACAGGCGTACACTGAAAAAAAAGAAAAGGATTTCAAGGGAAATTGAAGTTATTGTCCGGTGGCAGCATTACACCAAAATGTACAGGAGACAAACACAGGAGAGAAGTGGCATAAGTGCTTACAGAATTCACTGATATTTCAATTTAGTATCTCCCATTTCCTTTTGCAAAGAGCCCACATTTTCCCTTGTCTTTCTTTTATCACTGATGTCCTTATGGAAGCCCTTGTTGCTTTTGATGTCCCTGGCCAGATTTAATTCTATCAGGGCCTTCACATTTCTAATCCGATTACCAGACTGCCCAGACAATCTGTCTGTATTCTTTCCAGGCTACCTGTCCTTGTTTCCACCCTCTGTAGACTTTTAAGTTTGACCAGGGATTCTCTATTCATCCATACAGACCCTCTGGTGTTGTTTTTTCCAAATTCCACTTTGCTGGGATGCACTGAGCTTGGAGGAGTTGATCCTTGAACATTAACCAACTTTCTTGAGCCCCTCTTCCTTCCACAGCGTTATCCATGGTCTTCTGCTTAGTAGATCCATGAAGAAGCCAAAGTCCAGGGTAGCAAGTTTGCTGTGCATCCTCCTATTTGCCCTTAGAATCTTGTTTCATAGTCACAGCAGCTGAGGCAATGAGCTTCACATTCCCCATCAGGTGCAGTGTAGCACCTT
Organism: Odontophorus gujanensis; assembly: GCA_013399175.1. NCBI lineage: Eukaryota > Metazoa > Chordata > Aves > Galliformes > Odontophoridae > Odontophorus > Odontophorus gujanensis. Next base: position 38,262 of record VXAB01012426.1, read on the forward strand.
TCCTCATTGACTCTTCTATCACTTGGAGAAGAAAGTTATTATTCCTAATGCACTCCAGGAACCTCCTGGATTGCTTGTGCCCTGCTACTTCTGGGTGGTTGAAGACTCCCATAAGAACTAGGGCTTGTGAACATGAGGCTGATCCTATCTGTCTATAAAGTCTCATATGCTCAGACACTTTGTGCAAAATTGTTCATTAGTGACATTATTTATTTTCCTGGAGATCACCCAAATGCCTGTCATAAAGCTGGTTGGGATGACTCTGAGAAATGTGTAAAAAAAATATTATTCTTCTTTCAAGCTGGTAAGCTTGCCTAAAGGGATTTACAACTGTGTTGAGGAAAGTGCTGGCAGGGAGAGAGGCCTGTGTGAGAATAAGGGCAGGCAGAGACTATAAAGTACTCTGTGACAGAGAAAACAGTCTCTAAACAGGGAATCTCATAGGCATAGAACTTTCTGTGTTGTACTGATGAAATGGAAGATTAAGCAGTAAAATATGCATGAAAAGAGAAAATAGAGCTGCCACCACACTGCACACTGAACAGCTGTGAGTGCAGCCAATGTTCCCAGCATGCGTGTACCAGACTGAGTCCATCCCGCACTCCTTTCCTCTGGCAAATCTTTCTTTTGGGTGGCAGCAGACAGCTTTGCTGATCAGAGACTTTTCTGTTCTAGGGTGAGTGTCTCAAGGACATATCCCATAAGCCTACCTGGTTGGACCTCACTTGACTGATCCCTTGCTGGACTAGGTGAAGGAAGCTCGTTGGGATTTGGACACTTGCTGGACTAAAGTTACTACCTTTAAAAAACAACATAATCAACATTTTATTAGTCTGTCTTCCTGCTTTTGAAAATAATTGGGTTATGTATCGAAGAATGTTTCCTTTCTCATGTTTTTTTCATGTCATGACTTTGAAGCCTGATGATAAAGGAAGTAAGATGCAGTTGGCATTCACCAGTCACCATGACCTAGGTATTTTAGCAAACCACTCTACTGAGAGCAGCTTCAGCATAGTAAACTTTTGTATTTGTATTCAAGAATGACACAGTGCAGCTGGAGGTTACAGATATGGACAGATGCTCACTTTTATTGCAGTTTAATCTGATCTGTTTGAATATGGGTTTGCAGCACTGTGCTTGTTATATTGAGTAACTCTGGCTAAACGGACAGATAATAACTTGGTATGGTGAGATTACTGTTTTGTTTGTAACAGCTCATAGCATACAAATAGGGCAGTAGAAGAAGCATTTATAGTGCCAGGTCCAGTTAATGTTGCAGACACTCTGTGCACAGAAACTTGTTCATCAACAGAACAAGTTTCCAGATTTATACCAGCTGAGTGTTCATTTATGAAACCCCATGGACTAGAGAGATTCAAGTAAGATCCTGAACAGTGGAAGAGGATAATTTGAGAATGAGTCCAAATTGGAAGAGAGTGGAAAAAAACACTGTCTAATCTGGGAAAAAGTCCTACTCAGAAAAACCAGGACACAATTCTGATTGACCAAGTAGGATATAGTTAAGCCCACAGCTTTAGTGACTGATTTTACCAGCCACCAGGATATACGAAGCATCCCAGATGGATGGGGAAGATTGGCAATCAAGGGATGTATAAATGTATTACTGAAACAACAGTGAAAAGTAAATACTGTGTGTCAATTACATCATTTCACAGGGACTAGATTTTCTTTCCCTTTTATTCAGACCAAAGTTTTCTCATATCTTGTTCCCTTATAAATCTAGTATGCTATAAGCTCCTTTGCATGGATTTCAGAGCAATTTTGAATAAAAGTAATCTATTTAAACTCGTTTATTGCATCCCATTGATGTTATTCTGTGCTGGAATTTTTTTTCTCTGTGGTTCTAGTCTTTAAATTTATACTTCTTTGGAATATACTGCATCTCTAATAATGCAGTGTAACCAGTCATGTCCAAAGAAGGGAAACAAAGCTGTGAGGGGTCTGGAGCACATGTCTTATGGGGAGCAGCTGAGGGAACTGAGATTGTTCTGGAGGAGAGGAGGCTCAGGAGACATCTTATCACTCTCTACAGATCCCTGACAGGAGGTTGTGATGAGGTGGGGGTTGTCCCCTTCTACCAGGTAACATCAATAGGATGAGAGGGAATGTCCTTAAGTGGTGTGAGTGGAAGTTCGAGTTGGATCTTAGGAAAAATTTCTCCTCAGAGTGGTGAGACATTGACAATGGGCTGCCCAAGGAGCTGGTGGAGTCTCTCACTGTGACTCCACCACCATTGTCTCAGGAACTGTGGAGGTGTGGCACTGAGGGACGTGGTTAGTGGGCATGGTGGGGGTGGGGTGATGATCTGATTAGATGATCTTAGAAGTCTTTTCCAACCTTAATGATTCTCTGATTCTATGAAATTGCTTAAGTACCAGTGAGTCTATTTATGCAAGTTACAATTGATGCAAGACATGCAATGGCCTCTCTCAGTGCCACATGGACTGCTCTTAAAGCCCACAGTCTGACAGGCACATATGTTTAGAGAGTGGTGATAAAGCAGGTAGACACACAGACTGTCTCCTAATATCAGCATCAATGGTTAAAACAAGGGTTCAATTCAGGCTTTGAATTACAGACAGAAACTGCACTTCCCTTAGTAGGGAAGGACCCCTATCCCTGGAAGCTGCAGGGAAAGTGCTTGCACTTAAAGGGCTAATGTGGAGATGAATTATGCAGCAGCTTTCTCCAGTGGTGACAAGACTGCAGGTGCTTAGGAAGAGAAGGGAAGGTTTGGAAAAGGAATATAGGATGTCCTGTCTGAAAGATGAGACAAGAAAAGCAGATAGAGATGGGTACAAGCGGCAAGTGACAAGTTTGGAGATGAGGACAGGTGACCAGGACAGGGTGTGGGTGCTCAGGTACATTTTCTTTTTAAGGGAAGCATGAGGAAGCAAAAGCTGTCAATAAGGTTGTACATGCCTGTACATCTTATCTCTAAGGACGGGAGATTTCCAAGGATACTCTGTAAGGAGCAGCTGAGGACACCTTCCTCTCACTGCTGATGCCAAGGAGCTGCTTCGGCTCTGGGAGACAGCATAATTCAGATAAACAATTTTGTCCTCTTGAAGAACTTAATTTTACTGCATTGTGTTTGATAAAAATTGTTATTACATCCTTTCTTTCCTCCTTCCTGCAAAATAGTTTTTGAAATCTGTGCAGCATTGAGTTACAGACATGAAGTGATGGAGAAGCTGATGACTATAGCTTCTGGGTCTTGTGGACTTAGATGTAGATTCATGTGTAACTGTATCTTTATTTTTCTTTAAGAATTATAACTGGACTGACTGCTATAATAATGGTCTGACTGCTAATATTTCAAAGATATGAAAAATAAATTACTGAGTATATATATTTATATAGGCTGTGCCTCTTTTTTCTTCATAAATAAAATTGTAAGCATTAGTGACAAGAGTTAAAAAAGGTACAGATGAGATGTCAGGTTCTCCTTTTACCTTTTTCCTTCAAAATGAATGCACTGTCCTAGATGTGGACAGTATTTTTTTAAAACTCTTCACTTAGTCCACACTAATTCTTTTATTGTTATTCTAGAAGATCTTCAGTAAGTTTAAAGTACTTGAGTTTATGGCAGAGAATAGGCTGAAGACGAATTTCATCACTGCTACATCATGAATGAATGAAAGTAAGAAAGCAAGAGTTAGATGTGTGTAGAATCATAGAATCACAAGGTTGGAAAGGACCCACAAGATCATCTAGTCCAACTGTCCACCCATTACCATTACTACCACAAGCTACTAAACCATATCTCGTAGTTACTCATCCAGACGCCTCTTGAACGCTGCCAGGGACAGCGACTTCACCAACCCCCTATGCAGGCCATCCCAGTGCCTGACCACCCTCTGAGAAAACTAAACATTTATGAACAAAAACACATAGTGTCTGCTTAGAGTAATCAACTTCCCAGCATCTCTGAAATGACAGTTTTGTTGCAGTAATAAAACTACTGAGAGTTAATTGTCGTTCTGCAATTGCAAAGTGCAGGGCAGTATTCACAATACACCAATTGGAATCACTGACACAGTTACCAGTATTTATTTTCTTCATCACTTGGTAGGGTTGGTTTCCATAAGTGATGACTCTAAGAGATGATGTAAGGTTAATGTAAATTTTACTTTTAATGAAATATATCGGTTTCTAGGGTGTTATTGTTTCTATGTATCTTCAAAGGGGCACAGACATTCACCTTTCCAAGTATTAATTCTGCAAGGTATATACCTACTGCTGATTCTCCATAGCTTTGCAATTCCTTCAGGAGGGGGAATGGATTAAATGTAGGCCTATATCCTGCTATTCCCTGGTAAGGAAAAGCAACTCCAAGATTTCATGCTCCTTCCTCTGATTTCGTGTAGTCACACAGCAGCTAGACTTCAGATAAAGACTGAGGGAAGAATTGCCTCCCATTTTACCAGACAGCCACTTACTAATCACAGAACAGAATCATACTGTGAAGACACTTGGTAATGGCATTTTTTGTTTTGGTTTGTCTTTTTAACAAATGCCAATAATCAAATCCATGTAGGCATATCTGATTATATGTACAAGAAAAGAAGAAATAAGCTCATTAATTCCTGGAAGGTTTGGAAGCAGTTTTGTGACTGCAGTAGACCATAAGGGTGAGTTTTGGTGAACGTGCAATGATTAGTGATCTTCAGAAAGAGGCATGTTGTAAGGTAGTGTTTTCCAGAGCACTCAGAATAGGAGAGCATGCAATTGAATGGAAGTAGGTTGAAACAAATGTGTACTTCAGTATGATGACAGACTGTCCTGGATATGTGAGAAAGAAACTGCCAGTGAGCATGGAAAATTAAAAAGTATTGTGATGCTTATTAAAAAACTCGCCAGCCCACACAGCCTTACTTGTCTCATACACTCATCTAATGCTTCAAATATGCCTCATTCTGCCTACTCTCGTGTTCTCCTGGGCCTAGCAACTTGGCTAGGAATTTTTAATGTTTGATTACTGGATGTATCAAGTAGAACAGTGCTTTTATTGCCTGATGATTGTCAACAACTTGAGATTTAAAATTATTCTGAAGTCAGTATTAAGACCACAGATATTCAAATCACAAGGACTTTTTGTGTGCATAAATGTGGAGATGCAGTCTCTGTTAAAAAACGGCCCATATAATAGCCTGAGAAGGAAGGAAGGAAGGAATTCGGAAGGAAGGAAGGAATTCGGAAGTAAGGAAGGAATTCAGAAGGAAGGAAGGAATTCGGAAGGAAGGAAGGAATTCGGAAGGAATTCGGAAGGAAGGAAGGAAGGAAGGAATTCGGAAGGAATTCGGAAGGAAGGAAGGAA